>OY757933.1:68426394-68503894 GCA_963585895.1 Sepioteuthis lessoniana | reverse complement strand
AGAGAACCAGAGAAATATGTAGAAAAGATAAACAGAAGAATGATGTATGTTTGGAATGGATGAAAATTCATGTATAATTTATTGTTTATGCTGACACATGCTTTGACTTTAATGCTTTTGTATGTGAGCAAACTTAATGTCGAAACACGTGTCGAGATGAATAATAAATAATAAAGAAATCTTCATCATCACTAAATATATCTTTCTTCCGTTTATCTTGTATATATATATATATATATATATTGTCATCAACCGACGGATATATATATATAAATATTTTATAAATCAGACAGAAAAAAAAATCAATTCGGTAATTCCATTATAAATTTATTTCGGTAACAGTTGATACTGTGACCCCATCGAATGGAAAAAGTTACATATTTGAATATAATCCAGAAACGGTTACATTATTTCCACCAAGAAGAAAATTTAGAGATTAACTTCAAATTATACATATATATATATATATATATATATATATATATATATATATATATATATATATATAATTTTGGCAGTGGAAATATTACAATATATTGACAAATATAATGCTCATGCTTTTCTTTTTTAAAACCAATAACCAATGATTTAAGATATTACTGAGAACTAAAAGGTCGACAAACTACGAATTATATCAATTGTAACCTCAATATCAAATAAATAAAAAGAAATATAATTTAATTACTAAATTCGGTATATTTTACCGTAAATTTTTAAAATCATATTCAATTTAAACATAAGCTAATATAAATTTAAATTATAAAAGTCTGGTGTCTGCTGTTGTTGTTAGTATCGTGTTATTTGGTCCGCTAACACGGGCTTGTCTCATTCAAAAGTCGCTCAGATGAACATGTTATGTTTCCTAACTGATGGATTTATGCTTTAGAAGTTCAAACTGGGTCATAAGAACCGTTTGTTGTGAGAAAGGCAGAGGCGAAGTTAATCACAGTACAGTAAACAGATGATTTAAGAAAGTTAGTCTGGGGTGTAGGAACTGAAGAACAGACAAGATCAGATAGGTCTAACAACAATATAACAATATATATATTTAAAACTTATCATATACAAATTGATAATTTGGATAAAGCAAAATAAGGTTTTTTTTCTTCTGGACGTTTGAACTAAATGGGGAATATGATTAGCAATACATTTTAAGACACACACACAGACACACAGACACACATATATATATATATTATATATATATTATATATATATATATATATATATATATATCAGCTTTATTATAAGTTCTGCTTTAAGAACGGATTCTCTTGGCTATCACTCTTGTCATCTCTTCATAATATTTCTTCCCCTATCAGGCCCTCGAGCTGACATCTAGTGTCCGTGTTGGGCTAATGAATATAAGTATTCACTGCTCGGCCAACACTGGTGTCTCCATGTGAAGGTGTTCACGGGATTACTCAGCAGTCAAGTTCATCCATGCCTCACTAGTATTGCCCAGCTTATCTTGTTCGTCTTACGCGGATATTTTTCAGATAGGCCTCCCAAAAAGAGTAGGAGCTTGCACCTCGGGTTCCCACCGTCATCTAGGCCGCCCGGTATGCGTACCAAGTTGAGTAACAAGGATCAATGGCAGCTCCGAGGCCGAATGGATCCCTGCTCTGGCAGGGTTACCTTTGGATGGGTGAAGGATCAATGACAAGCGTCCCACTAGACCTTCGGACCTGTTGATGCAATGACCAGTAAGGTTACCTGGCATACGTTCTGGGAGACTAAGTAAAGGTTTACATAATTCACAATTCACAATTCACCCGACCTTCGTTCCCCTTCTTAAATTCCCTCTATAAAAAGGACCTTGGTGGGATGATCGGATAAATACCCCTTCCCAAAAAAAGAAGACACATACAACGAGTTTGATGGTAATATATCAAACACTTACAACGAGTTTGATGGTTAATATTTCGTTCCTTATTAACAGAAGAACTTCATCAGACTAAACACTTTTTGCTTTTTCCTATATTTTAGCAATAAAGCCAATAGATAAACTAATGAAGAATGTAAAGTAAGTAATGTCGGCGATCGTATACGAGGGCTACCCGAAGGCTCCCTTTTCAATAGCTACGACACCAAGGTAATGGGGAGGACGATACTCCTCCCTGATATCTCCACTTTACCCTCGATACGTACCTTATAATCCTGAGTGTTAAGCAAGGAAGTATCAAATACCATTTTAAGACTTTCGTATGACTCGACCTGGGTCCCCGAGCCATTGACGAACACTCTACCCACAAGAAAGGGAAGGAAAGAGTCTTATGACAAGAGTTAGATTGGAGTAGTAGGTGCTTGGGATGAATTTGGTTTTGGCTGTGACCCGGAAGCTAGGTGTCATCAAATCTTTTTGGTTTCATCAGAGATTTGACCAGATAGAGGTGGATCAATTTTAGAAAGAAATACGTGGCGGGAGAAGAGTTTTATTTAGAGAAAAAAGAGGAAATGAAGGAGGTTCATGGGTATCCCATTTCCTTAAAGACATTGAATGTAATGAAGTATCTAAAAGGGAAGGGAAAAAGAAAAGAAAAAAGACAAAATAAAGAAAAGTAGAAAAAACATAAAGAAATTCCAGAACAATCGTTCAAGTTTTTCTGCCTCTTTTTGGTGATGTTTTTTCATCTCATTGTTAGAATAACCCTAAGAAGATGAGCGGTTATGCAAAATACATTTTAAAAATTTTCATGTTGGCTGGGACTGCTAGCTCTCTTGGTAATATATATATATATATATATATATATATATATATCTTTTATGATCATAACCATGGATCCCTCTATTACTGGCACGATGCTAGATTAAGCCGCTATTTTTTTTTTTCAATTTCTATTTTTTTTTGTATTGACCGATTTTATAATACTCTTTCATTGATGTATTATTATCTGTTAGCACTAACATATCAAGTAAAAGGAACAATTTCTTGTTCTTAAGAACTGCAGTCTATTGCTCTTTTATTATTTTACTCCTTTGAGAGTTTTCACACCGGCGTTAGCTGATGGTTTTTCATTGGATTTCGAGTGACAACAAATCTCCTCAAGTCTCCGGGACTCATCTCAGTATTATGACAGATATTAATTATAGTGTACTCTAGATGGTTTCCACTTGTTCCTTATTTCCAAGTTTTCTAGTCACTTTACCAATCATTTGGGGATCGTTTCAAGTGTATCAATAACAACTGGTATCACCGTCACCTTCATGTTCCATAATTTCTTTACTTCTCTAGGAAGGTCTAAATATTTATCTCTCTTTTTGCTTTCTTTTAATTCTACCCTCTGGTCTGCCAGAAGGGCAAAGTCCACTATTTGGCATGTTCTCCTTTTTGTTCTTAACTATCACTGGGTCTGGTCATCTGGACGAGACTAGGTGATCCGTTTTTATCTTAAAATGCAAGAGAACCTTGCGCATCTCATTCTCCAGAACGGTATTATTATTATAATTGTTATTATTATTATTAGTAGTAGTGTTTGAGGAACCAAGTGTCATGTAATTGTTAACAACATTGACTTGCAAACCTTCACGAGCGAGTTCAAGTCTCATTGTGTGTCTCATTCATTTGGCATTGTGTCACATCTTAGTAAAATTCTTAGTCATCATCATCATCATCATGTGGTGCCGCCAGCATGGATATCCCTGACCCTCTCTCGGCACTTCTCCTTATCCTTCATCGCCTCTGACAGGTCTTCGGGACTACATCCCGTATTCTCACAGAGCCACTGTTTGTATTTTCGAGCTGGCCGTCCTCCTTTGCTCGGCAATATGTGGGGGTCCATAGGAGTACATCACTAATGATCTCGTCCCTATTTCTCCAGCCGTGTCCTACATGTCTGGTTCGTCTAACTTTGATAGTTTTCATGTTTGGAGGTAAGTGGCTGTATAGTTGGTGCTTTGTGGGGTGTTGCCTCCAGGACTTGTTCAATATTGCTCGCAGCATTCTTGTGTAATTGCCGTCTACCTTTTTTCTCCAGCCATTTAAAAAATGGTTAGTAAATCATTTTCATTATTAGTCTTTGAGTTGTCCCCGCCAGTTAAAATCCGATATTTCTTTGTGAAATAAGCATTGCAGAAATTGTCCTAAGGTCTCCAGGATTCTTCAAAACATCTTAGCTGACTTTAATGTAGCGCTCGTTTCTAGGCTTTTGGGAACCATTCCAAGGATACCATCTACAATTGATACCAAGTACAAATAATACCAGCGTCATTTTCTTGATCCACAGTTTTTAAGCTCTCAAGAAAGATAAAGATAATTGTCTATCTTTTCGCCTTCTTTTATTTTTACACTGTCTATGCACCAAGAAACCATCTAAACGAGTCAGTGTCTGTTCTGGACGCCTTCTTAATAAGATATTTTATACATTTTAGACATAAGGCTTTTTGCGAAACCATTTTCCAGGTACTTCATTCCTACTATATATATCTAGCTCTGTTTTACCTGACCTTGTGTTTGGTCTGAAAAATTATCTATAGCTATATAAAAACTGAATATATGTGTTACAACCAAACGGGCAACATTGCCACACTAGACGGAGCCTCTCTGAAACTAGTAGACAAATTCACCTACCTAGGAAGTAGCGTCTCATCAACCGAAATAGACATCAACACATGACTGACGAAGGCATGGACGGCTATCGATAGGCTCTCGATCATATGGAAATCAGACCTAACCGATAAAATGAAAGGCAGTTTCTTCCAGGCAGCGGTTGTATCGATACTGCTATATGGATGCACTACATGAACGCTAACTAAACGGCTGGAGAAAAAACTAGACGGAAATTACACAAGAATATTGAGAGCAGTATTGAACAAGTCCTGGCGACAACACCCCACCAGACACCAACTATACGGACACTTGCCCCTCATCACGAAAACTATACAAGTTAGACGAACCAGACACGCAGGACACTGCTGGAGAAGCAAGGACGAGCTCATAAGCGATGTACTCCTATGGACCCCCACATATGGATGTGCAAAAGCAGGACGATCAGCACGAACTTACTTACAGCAACTATGTGAGGACACAGGTTGTAACCCTGAAGACCAGCCGGAGAGGATGAATGATAGGGAGAAGTGGCGAGAGAGGGTCAGGGATATCTGTGCTGGCGGCACGACATGATGATGATGATGATATAAAAACCAGCTCTATAAAAACCAAAAAATTCAGAAGTGATTTGACAAATAAAAAACTAGTTGGAATCAAAGTATTGAGTGAAGAAAAGTACCCGGTGGGAGCATTAGCTATAATCCTGGATTGCAGCTAGCACGTTTGAAGTCTAGTCGCATTATTACCTTTACTTTTGGACTAATGCCCTTTGGGAAAGTTTGAACCTCTTTATACTCCCAGCCTTGATTAAGTAGTTCTACCACCGTTCTTACAGGGATACCTTTGGCTTTAACTAACCCACGAAAGTTAATATACAATCAAACCAAACAAACCAAACCAAAACATTGAATATGCTTAATCCATGCCATCATTGGTAGGATTTGTAACCCATGATATCGTTCGAAGTTTTTTTAAACCATGCTATCGTTAGTAAGATTGTTAACCCTTTCCATCACTGGTAGCATTTATGAAATATACTATCTTTGGTAGATGTTATAACTAATGCTATCTTTGGTAGGATTTATAATCTATATTATCATTAGTAGAATTTGTAACCCATGCTCACGTTGGTCAGATTTATAACCCATGTTATCAAGTGTAGGATTTATAACCCATTTTAGCAATGAACCAACTCCTCCACCAGTAAAAAGATATATAAAAAGGTAAATTTCTTTGAAAGGGTTTAAAACACAAATATATATATATATATATATATATATATATATATATATAAATTGTTTAACAAACTTTGTAAATAAAAAAAGTGCAGAAATGCTTACCGAGTGAATAGGATATTTTTTCATCTTTTTCAATTATATGCGGTTAAGGTTATATAAATATAGTATATACCGCATTTTATCAGCCACAAACCCACCAAGTGAGATACTGACAACCATACACTGTTATGATATATATATTTATATATATATATATATATATATATATACATGTGTGTGCGCGCGTGTGTGTGGGTGTGTGTGTGTGGAGGCAGAGATACAGAGACAGATATTCAAATATACATTCAATAGAATTCAAAATAATGGTAATATTTCTATGCAAGTGAATTTATGATATGATTTTAAACTGTCTCCACCTGTTCACTCTTCCTTTCAGCACATTCTTAGAAAATTCTACGAGTGATTTCCAAAATTGAACACTTCTACCGGAATACTTCTATTAGAAAATTAAAACGGATATCATAGACACAAGCTTGGAAGGACTCCAAGAATGTCTTGACAGGAAATGTGAACAGGGGGATAGTGTTTGAAATCACAATATCATAAGTTACTCCAATACAAATGATATCCTTCTTTTGAATATATATAAATATATATATATATATTTAGAGAGAGAGAGAGAGAGAGAGAGAGAGAGAAAGTGAGACAAGAACGTAGAAGAACGTAGAATCGGGGAGAGATATTCGTTTACGACAGAATCATGATTCTGAGATGGAAGCATATAAGATGTGGCTGCTAAGTATGCTCCCTCAATTTCAATACAGAGAGAAAGCACGACGCGTTAAAAGAGTTCCCAAGACTACATGTTATCTATATTTTCTTAGTCCTTCTTCACTATAGCTTATATGTACGAACATAAGTAGAAAATAACTCACTTATATATATATATATATATATATATTGTTGCGTTCTGGTTAATGAACGCAGGTAGTAGTAATGAAAGACAAACCACGAGATACGAGGAAAAGAGTTATATATACAGGAACAAGTATTTACAAGAGAGAGGCTGTTAGTGATTAGAACATAGGATTAGTGACTAGAATAAGAATATAGTTCAACAATAGTTATTAGCTTCCGTTATAAGGAGCGGCTATTCCCCTTCCAGACTTGACTGACTTGCTCGTGCTCTGACTTAGGCTTACTGGTTTTATAAGCTACTGCTATATATATAGCAGATGGGACTGGCTTATTATGCCGAAAGGGAACGTGATACCCAACATATATATATATATATATATATATGTATATATATATATATATATCAGGTATTGCACACACACCCACAAACGCACACACACACAGACAGAGAAATGACACACACAAATTCAACCACACAAATACATGACTCATATACATATATATATATATATATATATATATAAGGCAATACTTTCGGTAAAATTACTGAATATGTTTATACATTTATTGAGAATAAAGCCCTCTAATTCATCCTCCTCCTACTTCTACTCTTCTTTCTCCTTACTCTTTATTCCGTGTGTTTTACCGTTAACCACGTGTTTTTTTTTTTTGCCCAATCGGTTTACAGGGCAGAATACACTGACTGTTTTTCCGCAGAGTTGTAACCACCCTCCTCACAACGAGGGTTCAGGATATGACACTAAACATTATGAATGTGAGGTTTCAATAATGCTGGAGCTTTGGAGATTGAAGTGTACTCCTTCAACGGCATCGTTCAAGATCCACTCCGGCCCAGAGTGGTAATATCTTATAGGCTCCTGTCTATGGGTCTAAGAGAAGTAAACGTTGTACTTATGCTAAACTGAATTGCTTGAAATAGGACTGTTTTGACATTTAAACTGCGTATTTATACGAAACTGAGTTGCCTAGACAATTAACTGTGCGTTAACAAAAGCTGTACTTACACTAAACTGAATTGTTTGAATTAGAAATGTTTGAGTAAATTGGATAGCTTTACTTAGAAATGTTTTTGCCATCAAATTGTGTACTCACGCTAAACTAAATTGTTGGAAAAAGAACTCATTATTTGTATAAAACTGGATTTGGCATTAAATAACCTACAAAAATTGATATCCCATAAAACGCATACAAACAAATTTTATTTGCATGAAATGGATTTGGCATTAAATAACCTACAAAAATTGATATCCCATAAAACGCATACAAACAAACAAACTTTATTTGCATGAAATGGATTTGGTATTAGATAACCCACAAAGGTTGATGTGTCATAAAACGAAACCAAACAAAAATAATCAAGTTTTCTTTTTTTCAATTCATTCATTTTTATTTTTTATCTATTTCATCTTTTTTCTTTTTCAATCCATACATCATGATTATTCTTCGTTTTCTTCTTGGCCAACTAATTTTTCTCATCAATTTAGTATATATATATATATATATATATATATATATATATATATATTCATTTCTTTATATGTGTATGTATGTATATGTATCCACGCTTGTTTGTTTATATACGTGTACGTCCCTATATGAGTGAGTGTTTATGTTTGTATAAATAAATATAAATAACTATGTGTGTATTTGTGTGTCAATGTGTCTTGTCAAAATGTGCATTGATCCCGACCGTCAGATTTGATCCTGAAACTCCCTGACAGCGATTATTCACAAATCTCTCCAATGTTTCTTTAACAGGCAGGCTATATCCTTGGCACTATTCCCTCGATCATGTCTCCCAAAGAATTTGATATTTTCATGACACAAGGAACGGACGGGAAATCAGCAGGAAAATAAGACTATAAGTCTCTACTTATCACTATACTTGGCGGGAACTTCATTTTCTAATATATATATATATATATATATATATATATATATATATATATATATATATATATATATATATATATATATATGAATGTACTTAGGCTGCATTTCTTAGAACTGAATATTTGCTTAAAAATGGATTCGGCGTTAAATAACCAACAAAGGTTGATATACCATAAAACACAAACAACCAACCTTCAAATTAATTTTGAAATCTGTACTAATGTAATTTAATGTACTTAAAGCTACTGTTGCCATATATAGAACTAAATGATATGAAAAAAATTACTTCAGGAATGGGATGTTCTCCTGGTCTAATCGTTAGACAGCGGAATCATTGTAAGCGAGTTCGAACACCAGTCGCGCTGTTACGTACACTTTCAGACAAATACACGTGGGAAAGGTTTAAACACCTTTATCATCACAGCTATGAGTTAAATATTACATCAACCGTTCTTCTAATAGGATTGATTTGGCATTAAGTAACCAAACAAGGTGAATATGCAATTAAATAACCATAATCAAACCTTCACTAGTAAAAATAAAACACTGTATTGTACTTTTGAAATCTACACTCACCACTGATGATAGCCCAAGAAGAGTGCGAATAAGTTTATATATATATATATGTATATATGTATACATATATATATATATATATATATATATATATATATATATATATATATATATATATAACTTCGTTTGTCTACATATTTTTCTTTCGATCGTTTCCAGTCGGCATAGAGATATTATATCTGGCTGAAATTGACTTGTAAAATTTCCGTATTTAACTGGTCTCCATGTACATTCGCACTCCTCTAGGGCTATCATCAGTGGTGGGTGTAGATTTCAAAAGTACAATTCACTGTTTTATTTTTACTAGTGAAATTTTGATTTTGGTTATTTAATTGCATATTAACCTTGTTGGGTTATTTAATGCCAAATCAATCCTATTAGAAGGACGGTTGATGTAATATTTAACTCATAGCTGTGACGATAAATGTGTTTATACCTTTCCCACGTGTATTTGTCTGAAAGTGTACGTAACAGCGCGACTGGTGTTCGAACTCGCTTACAATGATTCCGCTGTCTAACAATTAGACCAGGAGAACATTCCATTCCTGACGTAATTTTTTTCATATCATTTAGTTCTATATATGGCAACAGTAGCTTTAAGTACATTAAATTACATTAGTACAGGTTTCAAAATTAATTTGAAGGTTGGTTGTTTGTGTTTTATGGTATATCAACCTTTGTTGGTTATTTAACGCCGAATCCATTTTTAAGCAAATATTCAGTTCTAAGAAATGCAGCCTAAATACACACACACACACACACACACACACACACACATACATATATATATATATATATATATATATATATATATATATATGAATGTATGTATTTAGCCTGTATTTCTTCGCTGAGGCACATTCGAGGACATATTATCGGCATCATTTGTAAACAGATCCTTTCTTTGATCCTTTCAAATAGCCAAATTGATGTTATGATATCCGGAAGGAATTAGCTAATAAATAAGTTTGGAGCAAAAAAACAAAAACCAAAGACAAAAAATTCTTGAAAAGTGTCATAAAATAAAAATCACAACCTTAAATAAACTTTATAGCTTTAATTAGAAATGTTTTTGACAGTTAAACTGTATACTCGTGCTAAACTGTACTGTCTGAAATAGAAATGAATATATATATATATATATATATATATATATATATTATTTTTTCTCATCTTTGCATAAGTTATATCTACCGTTGAAGCTATTTGCGGTAGGAGAGTGCCTGATAATCTTCCACTTAATTTGTGGAGAAAGCTCATGATATTCCTCATTTATTCTATAAACGAATAATCCAGACCCACTGTCTTAGGACGTTGTCAGGATATATATATATATATATATATATATATATATATATATATATTATTACGATGGTTTGGGTCTGTGAAGAAAGATTAAGATGTTGGCTGCTTTGAAAGTACGCTTCAAGCTCACAAACCAAGTATGGGTATGTCTTTCTGATATTTTTGTCCTTAAGGCTCACCCTGCAGATGTTTCTGAAAGAGGAGACAGCATGGTTGAAACACCAGGGTTCACAGGCCTCAGCTAATTTGGACTATAGGCGATGGTCGATGTAACAGCATTTTTTCAAACGGAGCTTGCATCGGCTGTTTGGTATTACTTTATAACAAAAGACACCAAGTCTTCCTTTTCAATAGATACTACACCTAAGAATAGTGTAAGGCATTACTCCTTCCTCTGCATTGGTCCATTTTACCTTGATCCGTACCTTATAATGCTGACTATTAAGCTAGTGGGCATCAAGTACCATTCATTGTGTCTTTATAATGACTTCAGCAGGGATTGAATTACTGAATATCTATTTTCCCATCTGTAAGAGTCTCTTTGCTGCCAATATGCAATCATCAGATGAGGCCTTTCTCTTTTTTTATCTTTTTTCTTTTTTTTCAAATCATGCTTGTGGTCCTGATTTCTTATGAACATTTTCATAATAATTTAGGGGCTTATAATACACTGACTGTAACCCCTGTAGATTGGTTATTACCCTACCTAGGGAAAAGACGTGCCATGAGTACGGTACTAAATTCTATTAGATTGTTGACCGATAGTTCAAGATCTCTGGGTAGAGTAGATTACCCTATAATAGTCATTACTCCAAGGTCAACTCTGAGTCGGTATGGTGCTCTTTTTTAAATTCATCTATGGTTTGAATAAATTTGTCTAAAAAGGAATTATATTCGATAAGACCGTGTGCAAAAAAACACTAAGAAATAACTACGCATGAAATAACTCTAGACAGTTTGACATGCCTTTAAAATAAACCAAACAGGCAGTCAGATTGAAATATGCAGATTTTACCCGCCAAATCCAGAGTATTATCAAGGTTCAGTATTGATTGTTTCATATGTATCAGGTTTTTGTTATAATCTTTAGGTTTGGTTTAATGACATATCAACCTTTGTAGGTTATTTAATACCAAAGACTTTTCGCTAGAACAGTAGTGGTACTATTTAACCCATAGTTGGGAAGATAAGGGGTATTTGCCCGAAAGTGAACGTAATACCGCGACTGTAATACGAACTCGCTCACTACGATTCCACAGTTCATTGATTTAACCATTACACCACGAAGTCACCGCTTATAATCTTTATCGAACAAAAAATATAGTAATATTTTGTATAAGTGTAATTAATCACAGTCAATTTTCTTTTTAATCAACAAAATCCTGTCAACAAATTTGCAATGTTTTTTTTTTAACGAATAATTAAATTGCACCGTGTCAGTTGAAAAAATGTTAATGTCATTATTTAAAGAAGATAAAGAGCTCAAACAAATATATGATTTATTATTTGGAGCTTTTAATAGTGAAATCAATCGTTCTAAAAACGTTTTTTCATGAATCCCAAAAGTACTTCATACTGACTAGTAGAGCCACATAAAACCAAAAGAAAGGAACGGTTACCCTACCTCTGGAATTCCCTAATGAAAACTTGTGTCAAGATATGCTGACTGCAATGATTCTTAGGACTATCTCTCCGGCCGTCCGTCCCTTTAAACCATTGTTCTTCGTATGTAATCAAGACGACAACTTGTTTCCGTGCAGTTTTAGCTGCTCGGTCATAACTGTGTGGAGGTGCCCGTGGTGTAATTGTTATCGTCGTCGGAAATGAACACGGCGACACGAGTTCAAATCCTGGACGAGACTGATTGCTTTTCACATAGCACTAATACCCTTGGGAAAGGTATGAATCCAATTATTCTCCCTCCAGCTATGGGTAAATAGTAGGACAGACTAGGTTCTTCAGCCTTGGTTAGGCAACTAGTCTAGGAGAAGGAAAATTCTGAATTGAAACCTGTTAAACTCCGCTTAAAAATTGACCTTGTGTCATATCCTGACCGAGCGGAGGGATTGGTAAATAGGATAACTGTGTGGATTTTTTTTTTTTTGAGAACGTCGCTTATGAGTACATCTTTACAAGCAAAGCACTATATATCTTTCTCGTCTTACTTTGAAGGTTTGTGAGATTGGAGCTAATGGTCCGTACAGCTGCAGGCTTAAACGGTGCTGCTTCCAGGATATGCACGGAATTCTTGAGTAGTACCCACATAGTTTTTTTTCTACTTGTGCTTAAATACCTTTTTATATTACAAAATACATAAAAAATTAAATCAAAAAGATGGAGACAAATTCGGTCTGTTAGTAGGACACTTTCCAGCGTATTCTGTTGAGGAAGGTTTTCATTTTCTCAACAACGAGTAACTTCTACACATAGAGACTGGGTGTCGTAATATTTTTGAGAGACAATTTAACTGCATTTTGTTCATCCTAATGAAGATGATATTTTGTTTTAAGAAAAAAGAATGTTCAATCATCATCATCATCGTGTCGTGCCGCTAGCATGGATATCCCTGACCCTCTCCCGCCACTTCTCCCTCGTCCATCACTTCTGGCAGGTGTTCAGGGTTACATTCGTATCCTCACATAGCTGCTGAATGTATGTTCGAGCTGGTCATCCTGCTTTTGCCCGGCCATATGTAGGAGTCCATAGGAGTATATCACTTATGAGCTCGTCTCTGTTTCTCCAGTAGTGTCCTGCATTTCTCGTTCATCTAACTTGGATAGTTTTCGTGATGGGAGGCAGGTGGCCGTATATTGTTCAAACAATAAACGAACACTATTTGGAGCTTTTAATGGTGAAATGACGAAATATTTATGAAAATATTTTTTTCTAAAATCAGAAAGATATTCAAATACTGACCAGTAGGACAAGATAAAATTTTAAATAAGTAAAAATTTTCTCATTTCTCATTTCCTCATGACTATCAGATTCAGGTATTTGTAAAAATAAGCATACAATCTTCCGACAAAATACCACTCGAATGAACAATCAGACGAATAAATACTCAATATTCTTCGTACAATGCAGAAAAATGGTTACATGGTGTTGGAACGGACGTACAGAGGCGAAGATGAGAGGACAAAAAATGCCTTCTTCTTTAAAAATATATTTTTAAAAAAATAGGGATATTTTTAATGAATTGTGGGACCTTTAACAGAAGAATGGTTGCATATATGGATTTTCTAAGATTTAATTCATACAAGGAAGAATGTCTTCCTATAAAACTCTCAGAAATCTGTTTTAGAGAACAATATTTCACTTCAAATTTGGTTGATGTGCCATGAAACTCAACCAAACCAAATCCTATATATTCAATATATATGTATAAAGAGGGTTTGGCATTATATAACCTACAATAGTTGATATGCCATAAAACCCAACCAAATCAAATCCTATATATTTAAAATATATGTATAAAGAGGGTTTGACATTTTATAATCTACAATGGTTGATAAGCCATAAAACCTAACCAAACCAGATCCTTCATATTTAATATATATGTATAAAGAGGATTTGGCATTAAATAACCTGCAATGGTTGATATGCCCTAAAACCAAACCAAACACAACCAAACCAAACCAGAAAAGTTATTTGTTTGGGTCCTAACATTCTATAGTGTATGCAATCACCCCAGTACACCAAGAGGGAGAGAAAGAGAATGATCAAGAATTATCAACACTAATGATTTCGGGCAAATATTTTTACATATCAAACAACTGCTTTTTATGTTCATTAATTATCTCGAGATTTTGTTATACTTGTATAAATTTATGCCAAGCTTCTATTTATAGAATCTTAAAAACAAATACGTTAACAGATTATTCTCATTTTTTTTTTCGATACACATATACGATGTGCAAACGATGTTTCCACACTTTTTTTCGTATGGGCACTTTTATTGACAGTACACATATGAAACTCTAGTCCCCTTCGAAATAATCACCTCCGGCTACAGTGCACTTGTTGTACCGTTCCAACAACTTCTCGAAGGCTCCATGGATGTCCTCTTGTCCTCAGCATGTCAATGACCTTCGTCACACCCTCTTTCATCTCCTCAATTCTCTCATAACGACATCCTCTGAGGTTAGGGAATAACCAAAAGTCACAAGGTGCAAGCTCTGGACTATAGAAAGGGTGAGGATCTGTCTTGATGCCCATCTTAGTCAAATAGTCTGTGAAAAGGATGGAGTTGTGGACTGGTGTATTGTCCTGGTGGAAATGCCAATGACCCGATTTCAAGAGTACTGGCCTCTTCCAACGGAATCTCTTCCTGAACTCCCTTAAAGCCTCAACATAGTAATCCTAACCCTAACCCTTTAGCCAATCATCCCTGGTGTATTGACTCCCTTACTTCTCCCACACCTCTTATCATCCCTTACAGACTCCCTGCCTTCCTTGAATATCTTATGCCACTCAAAGACTGATGTTCGTTTTATGCATGATGCTTCAAAATCAGTCTGAAGCATTCCATACGTTTCTGCGGAATTTTTTCCAAGTTTAAAACGGAATTTTATTGTATATCGTTCTTCTAAAGTGTCAGACTTCATTTTTGAAATTCACCAGCTGTAACAACCATGTTTTAGTAGGGTGTATTCCAATTCATGCTGTAGCTGTTCATTTGAACCTGAAATCAAAAAAAAAAGTTGTCAGTCATCTGTATAGCAAGAACATACTGAATTATCAAGAGTCTACGACAATTTTAAATGCCCATACGAAAAAAGTGCGGAAACTTATCGGATGCACCTCGTATATTCAAAAGGAAAGGATAAAATCTAATGTTAAACTTTACTATGAGAGTTTTTTTCCCTTTATAAATTTTGGTAATGTAATCTTTTCTGATAATTCCTTATATGATCATTTTTTGATTGAACACAAATAGGGATCTGGAAATTATCCTTGTATCAATACTCACAATACAAACAAATTAAACCCGACTATATATTGGCATACCACATTTTCTATTAATAAATTAAGGTAACCGTACAAGCTGTTAAAATAGTTTTTGTTATATTCTAAATTAAAATTTTAAAAAAAAATCGTCTTATTTTCATGACAGGTAATCAGAAATTGTGTTTAGAGGGGATGAGAAAAGAATTATGGATAGTCGCCAGATAGAGGGATTGACAGATGCCGTGTTACCCAAGGACATCAGGGAGTGTCCTCGTGGTGTAATGGTTAAAGCGATGGATAGCGGAATCGTAGTACGCGAGTTCGTACTCCAGTCGCGCTATTACGTTCAATTTCGGGCAAATACCCCTGGGAAAGGTATGAACCCCCTTATCCTCCCAGCTATGGGTTAAATAGTACCACTACTGTTCTTCTAGGAGAATAGATTTGGCATTAAAATAACCTAAAAAGAGTTGATATGCCATTAAACAAAGAAACCAAACCAAGGACATGAGTATATCAGATGGAATCTGCGCATCTGCTACCCAGGTAGGTTGTGAATTGTTGAAAATGTGTAAAGGGACTCTCATTAGAGCAATAAAGTTAATTTCCCCAATTGTCCGTAATCGAGCTACCTAAGTGGTTCACTGTATCCAGAATATCATTTTCTCTTCCCGCTTAACGCATATTAAAATGAAGGAAGATTTGAAGAAAAGAATAATAAATGACACGCCTATAAAACCAAATTGTTTCTCTCCCCATTTTTTAAAAAGTCTATTCAACCAAAAAGAAAATGACTGCGTTTCTACTAATTATGCGACAAAATCTATAATTCTGAGGAAAATGTCGGTCCTTACTGTATTAGCCTGGAAGTGAAAACTATAGTTCGACTATTTGCCTCGTAGGTTGAGTCTGTCAGCCCATTGGCCTAGTAGGTAGAGAGTTTGCCAACAGTCTCAGAGACCTGGGTTCAATCCGAGGTCGCGTCATACCAAAGACTTTAAAAATGGTACTTGATACCTGCTTGCTTACCACTCAGCAATATAAGGTAATTATTAAGGGTAAAGAGTAGCAATCCAGGGAAAGAAGTTGTGCCCTCCCCTACACCTCAGTGTAGTAGCTATTGAAAATGAAGCCTTCTGGTCGCCCTAGACTATGTTCGCCAACTTTACTACTTAAGGGTTCAAACACGCTTACAGTGATGTTTCAGTCCTGTCAATGTCACGGGGAATCCTCCCCTATCTACAGACTCACCGACTGTCCTGCCGGTAATATTTTGAATACGCCGATTGCATCCCTTTAAGAGATATAAGTATCGCCAAATTATGAGTGTTGGTGTCTATCTTAATTGTATAAAATTATTTTTTTATCTATTTATAAAATCTATACAGAATACTATTGCTTAACTATATTGAAATAAAACAAAGTAGTTGTTAGAATATATGATACTCGTTGCACGTTGATAAAGTGTGTTGAGGATTTAACACAATATTGACCATTTTCACATTAGTAAGAGTGTATAAATACGATAAAAAAATTACACTTATATATATAGATATACTTAAAATTTAAATAAAACAAATCAGTACTATTTTATACGCTGTGTGTGTGTGTGTGTGTTTAAATTTTGGCGGCGTGGCATTCTCGGTTTTGTGTCCGACTCAAAAACTGGAATGAAACTCCACCAAAATCTAAAAGTCACCTAATTAATTGCCTGAACAAGACTAAAATGTCTAAAACATGTGTAGCATTAAAAAAACACACATCCCACAAAAACAATTAAATAAATACTAAATTTAACTTATTGATTCTAAAATATTCACTTTTCTCTCGTTCTATCTAATATATATATATATATATATATATATATATATATATATATATATATATATATATATATATATATAAGTATTATTTGGTCCAGTTAAACCGGAGTTGGGAGTAATTCCATCAGGACAAGAAAACTATTCAAGAGTGAACATTTAAATTTTCCTGGTAAAGAGCTTAATGTAACAGACATTACAGAGCAATAATTTCATTAAGAAAAAACAAAAAAATGATCACATTAGGATTATCAATTTATTTCCATCCTGTTACGCGTTTTTGAAAAATTCATAAACACGAAAAAAAATTAACAGGACCTCTTCAGGTCCTTTGGATAAAATAAATCAGAAGAGACACAGAAAAGAAGGTGGGAGGGGATAGAAGAGGCGTGAAGAGTTATCTCCTCATTTAGCCCACTTCCGTTTTTTATTTTATTGTCGGTTAGAATTATAGTAAATTTACACACACACACACACACACACACACACACACACACATATATATATATATATATATATATATATATATATATATATAGCCAACTGATGATCGATTTTACTATCGTTATGTTAACAGTACTGCTAAATGCTCGTGACATCGTTTCGATTTCATAATATTTTTAAAAACAATTTTATTTTCAGTCAGTGTAGGCATTAAACAACACATTTAAATCGAAATAAGAATCGGATATTTTTCTGTCGGATGATTTATAGATGTTCTTCGGCCATATGCTTTCCTCAACCTCTATCTAATTTTTCGTTTTTGTGTGTACATCTTTTTCTGTCTCTCTGTATATATTTGTCTTTGTCTCTCTCAATCTCTCTCGATCTTTGGCCCTCTCTCTCTCTCTCTGTGGTAATTAAGTTACATAACAGTATTTACTTTACGTCTGCAATATGTGAGAACAAGGGAGAAACAGAGAGAGAGAGAGAGAGAGAGAGAGAGAGAGAGAGCGAGAGAGAGAGAGAGAGAGAGATGTTTTATTTTATTTTATTTTTTATTCTTTTTTATTTATTTATTTTTTGCTTGACATTTTCCATCTGGTTAACACATGCGATCCACTGCAGTCAATTGGGGGTGCATTCTACTCACGACACCTTGACATAATGCAAGAAAAACAAAGCCATTCCTCAAATGAAAGAGATAGATAGATAGATAGATAAGTAGATAGATAGATAGACTGTGAAGGACTCAAATGTGCCGTTACTGTTTTTCGTAGCTTAAAAAAGCCGAATTAGGCAACAACAAAAGTTGAGTAATGAACGACAATAGGTTAGTTACAAGAGGAGGGCCTCTGGTAAGGCAACTCTGTGGTTTTCGCACACCGAAAAATGTAAATGTACTTTCCTCTCAAACATATATATACGCCAATGAATAAAGATATATATCCTATGCTTATGCACAAGAGTGTATGTTAGTAAATTGTTGATATTTAGGGATTTTCAAAACACCGGTGTTGTTTACCGGGAGTGTGACAAGTATCTTTCCGAGCTGGAGAATTTGTTAAAAATCGATATTTTCTTGATCTACTGGAAAAGGAAACTTCAGGTTTTCTTAATTTTGAAACCGGACCTGCGGAAATTTAAATCGTGTGTGCTAAAGGATGTGGATTATATGCATTGATAATGAAGGTCGTCCTCTGGAATAAGGGACTGCTACATTATCCAGCGAAATATTGGATCACGTAAATAACTTACACAACCGAATATGCATTCCCTACTCTGGATCTACTTGGATCAACCGTCAGAGGTGTAACTCGATTGCGCAGCGCTAACTATATATTGGTGTAGCCTTGTTGTTAATATAGCCCGAAAACATTCTTAATGATAGTGAAAATGAAAATGTATCATATATAGACAGAGACAAGACGGAGACAGAGAGACAGACAGACAAAGACAGAGAGAGAGAGAAATTGGTAAGTGAATTGAATTGCTTCCTGTAGAAAATATTCGACACTGTCATGATGGTGTGCCAATAGAAAACTAAAGGTGATATTTATATATATATAGATATATAGATATATCACCTTTAGTTTTATATATATATATATATATATATATATATGAGGTAAAGATGGCATTATATAGGAGAGGAGTGTGGAATGCCCTGTTTTCATTGGCTGTTTACTAAAAGACAGATGTCTATAAGAACGGCCGAAATCCGGCCTTATTATTTTTTTTTTTTGCTTTGGTAGAGGCACGAGCGTAGCACGTAGCGATCACGGAGGCGGCTTGGCTCTTCCAGAGTCATACCGGGGTTACTGCCGGAGCCGATATGATGCAGAAATAACCCGAAATCGGCAATGGAGACAGCGCACCACTAAAGACCTCCCTGATGCATTTAAGATGTATGATTGAAATATATATATTACATGAAGATGAAAAGAAAAAAAAACATTTTCTAGGTATCGTTATAAATTCATTTTGTTTTTTAAAAACCTTCATGAGAACGTCTAAATTAAAATTTTGAATAATTCCTCTGAGGAAGGTTTCTAAAAAACTGAAATAGATTTATAATGATACCAAGAAAGTGGATTTTTTTATTGTCTTTATATTAAAGGATTTTTCAGTTTTACACGTTGAGTGTTGATGTCTCATTAATCCCAAATTAATTATACATAAATAGAGTTGGTACTGAGCACTCAAATTGGATACTCCTATTACTTGGATTTCCACCTGGGATCATATTAGGAAATAAGTAACAAACGAAAGCGACTACATAATACCATAGAATTCCCAAGATGACGTATGTGGACTGTGGCTGAGCAGTATTATACTAAGTCTAACGTAAAGTTGGTCGGGTTTCTATCTAGCTTGAAGCGTCCTACGTGTCTAGCCACACTGAAGAGTTGTGCTACAACGAAACCTTCTGTGGATGACTATATATATATATATATATATATATAGAGAGAGAGAGAGAGAGAGAAGGATTGAAAAACAAGGTAATCCAAAGAGAAGAATGTAATATAAAAGAAAGTTAATGCTAAAACGTTTCGATTCTAGTTAGCCATCATCAGGACTTTAGTGTTAGCCACTATACTTCATCAGGAATGCTATAATGTATATCGCAAATATTAATATACTAGAATGTATATAAAAAATAACAATTACCCATATATGGTCATAATAGATAAGAACCTAATGAATATTCATAGCATTATTTTCTTGATTTCCTTATCGGTCGACTTGATGGGGATATTTCTAGAATTATTATAAAAATTATTGGTTTAAAATTATCTGTTTTGCACTTCGGTAACTCTCATATCCAAAGAAATAAATCGAGAAACAGACTGTCAGACTGAAAAGATAGATAGATAAATGACGATATCTGCGTATGTCGGTGAAGAAACAATAGATTTATCGAAAGTCCCTCAATAATTTCTGCTGAGAGTTCCTTATTAATCATTAAAATTGCATATACAGAATTGTTAATTAATAATTACACTCCAATCTAGTTTCCTTCATGAAGAAGTTAACGTTTCTTATTTGAAAAGATATGAATCTATTACTTAAATTAGTATATTATACAGTGTACAACAGGATTATCTCCCTTATTTTAAACAGTCAAATCTGTGTAGCAAACGATTTTAGGCAAATAAGAATGGTAACATCTATATATCTTCCCATTTTTGATTAGTTTTCTTTAGTTTTTTGGCACATTGTCCATTGTAGGTTATTAATGCCAAATCCAGTTTATGTACATAAACAGTTCTATTTAAAACAATTCAGTTTAGTATAAGTATAGTGTTTCTGTTTACGCTCTGTTACATGTCAAAACAGTTCTACTTCAAACAATTCAGTTTATCATATTATATATATATATATATATATATATATATATATTACTTTCTTTATTTTCTCTATTTCATTCTATCCTTCCTTTCTAGCGCATTTTTGGTCTCGACGACATAGCCCGACACCACTGTATGGATTGACCGGCTTGATTCTGGACCTGAAAAAACAGGAAAGAGTCTGCCATCCAATCGTAATGTAGAGGGAGATGTGGTCAACTGAACGGGAAATTGTACTCATTTATTATCTCACATTCTTGTTTTCTTTTAATTTTGCCCCACCCTCTTGTTTTTAAATAATACTTTATACAAAAAACATATATGAATTACAGAGGGAGGCACTATTTTTATACATACATATATATATATATATAGATAGAGAGAGAGAGAGAGAGAGAGAGAGAGAGAGAGAGAGAGAGAGAGAGATACGACTTTGCAAAACAAGTGTGGAAATAAATTTATAATGAACACATCTGTCAATTTTCACTTAAAATTATATATATATATATATATATATATATATATATATATATATATATATATAATTGAACATAATAGACATTTTTGTGTACATATTTTTTTGGTTAATCCTTTCGAATTGCCGTATTGATCTAATGATATTCGGCGGGAATTGGTTGATAAACCTTCCATAATTAGTTATTCCTTAAGTAGAAAAAAAAGTCTATTATGTTCAATGAAATATGTATCAATGAAGAAATGCTGCCAAAATATACGTATTCTAATCTCCATGATCCTGCAGCTTATTAATATAACAACACTTTGGAATAGAGACGTAATCTTGTGAAGAGACAAATTACACTCAATAAGAATTAACATCAAACTCACAAAAACGATAAAACAACTTACAATACAACAGTACAAACGCTCAGTCTTACAAAATAGTAATGTGCATACAAAGGTTACATGATTTTTGTAATACATCCTCTGCTGATGATGACTCAAAGTCGGGCAGTAAGGACGAGGGAAATAACTAATTACGGAAGGTTTATCATACAATCCCCGCCGAATATCATAAGATCAATACGGCAATTCGAAATGATTAACAAAAAAAATGACATGTAGACAAAAAATGTCTATTATGTTCAATTAAATATGTATCAATGAAGAAATGCTGCCAATATATATATGTATATATATATATATATATAGTGCGTCCGTCTGTGTCAGTGTGTTTGTTTGCATGGGTGGTTTCGCATGTATTAAATTTTCAGTCAACCTCGATTTAAAAACCTCTCAAATGCGATCAAGTTGCAATTAAGGATAATTTTTTAAGTAGAATTTAACAGGTATGAATTAAGATTTTTTTTTCTCTAAGACAGGTTACTATATCAAAGCTAAAGTGACTTCATTAACACTATTTCCCACGAACGCAGAGGAGAATACTTGAATTCAGACTGTTTTTGAAACATATTAGCATTAGGCGCAAAACAAACAGCTTCTCCCTTAATTTGAACTCTGGTCATCGTCTCCATTTCTTACGAAGGCTTCACGTGATATGCACAGTTATATGAGGGATTATATGAATATTCATACATAAACATATATATAGTTGAAAAATATAAAAGAACCTCAATTAATTCAAAAGTCGGACAAAATCATAAAATTATATATATATATTTATCAGTTAGTAAACCAGTTTCTAAACATGTACATATATATAGAGAGAGAGATGGAGAAAGAGAGAGAGAGAGAGAGAGAGAGAGTATCTTTATGCGTGTAAGTGTATATTTGTGTTTAATTCATATTTACTTAAAAACTTACGTCTAAACTATATATATATATATATATATACATATATATATATGTATATATATATATATATATGTGTGTGTGTGTGTGTGTGTGTGTCTCTCTCTCTCTCTCTCTCTCTCTCTCTCTCTATGTGTGTGTGTGTGTGAGTGTGTATGTGTGCATGTGTGTGTCTGCGTGTTTGTTGCGTTTGTAAGCTTATCCGATTATACTTACTCACGCGCACACACGTGTATATCTAGACCTTTTTCATATATACATATTATTAACCTGAATAAATTGGAGATTGGAAAGTCGGTCTAGATAATTAAATCTGTCATATATATATATATATATATATATATATATATATATATATGTATGTATATAAATAAGCGTGTATGTGTGTGCGTGTGTGCTTCGTTTTTAAGCTTACTCGATTACACATACAAATACTCTCTCTATTTCTGTCTCTCTCTCTCTCTCTCTATACACACACACATACACACACACATATATATATATATATATATATATGTATATATATAGATAACATAAATAAATTGAAAATTGGAGAGTCGGTCAAGATCCTTAAATCTGTTATATATATATATATATATATATATATATATATATATATATATATATATATACCTATATATATATCAGTAGATTTGTTTGCGTCAGTTTTACTGAAGTCCTTTACGATGGTGCTAATTTTCATTCATCTTCTTTCCTCCTTACAACTCCTAACGAGACGTGCCTTATTTTATCATCTTTTTAACGCTCGATAATAGAATATCTGGTGTTAACGATATGAAGTGCGAAACTTTATCGAATTAACAAAACTCACTTTGCATTCCACACAAGAGAAATCCTGACATCTTTTTACGCCTCAACAACCACCTCATACTTCCTCGCATCTCTCCCTCTTTCGCTTTTTCTCTATCTCTCATCTGTTTTCCGTCCTTGTCAGTTAGAAACCCGGTCTTTATTCACTTCAGTTTCTTTTCACGTTTCTTTTTGTCAAACTCGCCCTCTTTTTGTTGCTTCTTTTATATCACCGATTTTATTGGCCATAATCATTCTCTTTTATTTACCCTCTTCTTTTTTTGTGAATCTTACATCGGCTTTTTTTACGTGTCTTTCTAGTATTAACATTTTGATAATTCATTCATATTTGCTTCTACCTTTAATTTTATTAATTTATTACTTAACCCATTAACTGTCTTGAATAGCTATAGCTTAATTCCTTGCTTTGTGCGAATTGCTACGAAAGTAGAAATCCTTGCCCCGTGCTTGTTTGATCGAAATCTCTTTGGTATACCGAATGCAAATACTGGCTAACATCCTGCTCTGTCCTCTTTGTATATATAGACTTAAATTTTTATTTCTATTTTTTAGAAAAAAAATGTGTTATATCATATTACGCTCCATTCTGGCCAAGTCAACTGACGCTGTAGAATACACCGACTGCATCTCTGAAGATACTCCAGTTTATGACCCCTAACAATTTGATGGTGAGGTTTAAGAAATGCTGGAGCTTTTGGGAATATGGAGTACCCCTTTATTGCTATCGTTCCCAGATTTACTCTCGCCCGGAGTGGTAACACCTGAAAGGATCCTATCTATGGGTTAAATAAAAAGAACCTGTGCAAATACTAAAACTGAATTGTTTTTAATCTAAATGTTTTGATATTTAAACTGCTTACAAATGAACTGTTTTTACATTTATTATGTTTAGATGAGCCGGTTTGGCTCTTTGGTCAAGTGAGTAGAGCGTTTACCAATAGTCCGGGAGACCTGGGTTCAATCCTAGGTCGCGTCGTACCAAAGACTTTAAAGATTGTTCTTGATACCTCCTTGCTTAACACTCTGCAATATAAGATAAAAGGTACGTATCAAGGGTAAAGTGGAGCAATCCAGAGAAAGGGGTAGCGCCCTTCCCTACACTTCGGTGTAGTAACTATTGAAAAGGGAGCCTTCTGGTCGCTCCAGACAACGGTCGCCAACTTCACTTTACTTATGTTTAAAATAATGAATGATATTTTATTGAATTGTTTGTGATACATAGCAATACTTGAAACCATTTAATTTTATGAACTAAACTGAATTGTTTGAAATAGAACTGTTTTGACTTGTAAACTGCGTAATTATGCTAAACTAAATTGATTGAAATAAGACTATTTTACATTTAACTGTATGTAAACAAAAAAAACTGTATTTATGCAAAACTGAATTGTTTGAAATAGAACTGACATGCTCACACAAGAGGACTTCCATGGGACCTTCCAGAAGTTGTTGAAACGGTACAACAAGTGCACTGCAGGCGGAGGAGAAAACTTCGAAGGGGACTAGAGCTCCATGTGTGTACTATCAAAAAAAGTGCCCATACGAAAAAAATCTGGAAACTTATTTAATGATCCTTGTATATATATATATATATATATATATATATATTAGCCTAAAGGAAAATATCTTATTAACATCACAACAAATGACACACGCGTTTTTTTCCTATACCCTCCTCCTTGATCGTAGAATAATATCTAAATGAGGCGCTTATCGTTATTGCAAATTGGCAGGAAGAAGCGAGTTCAAATCCCAGAAAAGTATATTTCCATTTTACATGGTGGTAATACGTTGTGGAAATGTGTGAATCCAACTCTTCTCCCTTCAACTATATTTAATAGTAGGTCAGACTAGACTCTTTAATCTTGACAGAGTAACAAGTTTAAGAGTGGGAAAACCCTGACCTCAGACTTGTTCAATTCAACAGAAAAATTGGCCTTAAGCCACATTCTTCTTGTGGCTGACGATTTGGGTAAATATATAATGTCTAAACCTATATGAATGACAACGAGACAGTTGTGATTTTGATTCTCACTAAATTTTTCATCAACGTCATCATCATTATCATGTCCATCGGCATGGATATCCCTGAACCTTCTTTCGCCACCATCCCTATCGTCCATTGCTTCCGGCAGGTTTTCAGGGCTACATCCAATATCGGCTCAGAACTGTTGTATATAGGTTCTAGCTGTTCGTCCTGCTGTTGCATGTCCATGTGAAGGGGTCCACAGGAGTATGTCACTTATGAGCTCGTCCTTAATTCTTCAGCGGTGTCCCGCATGTCTGGTTCGTCTAACTTGGATATTTTTTGTGATGGGTGGTAGGTGGCCGTACAGCTGCTGCTTTGTGGAGTGCTGCCTCCAGGACTTGTTCAATATTGCTCGCAGCATTCTTGTGTAGTTGCCGTCCAGGTTTTCTCCATACATTTAGTTAGCGTCCCTGTTGTGCAACCATATAGCAGTATCGACACGTCCGCTGCATGGAAGAAACTGCGTTTTATTTTATCGGTGAAGTCTGACTTCCATATCACTGATAGCCTATCGATAACAGTCCATACCTTTGCTAGTTGCGTGTTGATGTCTGTCTCGGTTGATGAGACACAGCTCCCTAGGTAGGGGAACTTGTCTAAAGTTTCAGAGAGCTACTGTTTTGGGTGGAGATGTCACCCGTTTTATTAAAGCACATATATTCCGTCTCTTGTGCATTGACATGGAAGTCTAAGCCTGTAGCGACTTGTTCCAGACAATGTAGCAGGGTTTCCGCTTTGACGGTTGCATTTGCCAGAAGCGTTATGTCATCGGCGTAGTCGGCATCGGTAATTCTTCATTCTTGTGCCAAATCTATGTTTTGTCAACCCACTTGACAAGTGTTATAGGATACACAGACTGCATCTCTACTGAGGGGTTATGCTCCTCCAATGAGTGTCTTAGATATGACATTAAACAGTCTGATGGCAACGAAACAGTCTTGGAGCTCTCAGGAATGTGGATTATCGCTTTATTGACATTGCTCCGTGATCTTCTCTGCCCGGACTGGTACTATTTACCAACCCCTCCGCTCGGGCAGGATATGACACAAGGTCAATTTTTAAGCGGAGTTTAACAGGTTTGAATTCAGAGTTTTCCTTCTCCTAGACTAGTTGCCTCACCAAGGCTGAAGAACCTAGTCCGTCCTACTACTGGAGGGAGAATAAGGGGGTTCATACCTTTCCCAAGGGTATTTGTCCGAAAGTGAACGTAATAGCGCGACTGGAGTACGAACTCGCGTACTACGATTCCGCAGTGCATCGCTTTAACCATTACACCACGAGGACTTGTAGCACCCGATAGGTTCTATGGGTCAAATAGAACTGTTTCACATTTTAATTGTGTGTCAACAAATGACTTATGCTAAACTAAACTGTTAAAAATAGAACTGTTTGATCATTTAATGTGTGTAAACAAAGGAATGATGTTTAAATTTGTTAGTTATACACAGCAATACTTGAAACATTTTATCTGTGAGAACAAATGATTAATGTTGAATTGAATTATAAACGCTAAATAGTAATTACTATGTGCAAAAAATGATTGACAGTAAATAGAATTTTCCGTGTTAGATAGGATTGCTTGAAACTATTTGACTGTGAGGAAAAAGAGCTCGATTAAAAATTTTACTTACAAATCATATATATAATAAGTATAAAGAGCGTTTGTCATTACATAACCTACAATGTTTGATATGCCAACCAACCAACCAACCAACCAACCAAGGTCGTTTTAGCTTTGTAGTACCCCCTATTTAGTGTAATGATTAACCAGCTAGTCCAGCCTACCACAATAAGTGAGTTTTATTCTCTTTGGGTACCCTATACATATGGCCTTGTGCCTCAATTTAAATAATTAGCAGTCTGGTTCAGTCTCGTAGTAAGTACTTTAACGAATTCACCCGATACTCCACAATCTCTTTCCATTGAAGACCGAGTTAAAAGTTCGCAGCTTTTAATTCTTAAGAAGTGATTAAAGCAAGGATGCCCAATCTTTTAAGCCCTTGAGGAAAAAAACTTAATTCAGAAGTATCCAGGCTCGTGATCTTTCACATGATCTGGCCAGCTCTCTTTGAAATCGGTTTTCAACTTACGGGTAACACGTGTTACTTAATCTTTTGTGAAGAGAATTGACTCTAACGTTACTAAGTGTTTGCGAAAGATAACGGTCCCTACTTTTTTGTTGCCGTCATATTTTTACTGTAACTGGTGGTAACTACGATGTGAATGATATTTTCTATAGATAAAAATGTTTCATAAAGTGTAGTACCAATGACCTTCCATTATCTGCAGTTTGATTTCGCTTGGTTTGGTTTTATGCCATATCAACCATTGTAGTTTATTTTATGCCAAAACCAGAGAATACATATGTATTAGATACATATATGATTCTATATATATATATATATATATATATATATATATATATATATATATATATATATATATATATTTGAGCGTCACTTGTATAATATTTCTTCAATTTTGTAAGAAAGACAATTTTGTTTTCTACCATTTAAGTACGGATTAGAATAAACTGCAGAGAGGTAAGGGTACTCCTTAGAAAATAAACGTGTGTCTTGAGTATGATATTAAACTTATTGTGAGGCTCTACTTTTGGAAATCTGTGGTATCTGAAGTGCTCCTTCATTTCTATTACGTCCAGCTCTACTCTGACTCCAAGTGGTGAGATCTCCTAAGATCCCATGTCTTTGCCCAATAGATTTTTTAAAAGAATTAGTTGTATTAGGTAGGAATACTTGATGGCATATGACTGTAAATTGTTATGTTATCATATTTACCAACCCTTCCGCTCGGGCAGGATATGACACAAGGTCGATTTTTAAGCGAAGTTTAATAGGTTTGAATTCAGAGTTTTCCTTCTCCTAGACTAGTTGCCTCACCAAAGCTGAAGAGCCTAGTCTGCCCTACTATTTACCCATAGCTGGAGGGAGAATAATTGGATTCATACCTTTCTCAAGGGTATTAGAGCTATGTGAAATGCAATTAGTCTCGTCCCGGTTTTGAACTCGTGTCGCCGTGTCCATTTCCTACGACAGTAACCATTGCACCACGGGCACCTCCTAAATTGTTATGTTATAACCGAAGGTAAACTGTTGTGTAAAACTTATTACTAATCATTTATAACCAATTAACCTTGCGCCAACAAATTACAATTTTTAAAAAGGAATAAATTTCTTGACGCTATATAATTGTGCGTATTGGATAATAAAATTAACTGCATACAACTGATTTGTATCTGATAGCAATACTTGATATCATTTAATTGTGTGCCAAATCTCTATAGAAACAATAGAATATATATATACTAAGTCTAACGTAAAGATGGGCTGGTTTCGATCCCAGCTTCAAGCGTCCTACGTGTCTAGCCACACTGAAGAGTTGTGATACAACGAAACAGTCTGTCTGTGGATGACAATACGCTCCCCCATGGGGTTTGAGCACTCTAGCGAAGAGATTTACGGCTGCTGCTCGCATAATACAAGGCCCTTCCAACGAATTGAGCACTATGTTATCCGGAAAGGTATAAAATGTAAAAAAAATGAACGCTACAATTTAATACCTTATAATTTCTGAGCTGAGGTAGTACTCTTGTTGGCTGAGCGGTATGATACCAAGACTAACGTAAAGTTGGGTGGGTTTCGATCCCGGCGTCGTACGTGTCTAGCCACACTGAAGAGTTGTGATATAACGAAACCGTCTGTCTGTGGATGACAATATATATATATATATATATATATAATGAATGGAATTATTTCACTCCTATGCATAAGATATATTAGGATTGATTCCTAATTAATATAGGATTAATTCCGTAATTAATATATTAGGATTAATTCCGTTAAAATCAATCATTCAACTGGGTTTTCCAAGAATAAATTTTATTCTATCTGATATAGCAGTTGCGAAAATTGACCAAAAAATAATTTCAAGAATATGTTCTACATCTAAAACTATTGGGATGTCATTGAAGATTAACCATGTCCTATTTCATTAACTTCAGACAGATCATAATGAGTTACAAGGTACCAGTAATAATAATAACGCGTGATCCCTATCCTGACCTACAGTAGTATTATCTTTCGCTTAAAACACGCAAGAAAGAAAAAAAAAAAGTTAATTACATCCGTCTTTCTGAACAGAAATAGCCCCAAACAGTAGAAGAATCTAATCAGGAGAGAAACCCGCTAAAAAATATACAGCCAACAGTCAAGAGAGTTTCTTGAAACTTTATCAGAAATACAACACTTGAAACAAACGCAATCGAGATGCCTTTGTTTTCATCGAATAAAAACAATGAACGCAGGTGTAACTTAAAAATAAACGTCCGCCAGGCATGTAAACACTATTATTGTATTTACCGGGAATACATGTGGTATATATTTATTCTAGCGAACTGGGGGATTCGAACTGATAGATAAAAGTGCACAAATGTAATAAAGTGGTCCCCATTTATCCACGATTTCCCGTTATCCACGATCGACAGTAGAAATAAACAAGCTTTACTTATTAACTATTTCAAAGCGTCGGGCTGGTGAGAATGAATAGTTTTGTATACTAAAAAGAAGCCATAAAGTGCATCCTTTTTTTTTTTTTTTTAATCAAAATGATAAAAGTTATCGACTTTATTTTTTTGCAGCCAGTTTTCGGCAACTAAATACCACATTTTCCGTTGAAGTAAAAAAGCGTTACATCATAATAATTATCATCAACACGTGTTGATAGCACGGATTACCATGACTCTCTCTCTCTCTCTCTCTCTCACCATCTGTCCTTATCAGCCATCACTATTGTAACACCAAGTCGTCTAGATGGAACCAAGTGTGGTGTATGTAAAATTTTGCTGATTGGCCAACCCTGATTGCTTCATGTGGAGGAATCCATAGGAGAATCTCATTAACGAGTTTTTCCTTTTTCTCCAGCAGAGCCTAACATATCTTGCTTGCTTGTTAGATGGGACGTAAGTGTCTGTACAGCTGCTGTACATTAGGCTGCTACTCACATGAATTTTCAGAAGTACACACGCACTTAACTCCTTTTTCATTTCCTGCTAAGATTTTCATAAAAGTCCAAGTGCAACCATATAGTAGTATTGACACGACTACAATTTGGATAATTCCCGTTTTATTTCATCAGAGAGATGTGGTACTCATATGATCAATAACATGTCGATTGCGGCCTATGCCTTTCCTATAGGTATGTTGATATCGCTTTCAGTAGATGGGATATTGCTACCGAGATGTATAAACTAGTCTACTTTCAGAGGATTGAAATTTAAAGACGAGATGGCATTATCAAATTTTAAAAAATATGATACCAGTTTAACTGAGCTCACCAAGGAAACAATATCCCTTGTTGCCTGCTTCAGTTTAGGCAGGAAACATTCGGATTGAGCCTGTGTATTTACTTGTAAACGTAGTCGGCATCCGTAATAATTTCTCTGGTAAATCGTCTTGCCTTTTTTAGCGTGAAATTATTTCATTTCATTTTGTCAATTGATGTTCTTCGTACATAAACTGAGCTGATTGTAAGTATAAATGCTCCCAATGTATCAAGTATTTGCAAGAACCAATATCGCCGTTGTGTCAGTGAACCATTACTTTCGTATTTTGTAGAACTTCGTCATAGCGGTAAGCGTTTCTTTTCGAAGACTATGACCATGAAGAATTTGCTCCATATTCCATCTGTTTACGGAACCAAAACCTGAAAGAAATCTAAAATCGAATGTTACCGCCTCATTTTTGTTTTTTGCATGAAATCCTATATTGTTTTGACGAAAAATCAGAATCCTAGAAGTTGTGGGTCGATTCCTCCGAAAACAGTTCTGATTTATCCAAAGAGATTCCTCAACTTCGTGCCGGATGAGATTGAGGAGCTGGAAATTATACATTCTAGCAATAAGAGCGATTATTTTGCCGTTCTTAGTGATTACTAAGTTGCTTTTCTTCAAAAATGGCAGATTGAATACTTTTTGGCAATTTATCTATTTGTCTTGGCTATATACGGCGTTAATATTATTAACTTTATTAAAACTGGTGATTATGAAAATTCTTATTTCTTAGTTTCTTAGTTTATTGACATATCAACCTTATTTAATGCCAATGTCAACCTTGTAGAATAAGTATAGGAGTACACTTTAAACCATAACATAAGAGAGTTCACAATTATCCGGAGGGAATTAGCCTGAAAGGAAACGTAATAGAGTGAGTGGATTTCGAACTCGCTTACCACGATATCACAGACAAGAACGTTAGCAACTATGACACGAAGAATCACCCCTAATACATTTTTTCTGGAATGATTAGAAGGACATATTCATTTCATGTTTTATAATCTAATATTTTTTTCATTTCATGCGTCTATTTTTGCAATATTTCTCCGTCTCAGAAACCATAATTCGAACACTTCAGTTTCTTTGATCCATCTCCCTCTTGCGCATATCATCTGCCAAAATCCATAACCAAAAAAATCTATACAATTAAAACAATGTCCATTTAGATGATATTTTTATTTTGTTGGCTTGTTTAATTGCATATCAAACTTCTTGGGTAATTTAATGCCAGAGCCATTCTTACAGACGGACTGAATGTATGTACGAGGATCATTAAATAAGTTTCCAGACTTTTTTCGTATAGGCACTTTTATTGACAGTATACACAGGAAACTCTAGTCCCCTTCGAAGTTTTCTCCTCCGCCTGCAATGCACTTGTTGTACCGTTCCAACAACTTCTGGAAGGCCCCATGTAAGTCCTCTTGTGTGGGCGTGTCAATGACCTTCATCACAGCCTCTTTTATCTCCTCAATTATCTCATAACGACAGCCTGTGAGCTTAGGGAATAACCATAAGTCACAGGGTGCCAGGTCTAGACTATAGGGAGGGTGATGAACAGTCTTGAAGTCCATCTTGGTCAAGTAGTCTGTGACAAGGATGGAGTTGTTGACTGGTGCATTGTCCTGGTGAAAATGCCACGGACCCGATTTGAAGAGTGCTGGCCTCTTTCGATGGAATCTCTTCCTGAACTCCCTTAAAACCTCAACATAGTAACGCTAACTATTACCTTAACCTTTTGGACAATCCACTCTGGTGTATTGACTTCCTTACTCCTCTCACACCTCTCATCATCCCTTACAGACTCCCTGCCTTCCTTGAATCTCTTATGCCACTCAAAAACTGATGCTCGATTCATGCAAGATGCTCCAAAAGCAGTCTGAAGCTTTCCATACGTTTCTGTGGCATTTTTCCAAGTTTAAAACGAAATTGTATTGCGTATCGTTCTTCTAAAGTGACATATTGCATTTTTGAAAATCACCAGCTTTGACAATCAGGCTTTAGTAGAGTGTATTCCAATTGCTGCTATAGGTGTTCATTTGAAGCTGAAATCATAAGAATTGGTCAGTCATCGCATAAGATATATAGCAATAACATAGTGAATTTTCAAGAGTCAACGCCAACTTTAAATGCCTGTACAAAAAGTCTGGAAACTTATTGAATGCGCCATATATGTATGTATTATACCAACCTCTACGCCCAAACAGAATGTGACACAAGCTCAATTTTTAAGCAGAGTATAACAGGTTTTAATAAAGAGTTTTCCTTTTCCTCGGCTAGTTGTCATACAATTGAATACTTTGATTCCTACCTTTCCCAAGTGTATTAGCACTATGTGAAATGCAAACAGCCTCGTCCAGGGTTTAAACTCAGGTGACCGAGTAAGTTTCATAGGATGGTAACCATGATAAGCAGGTGCCTCCATGGACCCATAAATTTAGTAGATAAGGACTTCATACCTTCCAGAGGGTATTAATCCCAACGTTATAGCATGACTAGAGTTCAAATTCGCTTACTATAATGTCGCAGTCCAAATGTTGTATAGCAATGAACAACTATACAAACACATGATACATTTACATCTACATATGCATGTAGAATCATAACGACAACACAATAATAACGACGACACAGTTCTTTTAGAAAAATATACCTCTCACTTTATTGAAAGGGTTGTGTGTGAGAGGGAGTTGGAGACCGAACAGAACTGCAACACATTGACCTCCCCACTCTTATGGCCACCAGTGTTTCTTTCCCGTTCTCCAGTGTTGCTCAACCGGAGGTCCGGGGCCCAGCTCTCTGCTGGGTGCTGGCTTTCTCTACCACATCTTGTCTCCAAACTCTCTGATCGCCAAAAAACTAGTTGAATTTCCTGTGCACTGAGTTATATAATAGTTCAACGCCCACTCCTTTGGAATGGCATGTTTGTTCGTCATCGAGTGGAAATAATTGTCATGCAGTTCACAGGTCACTCTCTTCCGGTGCATCAGTCTGTGACTGTACCGTGAGATTTTAACCCTGTCCCATATTGTCAGCCAAGCTCGCCCACGGCAATGGAATATGCACTTCCACCGTCTTTGAAATGGCATGTCTGACGGGGTCGGAGGTCAATATATAACACAAAGTCTTTTCCATTACGCGCAGGGGTATTTAACTATTTGTTGAATATTATTGTTGTTTTGCTTCACACTTATGCCAGATGTGTCAAATGCAGTAAATTCGAATATTTAATGATTCATTAAGATATTGTATCGTGTGTCCTTGGACGCCTCAGCTTTGTTCGCAGTAGAGCCGCAATGGGTTTGGTTTGGTTTGGTTTGTTTTGATTGGGTTTTATGGTACATCAACCATTGTAGCTTATTTAATGCCAATTCCTCTTTATACAAATATATTAAATATATAGGTTTGGTTTGGTTTGGTTGAGTTTGGTTTGGTTTAATGGCATATCAACCATTGTAGCTTATTTAATACCAGATCCAATTAATATATAGATATTATATATATATATATATATATATATATTTATATAATATGTTAACACATTTTGTATAAAACATTCTTAAACAAGGCTTAGCTATTTTTTGCACACTGTAAAATCGGTTTAGGTATTACTAAAAAATTTTCACAATTTTATATCATTCATTTTTTGCATTCACAGTTGGTTCTATTTGACCCAAAGATAGGACCATATAAGGTTCTACCAATCCAGGTCAGAGAGTACGTGAGAGCAATGGCAATTAATGGGTACTCCGCATCCCCCAAGGCCCCAATATTACTGGAGCCACACCATCAGATTGTTTAGTTTCATATCGAGGACACATGTTGGTGTGGTCTACCCTCTCTGCAGATTTGCAGTTGGTGTATTATATAGCCCCAGTCGTTTGGGCCGTAGAGCGTAGAGTTTTGGCCATAGTCAGTTGACGCTAACGAGAAAAAATTATCTACTGATGTGGAATTTAATCGAAGGCATTTGCTTTAACTACTTAAGTGCTTCGTCGTATCCCTGATGTATTTTTTTCTGTAAAGAAAATATCCAGGAATGACGCGGTTATTATGTAGGCGGAGAAGAGAGAGAGAGAGAGAGAGAGAGAGAGAGAGAGAAATAGATGGTTGGTTGTGTTTAACGGAGTTTAAACCGTTGGAGTTTATTTCATTGCAGTTCTTAGTGCCCAGTCGGCTGAGGATGTAGAATACACTAACTGCATCTCTGCAGAGAGGTAAGACTTCCCCAACGAGTATTCTTGTTATGAGATTAAACAATCTCATAGTGAGGCTTCAGTAAAGCTGAAGCTTTGGCGAATGCAGAGTACTCTTTCATTGCCATCGCTCCCAGTTCCACTCTGATCCAGAGGGGTAACACCTGATAAGACCCTGTCTATGGGTGAAATGAACTAAAGTGTGTGTTTTTGCTAAACTGAATTGGGTGAGATGGGACTGTTAGATTTTTTTTAACTGTGCACTTGTGCTAAACCAAATTGTTTGAAATAGAACTCTTTTGACATTTAAACTGTATACTTATGTTAAGCTGAATTGTTTGAAATGAGAATGTTTTTTTCCTTTGACTCTGAGTATTGCCCAGCGGGTTGGGGTAGTAGAATACACCGACTGCTTTTCTGTAGAGAGGTAAGACACCCAACGAGTGTCCTAGATGTGACATTAAAGATGGTGAGATTCCAGCAATGCTGGAGCTTTGGAGAAAGGGGAGTGCCCCTGTTTTGTTAGCGCTTCTAAGTCCACTATGTCGTGAAGTGATAGCACCTGATAAGGTCCTATCTATGGGTCAAGTAAGACAAAACTGTGTTCTTATCCTAAACTCCACAGCTCGAAATAGGACTATTTTGACATTTAAACTGCGTATATATATGCTAAACTGAAACGTTTAAAATCGAACTATTTTTTCACATTGAAAATTTTTACTGACGATAAACGGAATTGTTAAAAATGAAACAGTTTATATATATAAAAACTGATTTAGCATCAAATAACCTCCAATGGTTGATGTGCTATAAAATCAAAGCAAAACAAAGTAAACCAAGCCAATTCTTATTCATTCATATAAAGTAGATTAAAATTAATGAGGATTTAAAAAAACATGGACTTCAGAGAATGATTTTGTTTGTAAAAATATTTGCCAGCATTAAACTTTTATAACTTCATCAGGGCGTTTGATAAAATGAAAAAGGTGTTTTATAACATTTTATTTCTGCGTGCATTGCTCAGTTTTAACTTTATGTGATGTAATTTGCGTTCCAAAATTTATTCAAAAAAATCCATATAATACCCATCTATCTATCTATCTGTGTGTGGGTGTGTGTGTGTTAATATTTATATTATATTGTCCATAACGACTTGATATATACATTTCATAATATCTCTATCCGTCTTTATCAGTGTTGAACTTCTTGTTAATCGATGTCTGTTTAATTCGATTACTTGTTTATCTATCATTCTTTGTAAATATATGTAAACGATGAAGCCGAATCATAAACAGAAAGCTGCTGAGGGAAATTGAAAGTTTTAGAACTTGCTTATTTTTTTTTTTTCCTCTAATAACTTATATGCCCTGATGAAGGTCTGAAAACGGAAACATATAACTTTGGTAAATATTCATATCAATAAAACTCTCCTATAAAGACCGTATTTTTCTTCGATATACATTCTTACTACGCTGGACTTATTTCCATTTTCCCACGTATATATATATATATATATATATATATATATATATATAATGTATGTTTATTTACTCACAGATAAATAGTTCAAGTCTAGCGATTCTATTCAACGCAATTCGATTGCAAGCATTTAAATGGCCCAAATTATTATTATGTAACACTAAAAAATCAATTTAACTGTCATGTATTGCAAACAGTTTTTATGGTTTCCAGTATGAAAAATAACTAAATATTTCTATTTCTTTTGTAGTTAGTACTATAACTTTTCCGGTCACTCTCGGTCAGAGTGAACCTATGAATATATAGAAAACAAAAGATAATTGTAGAAAAATATTTTGTTTAGTTTCGTTTTGTTTATTGATTTACGGCATATCAACCCTATATGAATTATTTAATGTCGAAATTTGATTTATTTCTAAACGTTTGATCATAAACATAACAATTTATATATTGGTTTAGTTTGGTTTGATTTCCTTTATTTGTTTAACGGCAAATATAAATTATTGTCAGTTTTCTCATGCTAAATTGCCAAGCCGGCTACGGCTGTAGAATACACCGACTGAACCTTTGCAGAGGGGTAATACCCACCCCCAGTGAATGTCCTGTTATGACACTAAAAAATCTGATGCTGAGGTTCCAGTGATGCTGGAGCTTTGGGGAATGTGGAGCACCACTTCATTGCCATTGCTCTCAGGTCCATTCTGGCCCAGAATAGCAGCACCTAATACGGCCCTGTTTATGGGTTAAATAGAACTAACTGCATTCTTATGTTAGACTGAATTATTTGAATTAGAACTGTTTGTCTAAACTGAATAGCTTGAAATAGAAATGTTTTTGACAATTAAACTGTACTTAGATTTAAGTAGCTTGCTTATGCTAAACTGCATTTTTAAAATGGAACTGTTTTTGACATTGAAACTGTACTTACACTAAACTGAATTGTTTAATATTGAGATGTTTTGACATTTAACTATGTGTAAACAAAATCTGTACTTAAACTAAACTGAATTAGCTGAATTCGAATTGTTTGACTAACCTGAATAGCTTGAAATAGAAATGTTTTTGACAATTAAATTGTTTACTCATGTTAAACTGAATTGTTTGAAACAGAACTGATTATTTGCATATAAATGGATTTCATGTTAAATGACACGCAAAGGTTGATATGCCATAAAAACCCAACCAACCGACTAACCAACCACTTATGCATAAATTTGATTCATTTCAGAATGTTTGATCATATTTATATCGATTCACGAATTCATATTCCACAGTAATTATTTCTTTAATTTGACCTTTTATTTCTCGATGAAAATCTTTTTTATTTCAATGAAATAACATTTCATTTGTTGAGTACAAATATTTGTAGATGTTTGTATATTTTCATGAATTCCCATCGAATGATGAAGAATTACAAACAGATTTATTTGGTCCCTTGTTTAGAAGATAACAATGACCAACACTTAAAGTCAGAGTGGGCCTGGGATGAATGGCAATTTTAGTGCGACTTTACACTCCCCTAAATTCTGTAGCTAGAGTGTCAGTACAAGATTAAGTTTAATAATACGCCTATGAAATTCTTATAAAGACCTGCTTAAGTAAATAATAAAGTTTATATTGCTATCATTTTTCTATAAATACCACACTTTTATGATTTCTTTAGCGTTTATTTAGATACGGTAAACTGCTGTAAGCAAGATTGAAGAAAACATTACACACACACACAAACACACACACACACACACACACACACACACACACACACACACACACACACACACACTAACATACCAATACACGCATGAACTCTCCCACCTATAGATAACAACAGGTAATACTCCTTGGTAGAAGGCAATATTCTAGCAGACAATCCTGGCAGTCGAACCGAAACAGTCTCGAATAAAAATCTCTCATTTGTATACATTGTATTACTGCTCTTCGTAAATATATTTGTTTAACCCAATTCTTTTATTGAGTCCTTATTTCTGGTCCTTAACAAGATCACTACATATATATATATATATATATATATATTGTTGTTTTATTGAGTGTTTCCGTTCTTTCATGAAGAATGATCAATATTTTCGATATGTATATGATACTAATACCAAAAGAATAACAATTTTGACCATTCTATCAAATGGTATATGCAATAACCAGAATTCCTTGAAGAAAATGATGCCCATAAAATTATCTGGGATTTTGAGATATAAACGTATCATCTTATCCCAACCAGAAGACCGGACCTTAATTTAATCAGTCGAAATATCGAAAATATTCGGACCGCATCATTGTTAAGAACGTCTAGAATACCCAGACCGGGAAACCAGAGGAGATTTGCAGTTGCTCAGATTCTAGTAAAAGATTACCAGTAAAAATTGGTATGAAAATTCGCAGAATTTTACTTCTCGTGGTTTTTGCTTGGTTTGGTTTTATGGTATACCAACCATTGTTGCTTATTTTATGCCAAATCCTTTTTATACATATTAAATATAGGATTAACGTATTTAAACGATCCTGAGCCCATTTTTTCTCTGAGTTAAATGGTTTTACTTACTTCTATCTAATAGGAATACTAAGCTAAATGTAAAAACCGTTCTATTTCAAACAATTCAGTTTAGAAAAGTACACTTGGTTGTTTCCATAGAGTTATTCATTTGTTTAAATACAATTTTATGTTTACACAGAGATAAATTTACTATAGTTCTATTTACTACAATTCAGTTTTGTATGTCAACAATGTTAAATACTTCCAAGTTTTGATATGTATCACTAACAATTCCATCAAAAGTCAGTCATTTGTTTGTACTGTTAAATTATCAAACAGTTCTATTTCAAGCAATTCAAATTAGCATGAATGCGCAGTATAAATGTCATACAGGTCTATTTTCTCCATAGATAAGTACCTATCAGGTGCTACAACTCCGGGCCAGAGGTGACCTCGGTGTGTTGGCAATGGATGGGTACTCCACATTCCCCAAAGTTCCAGTATTTCCGAAAAATCACCTTCAGATTATTTAATGTAATATCCAGAACACCCATTGGGAGAGTATTACCTCTCTGCATAGATGTAGTTCGTGTATTCTGCAATCCCAGTTGATTGGGCTTTTCTACTCGTGATAAAATCATTGGAATTAGCATATTTAGATGATGTTCAATGATGTCTTTTTAAGAGATAAGACGTCAAACATTTTAGTTTGATACCTGAAAATTCTAGTTTCACAGGATACTCCTTAAAAAAACTACATTAAACCATTTAAATTACCAATATTTTTTTCCTTGCTATGCAGAAGAAAATATTTATAAAAAAAATCTTAAATTTAAGAAAAACTTTGGAATTTATTGACAAAATTATGGAATGATACGCTAACTCTAATAGCAGTAAAGGGTGGAACGTTACAATTGTCGCCCTAGAAAAGAGAACATGATTCCATTTCCGTTTAATTAAAACCGGTTTTCTTTTTTTGTTGCAGACCCTCTACTAGTTAGCCAGTTGTGTACAAATCCCGACAGCGATAGGAGCCTTCTATAATGTCTGAAAGTGACACAGTGTTCAACGAGTGAGATCGGAGATGCACCGCTGTACAACTCATGCGCTCTACCGATCCAAGTTATGACAACAGGACCATTGCCAGCACCCTCAAAATGCAAATCCTGACGGTTCAACGTTTGAGAGCACAATTGAACGCATCGGACAAAGTTTCCGGCTACAATTATGGTCTTTGGTGTGGTTTCAAATGAGGGCCACATCATGCCACCTCACATCTTCGAAGTCTTCTTGAAAGTCAACACCAAAGTGTACCGAGATGTGCTGAGGAGTGTGGTGATCCCCTGGTGCTATCAAGTGGCCGGTGGCAGACCCTGGGTGTGGCAGCAGGACTCGGCGCCGGTCCACTCGTCCAAAGAGACCCAGGCTTGGCTTCAGAAGGAGTGCTATGACTTTGTACCCATCTCTCACTAGCCGTCATCCTCCTCCGACCGGAACCCGCTGGACTACTTTGTTTGTTCATACGTCGAGAACATCACCAACATGACCTCCCACAACACCAAAGCCAGCCTGATCCCCGCTATCTGCCGAGTATTCGCTGAGCTCCCGCCGGCGCTTGTGGAAAAAAGCATGCTCCCAGTTCCGGATCCGTATCGAGATGGTTATTGAGGCTGAAGGCAGCTACATTGAATAGATGTCAACTCTACTACATAATCAAATTACCTGAATTGATTTTTTCAATAAAAGTTTTAAAATAAAGCTGTAGTGTGGTTTTCTTTAGGACAAAAATTTTAGCGTTCCACACTGTATTAGATGGAGCTTTTAAAATAATATCAAAGTGACTGTCAAAGTAGGAGAGTTGTAAATCTTTTGATGAGTCCTGGAGAACAGAGAATACTTCTCCTCACTTGTACTCTTGTGAAGGCCACAAAATATTCCATAAAAAGCTATTTCATACTTAATACAATTATTTTAGTGGTATATTTGTCTCTGCTTTCCACCAGACAGGACTTGACACAAGGTCAATGACCCTAAGGTTGATTATAGTGATGATTTAGGGGAGGGAAAAGTCAAGCACAAGCCGAGGCTCGAGCACTGCTGGTCTATGCTGGTCATCCGCCCACTTAGTACATTGTGGGCCTGATGAGCCTATCTGGGCATTGGCCCAATTCTGGGTCCCGGCACGTATGCCTGATTATAGCTTAAACTGGAGAGCAAGTCCAGAGCTATACAAGGATGAAAAAGGTGTCAATGGTGGAGCTCGCCCACCTGAAGGTTGCCCAGCCGAAGCAGGGGCCCTTTCGGCCTCAAGGCTACCTTTGTTGGACAGTGCTCGCAAGCGTCAACGCCAACAGCAAATCAATGCCGTCGGCCTTACAATTATTTTAGTGATAATCGCTTCATCCAATTCATCTTAACTGGAGTATTCCTTTTTAAAGAAATTTCAACTGACATGATAATTTCAGTTTTAAAGAATCTCTTCTGTTTTTCGAAAGGTTTTCAGGAGACTGATTTTAACGGGGTGTAAACCCATCTCTGGCATTTCATGCCAAGAAGTTTGGGAATAGCATTCATATTCACATTTTTGTGTTGTGTTTTTATAGATTTTTTTTACTCTATTTAATAGGATACGCAATATTTTAATACAGATTTATTTATAATATTGACAGAATATTATATTTCTAATGTTTTTAGATCAAGCTTTCGAACTTTTATCATGTAAACTATTGTTTTCTTTATATTCACGACGTTTCTACTGATACATCCTTCGGCTGGTGTATTTATTGACCTCGGGAGCTTACTTGGAACCTCAAAAAGAACCTTTTTATTTAACCCACGATGTTAGAGTGTTCTAAATCATTTAGCTATAATTCTTCAGCTACAGTTTGTATTCCTTATTATTTTTCAATGTAGACAGGATTTAACCAGCAACGTCCAGACGGTTTCACTTACAAGTTCATTAATCCAACGTCTATATCAGTAGCATCACCTATTCCGCTGAACAATCCGAAGAGAATTTTGCGGGGACTTTAAACCTAATGTTTATGAAAAACCACTATTTATTACAACGTATTTATTTTTATGAATTTTTTTTTACTTTAACTCATATTGCAATTATTTTATCTAGCTTTTTTACTATTTGTTTCCATATCGAATTAATTTCTATACTAGGTCTACTCAAAATGTTACTGCAGCCCAACATATAAACTGCTTCTATAAGTCGTCTTTTTTCCAATGTTCCTCTCTCTGTCTATTATTTTGACTTCATCCCATTTGGACAGATTTTTTTTCTTTTATTTCCATATATTGTCAGTCAAAGATTTTATCTCGTTTTTATGATTTTTCATGTTCAAAAAGATTCAAAAGATATGTATTCCATATGATATCAGGAGCATAAGTAGGAGTGGATCAACTCTTTGAAAATATCACTTCCCTGTCAAGCTTAAAAAATAATTCCACATTACCAAGAATCTATATATTCTTTCCGACGCGGGTGTGGTAAAATAAACAAAAGTTAGACATTCCACCCATTAAAATTAAGACATGAGGAACAGTAATATAACTATAAAGATGGCGGCAATAGCGTGATAAAAAACATAGATGGGATAATAGCATGTATTACCATCCTAATTTAGATTGGAACTGGGAATAATATTATTGATGAGGTACTCCATACTCGCCAGATATCTAAAATTTTAGTCTCACAATGAGATACAGTTAAGTGTTCTTTTCCAGACTTTATTTTATTTTAGGACGCAGTCAGACACCTTTATAGGGAGTAGAGTCAGCAAATACAACAGGTTGTGGAAGCAAAATAAATAAATAAAAATTAAACGTATTTTTAGACTGATTATTGCAATTAAAAAATGTGATAAATCTAAATTTTGATGATTAGCTCTATTCAAGAACATTTTGAATTAAAACTCCGCCCTGTATGAGTGTCCAAGAAAAGACACGACAAAGAATCAATGATTTGCTTAATACCGAAACTAAGTCAATATTTCTTTGTCAATCGTATACAAAACAAAAACACTTTTTAACAAAAAGAAAAACATTTTAAAAGAAAAAGGGGAGTGGAGGATTTAACCAAACATAAAAGAAGGCTTTTAACTGCACTTGCTGCGGCGATTAAGGACCCAAACGCCAATAAAAAAACACGCAAATGAATTGAAAGTCCACGAGAAAACTATACGGACAGCAATTAAACAAGATTTAAGCCCAGACCTTTACTCCTTCATTACACTATATGAGGCATTTTAGAAAACGAGACAAATGCAACATCCCCTCCAAATATTGGTTCGCCGTTACATAGGTGGATTGGAATAAAATATCTGAAGAATTTATTTTGAAGGCATGCAAGTCGTTTTGTTTGATACAATAATTGAAAAAAAATGATGTCCATATTGAGCAAATTTACTGTTTTCTGTCAATCTTCTCATTTTGTTGTTTATTTCTTTAAATAAAAATTAATCTTGTTTTATAATTGTTATGATGCTGACAGAAGAAAGAAACGGAGTACACAAAAAAGTTGATAGATAAACACACACACACACACACACACACATATATATATGTATATAAGTAACAGAAACAAGATACAATTGAACCTGGTTAAACAGTAGTTAGTTGATAGGAAGCTGGGAGCCCAGTGGAGTAGTGACGATCTGTCCACTACGCAAATGGTATCACGTGTGATTGTGTGACGTGGATTGGTGAACTCCGTCTGGCGATCTCGGTGACATGTATGTATGGAGGAGGGAGAGTCTATAATGTAAGGAGTCGGCAATGGTCCGGCAGACCTTGGTTCAATCCCAGGTCGCCTCATACCAAAGACTTTAAAAATGGTACTTGATACCTTCTTGCTTCACACTCAGTAATAGAAGGTACGTATCAAGGGTAAAGTCTATCAATTCAGAGAAAGGTGTAACGCCGTCCACTATACCTCGGTGTAGTGGCTACTGAAAAGAGAGCATTCTGGTCGCCATCGACTACAGTCACCAACTTTACTTTGCTTATTCTAATATTAGCATATTCCTAAGTTTGCTTCCACTGCAGGTGAGCCAACCAATAACTTGATTTTCTCATTAAAGTCTTTGAACTTATTCTACTCATTTTGATATATTTGACAAGATAAATAACGTAGATGGAACTCTAAATGGTACCATGGCTTCGGCTCAGAGCGTACCGAAGAATAATGGCAATAAAGGGGTACCCAACACCCTCCAAATCTTCAGTAATGGAGTCCCCACCATCAGATGCAATTTAATGTCATATCTATGACATTCCTTTATTTGGAGCAGATTAACCCTACGAGAGTATACAGTGGACATATTCTAAACCCCACCGACCCAGTGCAAAGCTTTTAGAAACTTTTTTCGTGTCAACATTTTCATATTACTTAATTTCTCTTTCGTTTAAATATTTTCTTTAAATTATATTATTCCTAATTTTCCCTCAAGAGAGAGTTAAGATATTTTTACTCAATCAATTTCATTACTTAAAGTCCGACCTTGCATATTGTTTTTATGTAATTTTCTAGTTTTTGTAAAATTTTTCTTTTAAGATTTTTTCATTGATTGTCACTTCTTTCCCGATGAACCTTCATTTCCGTTACACACACACACAAACACACACACACACACACTCTCTCTCTCTCTCTCTCTCTCTCTCTCTCTCTCTCTCTCTCTCTCTCTCTCTCTCTTTCATTCTCTCTTTCTTATTTTCTTCACCTATCTTTTAACATCTTCCATTTCCTTCTTTGCAGCTAATTTCTTGCTTTCTTCACCGTTTCTTTGACGCTCCTTATTCAATTAATTTATTTACGTCTTTCCCAGCATTGCCCCGTCGAAGCGCCCTTCCGAATATAGGCACGGCCCACGCTTTGTCTTATCTTTTCGCCTTTCGCTCGTACCGCCTACAGCAGATTATCTCCCTTGTTTTTTTCGCATCTTCTACAAAGGCTGCTTTTAAATTGAACGTTTCATTTTACTTATCACGCTTCTTTGACACTTCTTAGTTTCGTTATCGGGAGTGAATCAGTCATATCATCTCTATTTTCTTATTTATGCGACCGGCATTCTTTTCTTTTTCATCTTCATCCTCACTTTCAGAAACTGAAACCTTTTATTTTCGCTTTTGAAAGAATCTTCTTCCTTGCCCTTCTATTTATTGTCTACTATTTTTGTATATTTATTTATTTTTTTATATCGAGGAAATTTAACATAGTGAAAAATAAGTCCAAATAGGATTAATGAGATTTTGGGAAGATTGTAATGCTCCAATCATACTATTAAAATATGTGGTGCTTCGTCGGAGTACATCATTTAACAAGAGATTTTCGTTTGGTTTCTTTGCTTTGACGGCGTATCAACCTTCGTGGGCTATTTAAGACCAACAGCACAACTTGTAGAATATTAGAGGTACTACTTAACCAATAGATGCATAAGAGAGTTCATGCCTTTGGCAAGGGTATTTCTCCGAACATAATCGCACGACTTAGTTCAAACTTACTCACAAGGATGTCACTAACACTCTCGCAACTGCGCCACGGTAACTCAACCCTAAGAATTTAGTCTCACAAGTCAATTACTATTGAGTAATCAGCTTAATCATAAAGTACTCTATACTTTATGCATTTTGCTAGATCTTTACAATGCTACGGTTTAAAAGTGTTTTTTTTTTTTTGGTGCTAATATTGACGACTGAATGATATCAATGGCATGTAAACCTGCCTAAGTTTAAATAATGTCTGAAGTTTTAGAAATTGCCTTTCAAAATGTATAAATAATGGAGGTGAAAAGCAGACTGATTTTCAAGAAGTTGAACTTGACTCATTGTATCTGTTTCTCACGTGGATAATCGTTACGTCACAAGCGTCAAAATACATGAAATTGAAAAAAAAATATATTGATTGAATTTTTAACGGCTTTTGTGTCTAGGGATTTTATAAACGAATCATTCGTATATTTCTGTTTACTTTTTTTGTAGTGACTTCTTAAGAAAAAATTTCTTTAAAGTTATATGATATCAAGTATTTATGTCTTATACAAATACTTTGAACACACTCTTCGGGTTTCAAGTATTCACACCATTTTTTTTTCATCATACAACGTGTGAAAGCACGTGCGATACCATGTCCTCATCAGCCGCTATCCAGGGGTGATAACACAGTTTCGGTAGCTCAAGGCGGTAGTGCCATCCCTGTCGCTACCAAGCAGCTTTTGCCACCGAACAGGCTATTAAGAGAATCACACACACACACACATATATATATATATATATATATATATATATATATATATATATATATATACACGCCAGATCAATTAAATGCAGAGACTATATTGGACGTTAATCTTCATTTTCTGAGTGCAGTTTGTGATTTAAAAAACGCGTTTACTTTCAGCGGTTGATTTTATTACGCATTTACAGTAACCGTTTCTTTACGTAATCCTATTTACCAACCCTTCCGCTCGGGCAGGATATGACACAAGGTCAATTTTTAAGCGGAGTTTGACAGGTTTGAATTCAGAGTTTTCCTTCTCCTAGACTAGTTGCCTCACCAAGGCTAAAGAACCTAGTCTGTCCTACTATTTACCCATAGCTGGGGGGAGAATAATTGGATTAATACCTTTCCCAAGGGTATTAGTGCTATGTGAAATGCAATCAGTCTCGTCCAGGATTTGAACTCGAGTCACCGTGTCCATTTCCTACGACGATAACAATTACACCACGGGCACCTCCTTCTTTACGTAATCACACGAGAAAGGTGGTTCCGCGTGTTTACCTTCGTGCTGAAAACTTTCTCGCTTTCGACCAAATCCAACTTGATGCATACCGCGCCGTGGTCTGAAGACGATTCGAGGCACCTTCCAAACTGCGACCAGTGATTCCTATTTTTGAAATAATACAAATAACGATGTAGGTTCCTGTTACAAAAAATAATAATCAGTAAACAATTATAGCTCAAATTAACTATTCTTAATAGAAATAATTAACAGTAAGTATTCCAATCAAATACTAATAATTCTTAAACAAATCTATTTGATCTATAGATGTGATCCTAACAGCAACTAAAAGTCTGGCTTAGAGTGGACCTGGGAATAATTACAATGAAGGGTACTGTTGGCTTCCCAGAGATTCAGAACTGGGGAGTCAGCACCAGTAGCATTTTATTAACACTCCTAAGCCATGACTTTTTATTTTTTATTTTGGATCTTTCTCTACAACAGGGTATGCAATCAGCGTAATCTATACGTCGCCAACAGGGCAGATATTTTGCTAGCTAGACTAGAAGCCATTGCGCTATTCTCACAAGGCGCCATACATTTCTGCCCTTGTACCAATGTAATGTGGCATTGAGGGATCTTAAAGAATGTTGGTTGAGACAAAGACGAGATAAAGAGATGACAATGTTCACATCAGTAAAGTAAATTGTCAGACACGTGGTTACATACAAATACTATTCACTTTATTGTTACCACTTTCCTCTGTACCAATCTCAAAACAGTAAGACGTGAAGAATTATTTTCGGGTCGACGAAGGAAATATATGTTATTCGACAAATTGTAGCCTACCCCCTTTGAACGGGGCGGTTGAACTAGCCCTTACTTTTAGTACGTTACTTGTCACTCTGCCAATAACTTATGGGAAATTAATTGAAAAGGGTTGGTTTTTGTGCCAAAAAAAAGACTGGGGAAGTTGAAATTTTTTAATCTGTATTTTCGGTTTTATTGACCTATCACAACTTTCCCCCGCCTTAGTTTTTAAACTTATTTGCGATATTTCATAGTCAACAATAATTTACTTGCCGGGAAAAAGTTGAAGGCTCATAATCCAAAATAATTTACGATAGATTCTCCCTCCTAATTTGATTAAAAATACATATTTTAACCAAATAGGACAATAAATAAATCATTAACTTATTATACCTAATTTCGAACCTACGATAATATCATAAATAGCGAAAAAATAAATATTTCTTTAGTAGGTATAGAATTGTTCTATGTCTACTCATCTTTCAGTTTATATCTTTTGAGTAAAAAATTTAACATTCTTTTCTTTCGAGAATGCATTTAATTTCAACAGTATTTATCTTTATTAACTTGAACAAATATGTTACTCTTTACAAAAAATATTACAACAGCCTAAGCTTGCAGATGAAAAATTCAATTGCAGCCACGTACGTGTTTAAGGCATTTATACAATTTTCTCTCAACATTGTGACACACACACAAAGATCCATGGCACTCACGAAATGTTTCAACTCAGACTTGGACAGTACAAACTACTTGATCGAATGTAAGATGTCTATTTTTTAACGTAGCTATTGGTAAATACACTCACTCTGACTAATGTTACAAGAAAAACTTTTGTTTTCCAACAAACTTTTCCCTCAAGTTAAAAAAAACCCATTTATTTGTAGATTGTTGTTTTATTCAATCATCAACATCTTTGTCCACTAAAAGCTGCCTAACTAACTGACCCTTTTAAAATCCTCAATTTGAGAGAATCGTCATAATTGAACCATTGTTGTTAACACAGCCGGGCCGTAGGTCCAGTGGTAGGTGAGGAACCCACTTTCTTACACTAATCACTGCTTCGTAAAGACTGCCTACCTAAAAACAAAGTCTGTTTTGCCATAAAATTTGCCCAGTCTAACACTATTTCCAAATGAAATAAAGTTTCGGAAAAATCATATCACGTTAATCATTAAAGGAAAAGGAATCTGCCAATAAATTCAATACCTTTTCTTTTATTCAGATTGCCTTTATTTCACACAAGTTCAGCTAGGGAGAAAATATGACTTATAAATAGTGAGTTAAACAAATAAGAGGGAAAAAAGAAGAGAATTAAGCCAACAAATCTGCCATTTTCGTCTCAATAAGTTTAATTTCCAGAAGGATGTTGCCTAGTTGGTGGGTTTAGATTCACCTTTTCCTTGCTGTTACACCTGGTATACTCTAACGCAAAGTGGTAATACCTCACTGATTCAAATTTATTCTATTGTTAGATTGGAATATTTGAAATCATATAACTGTGCAATTTATGTCTACCAAGAATAGTTAAGTGAGGGGTTTTATCAATTACTTGAAATTATTTCCTTTAAATAATTGAAACTATAGAGCCTTTTAAGAATTAATAATATGATATAAGAATATATTAGCTACACTGAGTGAAAGCAAAAAAGTATTAGAAAATAAATTAGTTGAACTTGAAAGGGTTTGATTGTGTACAAATTATTTTATTATGTATTTGGGGTTTACTTAGGTTTAAGACAGGTAAAAACGTATAGCTTATTTAATGCCGAATACTCTCTCTCTCTCTCTCTCTCTCTCTCTCTCTCTCTCTCTTTCTATATATATATATATATATATATGTATATATATATATATATATGTGTGTGTGTGTGTGTGTGTGTGTATAATTTCTAAAAACCCGTAATTTGGTAATATTTGAAACGAGACAGAGTTCATTTGTTTGCACACAGTTAAATGCTTTCAACTATTGCTATGTAATACAAATAATTCAATTTTCGCCCACCGTTAAAGGGTTTCAAGTATTGCTATTAAACGATCTCAATTTTATTCAAAATTAACCATTCATGTGCACACAGTAAAATGGTTCTTAATATTATTCTGTAGAACCAACAATTAAATTTAGCATAAGTAATTTGTTTTCCCACAATTTAATGGTCAGACAGATGGGACCCCTTCAGATACTTCCCCTCCGGGTTAAATAGGAATTGGGAGTAAGGTCAATGAAGAGGTACTCTATATCCCCCATAGCTCCAGGACTGAATCCTCCCAATCAGATCATTTTCTGACATATGCAGGACACTCGTTAAAGAGTGGGGTCTTATCCTTTGGCCGAGAGTCAGTTTAATTAGCGTATTCTCATGTCCCAATGTCCAATCGACTTGGGTTGTATAATACATCGACTTCATCTCTCCAGAGGGATAAGACGACACCAACAAGTGTCCTGGATATGATATTAAATGATCTGAATGTGAGGCTCCAGCCTTGGAGATTTTGAGAATGTGCTTTGCTATTGCTCCCTGATTCATTCTCATCCGGAGTGGTAGCCCCAAATAGGATCCTAACTATGGATCAAATAGAAGAAACTACCTATGCAAATAAATGACTGAATTCAAAATGTGACAGTTAATAAACAATACTTTAAATCCTTTTAACTGTGAGCAATAAAGAGCTAAGGCTTGTTTAAGAATTTTACATACAAAATATGTTTCATAAATCCTATGCAATAAATATATATGTATAAAGAGAATTTGGTATTGAGCAAACTACAATTGTTGATACGTCATAAAACCAAAACAAACCAAATCATATAATCTAATATATATATTTATATGATTTAGCATTAAATAACCTACAAGCGTTGATATGTCATAAAATCAAACCAAAGCAAAGTATATATATTTGATATATGTGTAAATGATTTGGCATTAAATAACCTACAAGGGTTGATATGTAATAAAACCAAACCAAACTGAAAAATATATATTTAATATATGTACATGATTTGGCATTAATTAACCTACAATGGGTGATACATCATAAAACCAAACCTAATCAAATCAAATTATATATATATATATATATATATATATATATATATATATATATATATATATGATTTGGCACTAAATAACCTACAATGGTTGATATGTCATAAAACCAAACCAAACCAAACCATATATATTTAATATATGTATATGATTTGGTATTAAAAAACCTACAAGTGTTGATATGTCATAAAACCAAACCAAACCAAACCGAATCAAACCATATATATTCAATATATATGTATATGATTGGGCATTAAATCACCTACAATGGTTGATATGTCATAAAACCAAACCAAACCAAACCAAATCATATACATTTAATATATATGTATATGATTTAGCATTAAATAACCTACATGGGTTGATATTTCTTTACAGCCCAAGCAAATTAAACCTAACTAAACCATTCTCTTGTCCCATCATACTTGGCTATATTTATGATAGTTTGTTGTCGCCGTATTTGTATACAAATGATTATTATATTTTCGAAAAAAGAAAGAAAAGTCTCTTGACATTTAAATAATTAAAAAAAAAAACGATTGACATGCTAAAAAAACAACGACTAATAAAACATTAGACTTAATAATAATCTGCCGGAATTCGTATAATAAATGTGTATTGTGAGTGCTAATATATGAAATATATTTCTGATAATTTTTTTGAAACTGACTTTTCCTATTCAGTATATTATATCAAGTCTATATACAAATACTATTTTTGTATTTAATTTGTTCCCATTATGAGACACTATATTCTATATTCTAAATATTTTTTTCACTTTATTTTCTGTTTTACATTTACTCTGCTTTCTTTCACCTTTTATCACGTCTTGCTGTTTATATAATCATTTTCTCTAAAGTGTTCACTTAATTATGAATTCTTCACTATAACCTGAGTACCTTCTTTTTTTGCTTACTGCAGTTATATAATTTTTCTTTTATTTTTCCATCTATTCATCAGAAAGTCCTCATTTCTATTATATAAAGCACATAGGTATATAATTCTAATTATTCTTTCTAAATAATTTTCTTCGCAATTCTTAGTCTCAACATTCTTCAAAATTGTCTTGTTATTATATCATCGCTGTCTAACTCATATTTTTACCATTCTATCATAATCAGAATTTTGTGCTTCTTTTATTATCAATTGATCAATTTCGCCCCCTCTCTATCTTTTTCTGCTTCGTTTCAAGATTGGCAAACTTTACGCAACTTTTCCTCGTTTTTTCTGCCTTTTACTTTTCTCCGACTACAGACCAACTTTCACTTTCACTTAAACCGATCAAAATTTATTTTAGGAAACCTGTAATTGTAATGATTGTTATTCGTTACTTGAAGTTATGGAAATGCTAAAAATTCTTGAAACCCTATGAATGTTTGGTTTATTTGGTGTGGTTTTATGGCAAATCAACGTTAACTATAAACTATTCGTTTACAAACCATATATGTAATACTGTATTTGTATAAAGAGAGTTTGTCAAGAAGTAACCTACAATGATAGATATGACATAAAACCAACCAGCCAACCAACCAACCAACCTGTCGAATCCTTTTATCTATATTATATTTAGTTTATGTTCAAAATCTTTTCGGAATTTATTTACTAGTATTGTAAGACATTATTTTCTCTATACTTATTATTTTTCTTTGTATTTTCACTTTCACAAGCAACTTTATTTTTCATTCTTTATCACATTTTTATACTTTGCTGTTTCTATTTCCTCCACAATACAGACTTTAATTTTTGGCCCTGTCGGCTGGGGCTGCAGAATACACCGAATGTATCTATTCAGAGGGATAAAACTCCCTCAATATGTGTCCTGTGGCCCAGTTGGCTTAAACTGTAGTGTTATATACTACACGTATTCATATACCAAAACAATATAAATTACTGTCGAAAACAGGCGGACTCTGTAGTTCATTTCCGAACGGTTTTATTAGTCTCTGACTTTGGTTCTTCAACACGAGGAGAGAGACACAGTTTTTAAAAGACTTTCGTAATCATACTATGCTAACCCCACCTACAACGTTCGGCACATCTCGTGGCGTTTAAGATTTCAATTCATCTCTGCCAGTCGGGACCAGAAATACTCAACCGCCGCCGCAACGGTAGAAAACACATCTCTCTGCCTCAATGTCCTGAACTCAATTTCTCTGCCTTCATGGTCCACTCTCAACTTTTCAACTGACTCTTTTTCAAAAAAACTTAAATTCTCAGGACCATCTCTTGCGGGCATTACATCATCCACACTCCAGTCCCATTTTCTGTCTGGGGGTCATCATGACAGTGATTGTAAGATTCTTTGCGCGGGAGCGTAAAACTCTACCCAAAGACTATGCACCTGAACTCTTAACCCAAATAGTCCAAAGCCCAACCAAACTGAATGATAAAATATAATTAACGAAAAATGATTAATATAAAAAAGACATTGCTTGATTATATAAAAGTAGAACACACTGACCCCGACTCTGTAGAGAAGTAAGACTCACCCATCGAGTGTCCTGCGGCCCAGTTTGCTGGGTCAGTAGAGTACACCAACTGCATCTCTGCAGAGGAGTAAGATTTTCTGACTAGTGTACAGTGGTCCAGTTAGCTCGGGCTAAAGAATACACAGACAGCATCTCAGCAGAAGGGTAAGACTCCTCGAATAAGTGTCCTGGATATGACATTAAACGATCTATGCCCAGTCGGATGGGGCGGCAGAATACCCGACTGCATACCTGCAGAGAAGTAAGACTCCTCCAAAGAATATCCTGGATATGAAACTAAACAATCTAATGCTAAACAATCTAAATCTCTTTGTCAGTAGTTCTTTTAATTTTTGCTTTGTATACGATAGACAAAGAAACTTTGATTTTGTTTCGGCGTTATTCTATTCGTAGATTTTTGTCATTTCTTTTCTTTCTCATTCATATTGGGTATAGTTTTAATGATGAGAAATGGTGCTTTTATAATAATGCTTATCATGAAAATTTAGATTTATCGTTTTTTTTTAAATTGGACAAATCAGACAGAAAAAATACAAACCTTTTAACGATTATTCCATATTTTGCTTCCGCACCCTCTAAGTGTATTGGAAAGTACATAAATGTGTACAAGTTATTGGTTTGTTGAAACCGTATAAATGCTTACTCAAATTAGAATAAATCTTTTCGGAATTAAAAAAATAGAAGATTTACCTACTGAAAAAACAACCAACAAACAACTAGATTTAATAACAGACTTTTAGTATTTGTATAAAAACTGTGTTTTGTGAGTTTTAATATCTGAAAAGCATTTTTAAAAAGATTGAAACTGTTAATTGCTTTTCTACATATAATATCTAGTCTGTATTTTTCTACTTTTCCCTTTAAATGTATTCACATTTTCAGACATTTTATTTGATTTCCTTTATATTTTTCCGTGTATTTTCTATTTTAGCAATTTTCTTTAATGTATATTGCATATCTTTCTATTATATTATGCTGTTAGTAGTGTTTTTTCTTTAAGGTATTTAATTTATATTCGTCAATATTACATACGGACGTACCTTTTTTGTTTCTTCTCTTATATTATTTTTTTTTCTTATATTTCAGTAAATTGTTCTGAAAGTCTTTCTCGCTGTTATATATTTCACATAATCAGTTGTATAATACGACTTATTCCTTCTAAGTACTTTATCCTCTTACTTTCATATGTTCAGTCACACTATTTCAACTTCTAAATCCTCTTGCTCCTATTTAATCTTCTCGCTTTCTACATATTTTCACCATTCTATTATTATCTAAAGTTTTCCCTTTCTTTTTTATTCCCTGATTAATTCCGCCTCCTCTCCATCTTTCTGCTTCGTTTCGACATTGTCTAACTTTATGCAACTTTTAAACATTTTTTCAGCCTTACACTTTTCCCCAACAATATCCCTACTTTCACTTTCACTTTCACTATTGTTTTTATTGCTAATGACCGAATGAACAGAATGCAAATGCCGGTTAAGAGGTATCGAATTTCATACTCATCAATCATTCCTGACAGATATTTTAAAGGGAATAAAAAAGAAAGAGGAAAACATTGAAAAAGTAAAAAGAAAAAACAGCAGGAAAGAATTAAAAACAAACAAATATATTGATCTTAGGGACCCGAGGGAGTTGAAATCATTTTCTGTTTCACCTTCCATTTAGTTTCCTATTTCCCTTTGATTTTTTATCCTGTTTTCAAACTCACACAAAAAGGGTATTCAAAGAAATCCACGCACATACAGAATAAGATAGATATTCATATACATTAGCGTGAAAGCAGGTCCTTACACAAAATATTCGAATTTATCAAAAGTATCTAAGTTTTTTTCAATCAATTCTGTATTATTTGAACCTTATGTAATGTTCTACATGGACTGCTTAGAAAGTCTTTGCTCTTATGTAAGTTTTAGAGAGCCAATAATCAGTTTCTTCTCTATACTGTACTTTCAAACTTCATATGCAGTATTTGATAGTCGTCTCTATTTGAACTTCAGACATTCGTGGTGTGACGGTCCTCGTCGTTGTAAATAGGACTATTGACGCAAGTTCTAATACTAGACAAGGCTATTTCTAGCTCACATAACGCTAGTTGTTCGATTATCTTTGGTATAAACCATTCACAACTTCCTGTATAAAATAAGTAAACATCAATATTGCATTTCGAGAAAAAAATAATTTTTTAATCACTTTAAAAATCTAATTAATGTGATGTGAAATCTTCCACAAAGAAAAATATACCTTACCAATGCTGTATCTAGTATTTTGTTTTCTCTATTTGGATCTTTGAACTTCCTGGATTTATTAAATGGTGTCTTTTTACCAGAAATTAATGTCGTAAGCTTAACTGAAATATTTTCACTAGTATATCAACGATATTTATGAATAATATATTACATTTTCCATCTCCGAAAGCCTTGGAAAATGTAAAAATATAACTATTCTCCACGATCTATACGTAAATAGTATTGCAAACTGGTCCCTTTAACATTTGTTTGGCAACCAGTCGAGGAGAAAGAAAACTCTGAAGTCAAACCAGCTGTATTTGTCCTGCTCAGGGTGGACAGGTTGGTTGAATACATTTATTTGAGCTTCTTCTCGAGAGTCATATCACGAAACTTTAAAAAAGGCTTAAAGGGTCTCTGAGCAGTAAGGTCAGAGAATACATTTCTTTTCTCTTCTTACTATGAGTTAGAATGAAAATTTTCCCAGTTGTCTGGGGCTGTAGAATACACCGACTGAACCTCTGCAGAGGGGGGAGCCGCTACCCCACTGCAATGAGTGTCCTGGATATGAAACCAAACAATCTGATCGTGAGGTTCCAATGATACTTAGACTTTGGGGAATGCGGTGTACCCTATCATTGCCGTTGTTCCCAGGACCACTCTAACCCAGAATGGTTGCACCCGATAGGCCCCTATCAATGGGTTAAATAGAACTAACTGCATACTTATGCTAAACTGAATTGTTTGAATTAGAACTGCTTGACTAAACTTAAGAGCTTGAAATAGAAATGTTTTCGACAATTAAACCGTACTTACATTTAAACTGCGTGCTTATGCTAAACTGATTTGTTGTAAATGGCACTGTTTGTGACACTGAAACTGTACTTACTCTAAACTTAATTGTTTAATATAGAACTGCTTTGACATTTTACTGTGTGTAAACAAACTATGTACATATGCTAAACTAAATAAGCTGAATTTGAGCAGTTTGACTAAACTGAACAGCTGGAAATACAAATATTTTTGACAGTTAAACTTTGTACTCATGCTAAACTGAATTGTTTGGAATAGAACTGTTTAATATTTTAAAATTGATTTGGCATTAAATAACCTACAAAGGTTAATATGCCAGAAAAACCAACCAACCAACCAACCTTAGAATGAACATGGCCATCAGGGAATTTTTGGAGCTCTTGTTCAGTACTGGTAAAATACAGTTATGGGCTGAAAACTTTCTCATAGTTATGGAGACATTTTGATCTGATCTAATTTATTAGCTTCCTTTCTAATATATTTGCTTTGTATTTATTTTTTCTTTACTCTTTTTTTTCCAACTTTCATACATCTCTTATTCTTCAAAATGATAGCCGTATTAAAACTAATATACAGTTGCAAGACTTGGGCCCTAATAAAACACTTGGAGAAAAATAAATAGATGATGATTACTAAAGAATATATATTGCCAGCATTTCTTAATTGATACATATCTGATTGAACATTAGAGACATTTTTTGTCTACATATCCCAAGCACTTTCTGCCCAAACCTGGGCCATCATCAAGGGAATATGTATTACAAATTGATGTACCATTTGTATGTATATTGTTTCCTCGAGGCGGTACATATTAAAAATATACAACCCAAACAATAGAATTAATTTTGAAACCAGTGCTATTGTACTTTAATGTATTTAGCTACTGAAGCTCTTTATAGATATAGAAAAAAAGTAGTAATGCACTTTAAAAAGTTACATCATTTTTATAATACATTCTCCCCTGATGAAGACCCAAGGTTGGGCAGAAAGGTCTTCGAAATTAACTTATTATTGAAGGTTTATCAACCAATTCCCGCCGAATATCATGAGATTGATACGGCAACTCGAAAGGATTAGCAAAAAATATGTGACAAAAAATGTCTATAATGTTTATTCATATCTATCTATCTATCTATCTTTATATATATATATATATATATATATATATATATATATATATATATATATATATGTAGAAAAATTGAATACGATTCAAGTGGAAGGAGTATTTAATTTTCATATATATATATATATATATATATATATATATATATATATATATATATATATATAAACAGGATTTTGCATGCAGTAAAGCACCATCGAATAAACAATCATATAGTCTCTGGCACTCGTTTAGTCAATTAGCACCCTTACTCCAGCAATCACCTTACTTACAGAATCCATATTATGAATGAACTCTTAAAATTATAGCTCCCATGCCATCACTGCAGTTATGTGCAATCTTATACAATGAAAACGTAATCAAAACCTTTAAATATTCAACTGCAGATCGATCAAGAGGAACCCTCTGGTTCTGAAAGTTTTTGTGTCAAAATAAATGTTCATTACGTGATTTTCTTTTGGTTTCTCAGTGATTTACTTTTCTATTTGAGGCAGCTCAAACTTGGCTAAATCATGATCAAGCATTTTTTTCATAGTTATTCTATTTTGGGGCTATTTTGGGTGTCGTCCCCAATAGACAGGATTTTGAGATTTAACTTCTAACCTAGTTTATAAGATAATTTCTCCCAGAAGAGTAGAGTTGGCATCGTAGTTAATGTGCTTGACTGTGACATCGTAGTTTGCGAGTCGCGTTATAAGTTCTCTTTTATCAAAGACTATTGGTAAAGGTAATAATCTTCTCCACCCAACTATGGATTAAATAGTTCCATTAATATTTTTTCTTTAAGGATAACTTTGGTGTTAAATAAACCATGAAAGTTGATGTGCAATTAAACAAAGAAACCAAATTAAACAATTTCTTCTGTTAATAATAATAATCGAGCTCCTTAAACCTAAGGATAATCTACGGGATTAATTTTGATTTCACTTGTTTTAATCATTTTCAATTCATTTTTGAATACAAGGGCCAACTTTAACGGCAATTTTTTCTTCAAAGGAGTTAAATAAAAATAGAACATCCTGGTGTCTTTGGTAAACTGAAATTTGACTCTTGCTAAACCAGTAAATTTTTTTCCACGGAAACGAAGTTTTAAGCCGTTAAATTTGACTTAAACATTGTCATTTTTGCAAGAATCGTGTAAGGTTCACTATGATTGATGAAACCAGCGTGATGTCTTAATAATTTTGAAAAGAAGTTTTTTCATACAGCCTAAAGCAGAACTTCATCGATTAGCTGAAAGACGTTTGCTTTCAATAGGCTATATATTCTAAAACTTGAAAAAATCAACATCAACATCATCATCATCAAGGCGTAACGACAGCACTGGTTTTTTCACCCTTTCTCTATTTCTACCTCCCTCCCTCCCTCCCTCTCTCTCTATCTCTGTCTCTCACCATCGTTCAATTCAGACAGCATCTTCAGCCAGCATTCAGTGTCCGCACACAGCTGGTGAATAAAAGTTTCTGTTGGTTGACCACAAATGGTGTGTCCATACGTAGGAGTCCATTGGAAAACGCTACTTATAAGTTTGTCGTCAATAGCTGGAGCATTTTCCAGCATTTCTTGCTTGTCTAACTTGGATGTTTTTTTGTTTGTTTTTTTTTGAGCAGGGGGTTTCTTCACCGTAAAGTGGCTGTTTTATGGGGTGCTGCTTCCATGTTTTGTTCGAACTAGCACTTATGTAGTTCTCGTCTTGCTTTTTCTACAAGTATTTTGTTTGAGAGAAAGTGGTGAGGTCATACAATAGTACTAACATGTCTACAGCCTGGGAAAATAGCTGTTTTATTTTTTACAGTAAGTTCCACTTTTCTTTTCGTCGTTAACATCCCAACAACAGATAAACTTTTACTTATGCATATGTTAACATCACTTATTGTAGAGGAGATATTCCTACTGAGATATACGAACAGGTTCTATAATTTCATAAGCGTTCCTCGGAAATTTGAGGGAGTGTCCTTGTGGCGTAATGGTTAAAGCGGTGGACTACGGAATCGTAGTAAGCGAGTTCGTACTCCAGTCGCACAATTACGTTCACTTTCTGGCAAATTCCATTGGGAAAGGTAAAAAAAACCCTTATCCTCCCAGCAATGGGCTAAATAGTACCACGACTGTTCTTCTAGGAGAATGACTTTAGCATTAAATAACCTGCAAAGGTTGATATGCCATTTAACAAAGAAACTTTAAACCTCTGAAATTTGATTGGTTTGTTTTGGTGTAGATTTACGCCATATCAACCACTGTAGGTCATTTTATGCCAAATACATTTTATACATATAATCAGCTCTATTTCAAACGATTCAGTTTAGCATAAGTACAGTTTTTGTTTACATACTGTTAAATGTAAAAACAGTTTTATTTTACATGATTCAGTTTAGCATAAATACGCAGTTTACATGTCAAAATATATCTATTTCCAACAATTCAGTTTACTCAACAAAGTTAAATGGTTCCAAGTATTGTTATGAATCAATGACAATCCAATCAAGCATCAATCATATGTTGACATACAGTTAACCCTAAAATCAGTGCTATTTCAAACAATTCAGTCCAGCATAAGTATGCAGTTTACATTTCAGAAACAGTTCTATTTCAAACAATTCAGTTAGTATAAGCACACTATTTTATTTGACCAAAGATAGGAACCGATAAGGTTACTATCTTTGGGTCAAATATAACTAAACTGTCACCCTGGGTTTCATGCGGAAAGCATGAAACTCAGGCTCGCAGACACTACCATGTAATATATATATATATATATATATATATATATGGCGGGAGTGTCTGGGTTTGTGTGTGTGAAAAAGTTCGATCCTTAATATTTAGCACTATTTGTTAATACAGCAAAAGTTGGTCCTCATTAACTCCCCAGAAGAACGAGTATGAACAAAAAGCCTCTTTAATATATATATAGTTATCCACAGACAGATCAGTTTCGTTTTATCAGAACTCATCAGTGTGGCTAGACAGTAGCTTCTCGTAGCTGGGATCGAAACCCGGTTGACTTAAACGTCAACACAAGCTTCTAACACTTCAGCCACGAGAAGATATTAGCTGCGACGTAAATTTTAAACGGTTATGAATCACAATTAATATTGTTCTGTAAATAAATTTATGATATACATGCATACGTATATATAAATAAGTATATATATAATTATATATAATCCGTAAATTAATATATATATATATATACATATATATATATATATATATATATATATATATATAATATATATATATATATATGCATATATAAATATATATGCATATATATATATATATATATATACATATATATATATATATATACATATATATATAGTATTCTTGGTCCAGTTAAACCGGAGTTGGGAGTAATTCCATCAGGACAAGCAGAAGTCCTGTTATTTTTTTTTCGTGTTTTTGGAAATTTCAAAAATGCGTAACAGGATTGAAATTTCGAAAGACATTTATAATCCTATGTGACCGGTTTCGCTGTTTTTTCTTAAAGAGTATATATATATATATATATATATATATATATATATATATATATATATGCGCGTGTGTGTGTACGCGAACGCGCGTACGTACGTACCTATATAGTACATTGAGTGTAGGATCAAAAGGCATTTAGTCAGGCATTTAGTTAGAAAGAATTAGACTTGACTTGGGCATTGAAAATAGTCACTTGACGAATGCCAACATCATAAGATAAGAATGCTTCAGTGAGATATATCTTCGTAGAAAATGAACTCGATGAGCCGGTTTTAATTCTTTATAAATCTATTTGCGTTTCACTACACGTTGATATTTTTGAGATCGGCATGATTCCACTGTTACTTTCCAAAATTATTGATAACATAGAAAGGTAGAAAGATAACCGATCTTGGAGGAAAGTCGTGTTGTCACTGATGGATGCAATTTGAATGGTCTAAGTAGAGTAAAGTTGTCTCCCTTAGACGAGTGTCACCCCAAGGCTCTCTTTTCAATATCTACCGCACCGAAGTGTAGAGAAGGGCGCTGCACCATTCCCTTGAATACTCCACTTTACCCTTGATCCTTACCTTATACATCTGACTGTTATGCAAGGCAGCATCAAGTACCATTTTTTGAGTCTTTGGTATGACTCGAACTGGAATTGAATCCGTCTCCCCGGCCATTGACGAATACTCTACACATTAAGCCAATGGCCCAATTTTAAATAGTTTAGTGAGTCATATCTACAGGGGACAGGGAACAGCCACTTCTATATCGATGATGATGCTAATGATGGCTGAATGTCATTGCGTGTTAGGAAAAATAAGCATAAAAACGCAACTCCCTCAACTACAGAACCTCAGGTTATTTTTTTTTCTTTGTCCAATTTCTAAGTCCGTGGACATATGAAGAAATGAGCAGAGATTAACCTTCAGTCTGGACTTTGGTTGTCGCAGGGAAACTGACTCACCTCGTAACTTTCAAGTTTGTTTTCTCATACTTTTCAATTCGGCTTTTCTCACTGGACATTTTCCACTCAAGGCGCCAACTTGAATAATCTAATTATTATAATGAGAATACTCAGAACCTGAGCCTCAAAATTCCCTCTCTGCTGGAGGTACATATAAGCTGTTCTCTTGGCCACTAAGTTATCTGAAAGATTCAGATAATTCTTGCAATCATACGTTAATTAATGTTTTCTCAGCCGAAGATCTACACTATTGCGTATTGGTTATCACTGCAAATTTTATCGCATTTAGCCTTTTGTTGAATTTTTTTGTTAACACTTCTTTTTCAGGATACTGTTTATCATTAGCTATTAATTCGTACTTGGTGCGTTCTGTAATTAAGAATTCAGTATTTTCTGCTCAAAACTCGAGATTTCCCAAAGAGCACCCAAATACAAGTTTTTTATGAATAAAAGATATAAGCGTCATATATACATATGTAATGACAAAGAAGATGAAAATGAAGATGATGATATACGAAATAGAAAATAATGAAGTAACAATATTTATCCAGCCAGCTATGGGTTAAATAGTACGACAAATTTTCCTTTTTTACAATGATGATTTTGGCATTTAATAATTCACGAAAGTTGATATGCAAGTAAACAAAGAAGCTAAATCAAACAATTTCTTCAGTTTAGAATAATAATTGAGCAGCACAATCTTGTCTGCAGAGTCCATATTAAGTTTCCTTGTTTTCATTATTTTAAATTTGTTTTTTGTTGTTGTTTTTTATAATGGCCAAATTTAATGGCAACGTTTTGTTCAAAGGAGTAAAATAATAAAAAAAGAAGTAACTGGTGTCTTGGGTTAATTGAAATATTCTTTTTTTTTTCTTCCAATGAAAAGTTTGTCTACAGAAACGATGCATTAAATTTGACTTTATTATCGTCATTTTTGAAAAGATCGTGTAAGATTCACATTGATTGACGAAAATATTTGCTGATCAAGAAAGATGAACAAAACATGAGGAGTAATGCTGGAAAAATAAATATGAACTCAATAGCCATATTTACCCAACCCCTCCGCTCGGGCAGGATATGACACAAGGTCAAATTTTATACGGAGTTTAACAGGTTCGAATTCAGAGTTTTCCTTCTCCTAGACTAGTTGCCTTACCAAGGCTGAAGAAACCAGTCTGTCCTACTATTTACCCTTGCTGGAGGGAGAATAATTGGATTCATACCTTTCCCAAGGGTACTAGTGCTATGTGAAATGCTATCAGTCTCATTTAGGATTTGAACTCGTGTCGCCGTGTCCATTTCTTACGACGATAACGATTACACCACGGGCACCTCCTATATATGAACTCGTTAGCGACAATCTTCTATGGACTCATAGCTAACCTTAAGACAGAAACTGAATCTCATCTAATAGCAACACAAAACAATGCAAAAAGTACTAAATTCGTCGATGCAAGAAAGGAAAACACGCAACAAAATAGTGTATATAGATTTTGTGGTCACAAAGACGAAAAGATCAAACACATAATAAACGAATGGAGTGAACTTGTAAAAAGAGATTTAATGACTGGGCACGAGTTAGTGGGGAAGGTGATCCATTGGACATTTTGCAAGATGTTTGAATTTAACGAAACGAACAAATAGTATATGCACAACCTGGAACCCGTTTGAGAAAATGAGACGCGAAAATTCTTTGGGCTTTTTAGGATATAAACAGAACACCTTATATCGGCTACACGACCAGATCTTGTAATAGTCAAAAAAAAAAAAAAAAAAAAAAGAAGAACCGGGCAATTAGTGGTTTTTGCCGTTCTGACTTACCACTGGGTAAAACTGAAGGAAAACGAAAAGAGAGATAAGTGCCAAGACCTTGCTAGAGCACTGAAAAAACTATGGCACATGAAGGTAATGGTGATGCTAATTGTAATTGGTGCTCTCGGTATGGTCACTAAAGGACTGAAAAACTTGGAAATAAGAATATGTGTGAAAACCATCAAAATGTCAGCATTGTTGACATAAGCCCGTTGGAGTCCTGGAGACTTAAGGAGACTTGCTGTCACTCAGACTCATGTTGAAAACCATCTTTCAGAACTGTGAAATGAGGAAAAATATATTAAAGGTAAAATATGCATTAATATGTACATATATATATATATATATATATATATATATATATATATATATATATATATATATGTATGTAGCTGCATTCATCGTGCAATCTTTACCGATGGGCAGAATGGGCACGGTAACCCCGGTATCAAAACCTGAACGAGGCTGTTTTCTTTTCACATATCGCTAATACATTTTTAGAAAGGTATGAATCCAACTACTCACTTCCCATCTATTTGAAAATAGTTGGGTAGACCGGCTTTAAGACAGACACCAATACGTTACTTGCGAAGGCATGGGCAGCTATCGATAGGCTATCGGTCGTATGGAAGTCACACCTGACCGCTAAAATGAAACGCAGTTTCTTCCAAACAGAGATACTGCTATATGAATGCCCTACATGGACGCTAACTAAACGGATGGAGAAAAAGCTTGACGGCAACTACTCAAGAATGCTGCGAGTAAAACAAGGCCAGGAGGCAACACCCCACAAAGCAGCAGCTGTACGGCCACCGGCCACCCATCAAGAAAACCATCAAAATTGGACGAAACAGACATGCAGGACACTCCTGGGGAAGTGTGGACGAGCTCATAAGTGATTTACTCTTGTGGACCTCTTTACATGGCCGAGCTAAGGCATGGTGACCAGCTCGAACTTACATACGGCAGTTCTGTACCGATGCGGGATGCAGCCTTGAAGACCTGCCAGAAGCGATGAACGATAGAGAGGGGTGGCGAGAGAGGGGTTGGGATATCCGTGCTGATGGCGTAACATAATGATGATGATGATGATATCTGGTCCATGAGAACAAAAATTCTGTCTACAAACCAGTTAAATTTCACTTAGAAAATTCACTTTCTGTCACATCCTGGTCGAGCTTAGAAGTATATATATATATATATATATATATATATATATATATATATATATATATATATATATATATTGTAATGGTTATCGTCGTAGGAAATGGACATGGCGACACAAGTTCAAATCCTGGACGAGACTGATTGCATTTTCACATAGCACATACTCTTGGGAAAGGTATGAATCCAATTATTCTCCTTACAGCTATGGGTAAATAGTAGGGCAGACTGGGTTCTTCAGCCATGGAGAGGCCACTAGTCTAGGAGAAGGAAAACTCTGAAATCAAACCTGTTAAACTCCGCTTAAGAATTGACCTTGTGCTACATCCTGCCCGAGCAGAGGGGTTGGTAAATATATATATATATATATATATATATATATATATATATATAAAATATTATTTTAAACAGTCTACTCCCATTAAGTTAAAAGAAACACATTTTTTGTTTTTTTTAGTAAATAGTCCAAAAAGTACTCCGTGTTATTACGGCAGGACTGGTTTAAAATCCATATAAAACCAAGCCTCTATGCCACTCTCCTGTAAGGCTTAGTAACTTTATTTTTTTTAAACTCATCAGACGAGAAGATGTTACAAGTTGTCACTTCTTAGGTTCCGGTCAAAATGACTTTTCCCTCTCCGTGTAAATACTTTTAGAAAACTATTTGAGTACATCTGGTTGTAGCTATATTGCTGTAAACAAAAGTCTTCTAAACATGCCTGTATTATCAGCATATAGATAAAGAAGAACGGCATTTTTTTGTGAAAAAAGAGAAAAAAATAGTACTCAATAACATTATGGCAGAGCTGTTTTAAAATTTATACATATCGAAGGCACCTGTATACTCTCCTGTAACTCTGTGTTTTGTTTTAAAAAATCCCCTCTGAAAAAACACAAAGGTTTTTTTGTTTTTTTTAAATTTTTAATAAGGCTGCTGTGTTGTTGCCTTTCTACTTCCGCTGTCTCTCTATCAAAGTACTTTTTCGAACGCTCCTCTGAAAAATACCCAGAATAAATCCTCTTAACATTCCCTGATTTCAATGCCATGTCCCTCTTTAACACTATTACTATTATAATTGTCCGTGGTGTAATGGTTATCGTCGTAGGAATTGGACACGGCGACACGTGGTCAAATCCCGGACTGATTGCACTTCACATAGCACTAATACCCTTGGGAAAGGTATGAATCCAATTATTCTCCCTCCAGCTGTGGGTAAAAGGTAGGGCAGACTAGGTTCTTCAGCCTTGGGGAGGCAACTAGTCTAGGAGAAGGAAAACTCTGAATTTAAACCTGTTAAACTCCGCTTAAAAAATTGACCTTGAGTCATATCCTGCCCGATCGGAGAGGTTGGGTAAATATGATAACACTATTACTTTGACATCAATCTTAAAGTATAAAATATGAAAATTAATTCTAATAATTTGGTCTCAAGGTTTAATTTTGAATATTTTTTCTAAGATATTTTTTCCATTGATATTTGACCTATACGGGGAGCTTTTTATGTTTGTAAAAATTACCAATTTAACATTGGTTGATTCTTCAGCATGCCAACCTTTGTAGGGTTAGTTTACGCCGAAGTCAGTTTAAGAATTGTGCACGATGAAAAAGGATCTTCAGTCACAAGCAGGATGTGAGACTAAGCAAATATTTTTTCTCCTAGACTGATTTTTTAACCAAGATTAAAAACCCACAGGTCCCAACAATTTATCCATTGTAGGGATGAGCGAATATTCCATTCAAAGTTCTAGTATCAATGTTTTAAGAGAAAATATTTTTCAAAACTATTTGAAATATTATCTTGAGATCTGATGTGTAAATATGACCTTATATGGTACTTGCTCGCCGAGTTAAAATGGACCTTCGAATTATGGCCATAAAATTGCGACTCCGGAGTCATCAGGAGTTCAGACCAGGCTCCTTATCACAAAATGAATGTGTCATGATGTGAATAGGGCTGGAAGAGTGTTTTTAAACCCAATTCTCAAAAGTGAAAACAAATATTTTAACCGATCAACTACTGTCTATAAAACAAATACAAATATGCTTGTCCGATAAATTCATGAATCAGGCTTTCACGTAAATGAAAAGCGATAAATATATTGCGCACGCACGCTCGAAAAAAAAAAAAAAAGCACATTTTAAAATGATCAAAATAAAATAAAATAAAGGAAGAAATAAAGAACAAACAGTCAACACGAAATCGAAATTCTACCGTATAGTCAATATAATATATCGATCGATAACAATTCTGAAATGAGCTCTTGCTCTAAGCTAAACATTAAAATGCTTCGCTAAAAAAAAATATACATATTTTTTTTAAAAAATGTATAATCATAATGATTGTGTTAATCTATTTTTTTTTTTTTCATTAAACGTATCTTTGATTTTCATTGGAAATGTCAGTAATGGACGTTTAGAAAAATGCTAAGCTACAGTTGAATAGTTCAATGGACAATCACTATAATAAAAGCTAGCATGATTAAAACCTTTGCTTTACTATAAAAGAACAAGATAATCTGTGAGACTCCCCACGAAAAAAAATCATAAACCAGCATGGGTGCCCTTCATTTAAAAGATAAATATAAAATTTGGGTATTTTCACTAAAATCCTCACTCCCCCCCCTCTCTCTCTCTCTCTCTCTCTCTCTCTCCCCCTCTGATAAATAATAACAGGAATTCTTCTAAACTCTGGCAGTGTAGGTACTAATGTATGCATGCACCATCTAGACTATAGAAATACTCAAACTGAAAATAAAAAAATATTTTGAAACAACACAAAAATGGTAAGGAAGGATTTGAACAAATCCTGGAAGCAATACCCCATAAAATGACAATTGTACGGTCACTTACTTACCCTTGAATTAAGACAAATAACACATGCTAGGCGTTGGTGTTGAAGTAAGGAAAAACGCATAAGACACGTTCTTTCACCGGTGTGTGCAGACAGCTAATTTACATCAGCTCTGGGCAGACACTGAATGCTGTCGAGAGGACATGCCAAGAGCGATGAGTGATAAGGACGAATGGTGAGAGATAGCCTCAGGATTGTGTGCTATTAGATCAACTTGATGATGATAACACATGAATATTGAGTTAGGGGAGTGTATATATCTATATAAATTTCTACGCAATATTAATGTTTATAAATATATAGACACTACTCCAATTCGTTTTGCTACGCCAAAGTTATCAACGCATTGTGAAAATTTTTAGGTATTTTTATTAAAGTTAGATTAATTAAACGTTTGCTACCCGAAGAACATATATTTGAGTATACTGTCAAATAATCAGATTTTTAAAGCTTCAAAGTATTCCATGAAGAAAAAATGATATTTAGCTGCTCAAAACTTTACAACTCATTTTTTTTTATTTACAACAGCTGTTTTTTTTATAAAGTGTTCAGATTTTACAAGAATATTTCACATCAGGATGAGGTTGTTTTTTGAACATTCCAGATTAACTTATGAATAGTTTTAGGAATGATTAAAAGTATTGGTTCATTCTTTTTTTTTCTCAACCACCCTTTAAATATTGACAAAATAAAGGAAGGCAAATTATCAAGTCATCCATAAATGCATTGTTGACATTCATTCAAATGGATTTGTTAGCTTGTTAATTTGCTGTTTTTTTTTTGGTGGGGGGTATGGCATATCAACATTTGTTGGTTATTTAATGCCAAATCCATATTTATACAAATAAGCAGTTTTCTTTCAAACAAATTTGCACACAGTTTAATTCTCTAAAACATTTCTATTTCACTATATTCGGATTAGTCAAACATTTCTTTTTCAAACTATTTAGTTTGGTATATATATATAGCTTTTGTTCACACATAGTTAAATGTCAAAACAGTTTTTCTTTCAAACAATTCAGTTTAGCGTAAGTACAGTTTCACTGTCAAAACAGTTCTATTTCAAACTATTCAGTTTATGATACAAAAACAGTTCTATTTCAAGCTATTCAGCTTAACATAATTATGCAGTTTAAATCTCAAAACAGTTGTATTTCAAGCAAGTCAGTTTAGCTCAGGCACACAGTTCGGTTCTATTTGATCGATAGATTGGACCCTATCAGGGGCTTATACTCCGAGCCAAAGAGGACCTGAGAGCTATGGCAATAAATGGTACTCTGCCTTTCCCAAAGTCTCAGCATTACTGGCACCTCACCATCAGATTTTTTAATGTCATATCCTGTCTACTCATTGGGTGGGGGTCTTGTTCCTCGTCATTGATCTAGTTAGTGTATTCTACTGTACCTGCCGACTGGGCAAAAAATGGACTTGGTTATAGAAAGATATCAAGTCAGTTAAATGTGCTAATCAGTTCTGTTTGTGCGATAGTTCGTCACTGGAAGACGTGTCATTTCATTCTTCAAAAAAAAAAAACAAAAAAAAAAAAAAAAAAACAACTGTGGTTGTCCGAGAAAGATAAGGGAATGTACAGCAAGATTCTTGGCGAGAAAAGTTAGCAACAAGTCTGAGTTACGGTTAAAAAACTTCAGGAAAGACTAGACGTAAGTGGAATAAAAGTGAGCACAGATACAATTAGTCATTGATATGATATCTTTTCAAGGACTTCAAGGACAAAACACTTCTCAAACGAAAAAATGTCCGTGTTAGGCTGGATTTTGCAATTGAGCATTGCATCAAATCTGCATCATTTTGAGAAAATGAACTTTTGTTAGACGAAACGAAAATTGAACTTTTTGACTGTAATGCTGTGGTAAAAGTCTGGAGAAAGAAGTGTACTGAATATTTGCAGAAGAATGCTATCCCTAAAGTTAAATTTGGGGGCGGATCAATTATGTTCTTGGGTTAATTTACGCCCTAGGCGTAAGGAAATAAGAAATAATAAAATGGAGGGCGAATGGACTATATCACAGGAACATTTTATGGGAAAGCAATTTACGTCTGAGTGCACTTTAGCTGGGCTTAAAACAAGTTTGTGTCTCGCAAAAAGACAACGATCCAAAATATATTGTAAAGCTAACAAAATAATGTTAAATTTCAAATAGAATAGACGGTCTAAAATGGCCACGTCAGTCTGCAGATCTCAACTCGATTGAAAATTTGCAAAGTGAACTGAAAAGGAGGATATTCTTCGAAGAGTTCAACCATTCATTTTCGTTTAAAATCGTGATGGAATACATATTTGCTATCATCTTTATTGCGAATCTTTTTTGACCTCTTGAAATATTTTTTGTTACCAGGAGTTGTTGTCTGTAAATGTGGCATTAGAATTACCAATGTTCGTAGGACGCTATTCAAGTATCATGGCTTGGCTTATAAGAGAGCTCCTGCCGATCATGACACGAAAAATCTGACATTTGAACCCCACGTTTCTTTGCTCATTATTATTAATATTATTGCTACTCTTTTCAAGTTTTCCCGCCAGCGTTAGCTGATGGTTTTTCTCTAGAGTCTGAGCGGCAGCAAGTCTCCTCCAGTCTCCAGGAATCTTCTCAGTATCCTGTCCGATCTCCTCAGTGCTATAGTCTGGATGGTTTTCACATATCTTGTTATTTCCAAATCCTTTGGTCCTTGTACCAATCCTTTGGTGACTATACCAAGAGAACCAATTTCAATTGCTAAAATTGTCACTTTCGCCTTCCACAGTTTTTTTTTCAATTCCCGAGGAGGGCCCACCGACTTATCCATTATTATTATTATTATTATTATTATTATTATTATTATTATTATTATTTATAAGTTTTTCTCAACGATTTTTTACTGGTGCTTTTTCATTGAAGTTTGAGACTTAGACATTAAAAGTTTCCAGTATTCTAGATGGTCTGAACAATGCTATGGTCCAAACTGCGTGGATTCTTCATTTAATCTTCAGTTTATCCAGTCTATTTACCAGGCCACTGTCGACTCTTCCAAGTGTGCCAACAATTATTGACGTCACTGTCACTTTCTTGTTCCAATTTCTTCAGTTCTCAGCAAATATCCTGGTATTTCCTCTCTATCATACATTATGATTTTATTCATTAGTGAGTTTTTCACACTAGCGTTATCTGATAGTTTCTCATTGGAGGTTGAGTGAGAGTAAGTCTCTTCCAGTCTTCAGGACTATTCTCAGTATTCTGTCCGATCGTAATAACGTTGTAGTCTGGGTGCTCTCTATTTATTTGAACTTTTCTAGTCCCTTTACCAACCCAATAGGGAATATTCCAAGTGCACTATTACATTTGGTATTATCGATAACTTCATGTTACGTATTTTTTTTAGTTATCTAGCAAGGTCCAGGTACTTATCTCTCTTTTCGCTTTCGTTCAGTTTTATTCAGTGGTCCGCTGGGATGGAAAAGACCAGTATTCATCAGATTCTGTTTTTTCTTTTTTAATTTTTAATTTTTTACAATCATTAGGTCTAGTCGTCTGACCGAGATTAGGAGATCGTTTGTAACTCAAAATCACCGATAATTTTCTCAGTCTAGCCTTGGACTCTTTTTACGCTAACTCGCTGCATACGCTCTTTGTATGATTAGTTTTTGTCTCTATCACCACATAACCTACTTATGATCTTTATTATTATTATTGTTTCACTCTTTGAGAAATGTTCACTCCAGTGTCTGCCGGTGGTCTGTTACGATTCTTCCTTTGATTTTTAACTTCTTCTTCTTCTTCTTCTTCTTCTTCTTCTTCTTCTTATTATTATTATTATTATTATTATTATTATTATTATTATTATTATTATTTACTCCTTTAGAGTTTTTCACATCAGTGTTAGCTGATGGTTTTTCACTGGAGTCCGAGTGACAGCGAGTCTCCACAGGTCTCCAGGATTCGTCTTAGGATTCTGGCCGTTCTCAATAATGCTGTCGTTTGGATAGTCTCTACCCACCCGCCAACTTCCTAGTCCGCCATGCCTTTTAATAATCCTTTAGTTATTGTGCCTAAAGCACCAATCACAATTGGCACAATCGTTACTTTCATGTTCCACAGCTTTTTCAATTCTCTAGCAAGGTCAAGGTACCTCCTTTAGAGTTTTTCCCATCAGCGTTAGCTGATGGTCTTTCAATGGAGTTTGAGTGACAGCAAGTCTCCTCAAGTCTCCAGGACTCTAATCAGTATTCTGGCCGTTCTCAATAATGCTGTCGTTTGGATAGTCTCCACTTATCCGCCAACTTCCAAGTCCTCCAGTCCCTTTAATAATCCGTTAGTTACTGCGCCAAAAGCACCAATGACAATTGGTATAATTGTCACCTTCATGTTCCACATTTTTTTCAATTCTTTTACAAGTTCCAGGTATTTATTCTTCTTTTCACATTCTTTCAGTTTTATACAGTGATCAGCCGGAACAGTGAAGTCGATAATTTTGCAAAATCTCTTTTTCTTTTTTTTTTTTTTTTTCTGATTATTATAAGGTCTGGTCTTCTGGCCGAGATTAGGTTATCCGTCTTCACGTCAAAGTCAAATATGAGTTTATATAAGCCATTTTATAGGACAGGTGCTGGGTTTTGCATATCCCATTTGTTCGTATAGTGAAATTTAAATTTCTTGTACATCTCCCAGTGGATCAGCTTGCCCACCCAGTCGTGTCTAGTCTTGTACTCTTTCTATGCTGATTTGCTGCATTTGCTTATTATGTAATTGATGGTTTTATCTGTCACCGCCTAGCCATAATTTGCTATTTTGTTGTGTCTTGTCTATTCTCGTTTGGATGATTGGTTCTTATAGCGTCGTTTTGTGCTGCTTTTAGGAGAGATTCTGTTTCTCTCTTAAAGTTTCTTTTCTTAGCCAGGTCCAAGTTTTATCGTTAAAGATGTTTATTTGTCGTATAAAATGCCCATAGAGTTGTTTTTCTTCCCATTTTTGTTTCCTAGTTATTGTCATTCTGTTGTCCATCGTATTGTCAGTAATCCTTTCTGATGGCTGTAAATAGTCATCCTTTGTGTTTTCCTATGCAGTCTTCGAATCGTTGTATCGATGTGTCAACGCTGTCTTCAATGCAGGCAAGCCCTCTTTCTCCCTCTTTTCTTGATACATTCTGTCATTCTGTCAACATTGTCTCTGGGATGTAGTGCCTTATGCATGGTCATTAGTTTACTTGTTATTTTGTCCATTTATTTACGTTCATCTCCGGTCCACTTCAGAAAGGCTCCCGAATATCTAACGAGGTGTACAGCCGAAGTATTTATTCCTTTGATAAGGTTTCTGTAAGAGAGTTTTGTATTTTTCTAATTCGACAGTTTTCCACAACAGCGTTAGATGATGGTTTTTCAGTGGGTTCTGAGCGACAATGAGTCTCTTCAATTTTCCAGGACTCTTCCTAGTATTCCGACCGATCTTACCAATGCTGTAGTCTAGATGGTCTCCGTTCGCCCTCGTATCTCCAGGTCATCCATTCCTTGTACCAATTTCTTGATGAATGTTCCGAGCGCACCAATTACAAATGGTATCACCGCCACTTTGAGAGTTTTTCACACGCGTCAGCTGATAGTTTTGCACTGGATTTTGAGTGACTGCAAGCCGTCATGTCTCCAGGACTCTTCTCACTATTCGGACCGATCATTATAATGTTGTAGTCTGAATGTTCTCCACTTGTCCTCTAATTTCCAAGTCTTCCAGTTCCCTTATTAATCTTACGGGGATTATTCCAAGAAAGATTATTATTATTAAATTTTCAGCCTCTCTTTAGGTTTCTAATAATCTTTCATTAGGTCTTTATAAAAGACCAAGAGAGACGAAAGGTGTTGATTATATGTTTTTATCCTTTTTGTTGCCTCTTTTGATAAGACCCTTCTATCCTATTTACCAACCCCTCCACTCGGGCAGGATATGACACAAGGTCAATTTTTAGTTGCCTCACCAAGGCTGAAGAACCTAGTCTGTCCTACTATTTACCCATAGCTGGAGGGAGAATAATTGGATTCATACCTTTCCCAAGGGTATTAGTGCTATGTGAAATGCAATCAGTCTCGTCTAGGATTTGAACTCGCGTCGCCGTGTTCATTTCCTACGACGATAACAATCACACAACGGGCAACTCCACCCTTCTAAGGAGATAAGAGGTTTGGCAAAGTGCAATATTTTTGTATTTTACTGAGACCGAGATTGCCAGATATTTTGTTTACGTGTGGCAGGTGATTAGTTTCTTAACTTTAGCATCCATATAGTATCTTTGTTAAATTTCAGGTAATCTTCAGTTTATTATATCTATTATCATCATTTCACTCTATATACTAGTTTTTCCTTCCATCGTTCACTGGTGATCTTTCAATGAAGTCTGAGTGACAACAAGTCTCCTTGGGTTTCCATGATTCTTCTAAATATTCTCTCCGAATTTGGCAATGCTGCGATCCTGTCTCTGATTTATAATTCCTCAAGTCTGATTGTTGAGTCTTGTGGGACTGTTGTAAGTGCACCATGCAACCATTGGTTGTATTATTTATTAATTTGGTGTTTTTCACATCAGCTTTAGCTGATGGTCTTTCACTGAAGTTTGAGTGAGTCGTCTCAAGTATCCAGGACTCTACTCAGTATTCTGGCCGATCTTTACTACATTATGGAAATCGGCCAGAATACTGAGTAGAGTTCTGAAAGAAAGTGAAAAGAATGATAAGTGTGACGTTACCCCCTCGGCCCCCACGTTACATCAACTTCTTCGAACCATTTCACTTTACGGCCGGTGATCAACTAGTGGTTCCGATAGGGGCATCGCATATTCTTTACCGCTACAAGAAATACAATCGGGGAAGCGTGAGAAAAAAACCCAAAACAAACGAACAAACGAACAATGTGCTTGGTTCAATTCAAGCGCAAGAATGGGAGTTATGCAACTCTTTATTTCCTGTGTGCATAAGTAGACTAACGCTAGCGTGGAGTCTAGCGAAAATTCTACAACGTTACTAGGAATGCCAACCTATCCTGACCGGTCTTCCTCACTGTGGCTGGACCCTATCTCATGCCGACTGGTCTCTATGCTGTCCCGTGTCGACTGCCCTCTCGCGTCACCTTTCGCCAACTGCCTTCTTCGAGCTCCTTTGTCCAACTCTCTGACTGGCGTTCCCTTCCTACTTCTGGTCACCCGCGATCTCGAGTCCAAAACCCTTTGTCTGGTTTCGCGCCAAAACAGACAAAGGAATCGTCTGCTTGGCGGACCACCTACATAGTGTTACATAAGTACTTGGACCTTGCTATGGAATATGAAAGTGACAATTATACCAATTGTTATTCGTGTTTTGGTACAGTCACCAAAGGATTATTAAAGAGACCGGAGATCTTATATCCAAGTCCTCCAGTCTCTTTAATAATCCTTTGGTGACTGTATCAAAAACACGAATAACAATTGTTATAATTGTCACTTTCATATTCCACAGTTTTTTTAAAAATTCCGTAACAAAGTCCAGGTACTTATCCTTCTTTTCCCTTTCTTTCAGTTTTATTCAGTGGTCAGCCGAGACAGAAAAGTCAACAATTTTGAAAGTTCTCTTTTTCTGTTGATTATTATATGGTCTGGTCGTATAGCCGAGATAGGGTGATCCATTTATATGTAAAAATCCCATCGGAGTTTATGTATCATTCTCCAGGATAGATGCTGGGTTGTGCATATACCATTTGTTCGTATGGTAAAATTTAAATTTCTGGCACAACTTTATTATTACCATTCATTAAGAGTTTTTCACACCAGCGTTCTCAGATCGTCTTTTGCTTGAGTCTGAGAGACAGCAAGACTCCTCAGCTATTCAGTACCCTTCTCAGCATTCTGGCCGATCTTTAATATGTAGTAGTCTGGACGGTTTTCACTTGTCCTCAGAATTATGTGTATTCTAGTCCGTTTACCAAGCCTTTGAAGACGGTTCCAAGCCCACGAATCACATATGGTATCACTGGCACTTTCAGGTTCCATAGATTATTATTATTATTATTATTATTGTTGTTGTTGTTGTGGTGGTGGTTTTTGCCTCAGACATGACGTTAAACTGTACCTGGTACACTAACTGCAGTTATAGTTTTAAACTACTGCTTGAATGGCATTACCCCTTGAGTGGTTGTACTGCTAGGGTTCTATTTAGGGGTAAAATATATATGTCTCTAAAATATCAGTATTGGATAAGAGTACAAGAAACTATTGAAATGTGTGCAAATTATTTGTATTAACGGTTGGTTGGTTGGTTGGATTTTTATGGCATATCAACATTTGTAGATTATTTAATGCCAAATCAATTTTTATACGAATAATCAATTCTGTTTCAAACAATTCAGTTTAATACATTAGTACACAGTTTAATTGTCAAAAACATTTCTACATCAATCTATTCAGTTTAGTCAAACAGTTTTATTTTAGATAATTTATTTCTACGTAAGTACAGTTTCAATGTTAAAAACAGTTCTATACCAAACAATTCAGTCTAACATGCAAAAAGAGTTCTATTTTAAACGATTCAGTTTAGCATAAGTACACGGCTTCAATGTAAAAAATAGATCTATTTTGGGCGTGCCACTCTGGAGAGATGCAGCAGGCATATTATACAGAACAAACCGACTGCGCAATAGTTATATTAATAAGAATACTTGAAACTAGATGAAAAAATAGAATAGAAGAGACAAATAAAAAGTCTAATTAAAAGGCAATTGTAACAGAACGTTGAAAAAAAGACTTAATGACATCAAATAATTTAGCCAAATATGTACTGCCTTAAAAAGGGCTTTAGGCTAAAAACAGCAAGAAGCAGAAGATATCCTGCAGAAATGATAACAGACACAGACTACGGAGATGATCTAGTGCTTCTTCCAAATACATTGTCCAAGCTGAATCCCGACTACATAGCCTGGAGCATGCATCAGGAGGCATTGACCTCTACATAAACCAAAATAAAACTTCATACATGTCTTTTAAACAAAAAAGAGCTATCACATATATCAATCCAATAAGATGAACAAGACATGCAGGACCTTGATTGAAAATTAAAGACGAACTTATAATTGAAGATGTTCTAAGGGGTCTTATGCATTGCTCTGCCAGTGTTGGCTGACCAGTAAAAACTTATATATATATTAGCTCAATGCGGATACTGGATGTACTTTGGAAGAACTGCTAAGAGCGAAGCATGATTGGGGCGGATAGAGAGAGAGAGAGAGAGAGTCAGAGAAATCAGTGCTGTCAGCCTGACCTGCTGATGATGATGTATTGCCTTCTTTAATGAACTATATATTCTTTTTCATTATTCCAATTGACATTCTTTTGTTGAATACTTATTTCCCTTCAATGAGGTATGTAAATACGTTGCTTAAGACCTAAAATAACATACTTTAAGTCTAGACTGATTTGCATATCTAAGCTTCCGCTGATTTTTGTTTCAAGGGCCCTTAGGACAAGATCATTCCATAACATTTCCCTGAAATATAATTGAAATATAATTGAAATATTTTTGACGAGAGAATGTTCAGCTGCTAAATCAAAAAAATAGTTTTGCATTTTATCTGCAATTTATATACAGCTACATAAAAGAAAAGTGATTAACAGCGACTAAGCGTACATATTTAAAACATTTTTCCAATAGTAGTCTAAGAAAAGTAAGCAATATATAGCGACGTGATAATTTTAACCAAGAAATACCCATTTCTACATCACTACTGTCGATAAAATTACTATATAATCGCATCTAATGGCTTTACAGGCTGTTAAATAAATTTCAACAATTTTA
>OY757933.1:68301394-68416394 GCA_963585895.1 Sepioteuthis lessoniana | reverse complement strand
TTCTACTGTTACTGTTTTTAATCTGATTAGGCATTTTTTTTTCTTAAGATAACCAAATTTGTTAGTAGATTTAGTTTTTAATATCTGCCTTGACAGTAAATTTTCAGTTTGAAGAGAGATATTAATAAAAAGATGGCTACGATAATTACAATTTCCATTGATTATTTTGAAAGCTTCAGTTAGAATACCTTTCCTTCGTCTTTCAAGAAAATGTGTTAATCCTAATGTATTCTAGCCCAGTTGGTTGAAGGCTGTAGAATACACCGACTGATTCTTTGAAGAGGGGTTAATAACCCCCAACTAGTGTCCTGGATATCGCATTAAACAATCTCATGGTGGGGTTCCAGTAATGCTGGAGCTTTGGGGAATGCAGAGTAGCCCTTTACTGCCATCGCTGCCAGGTCAACTCAGGGCCGGAGCGGTATCAACTAATTGGGTCCTATCTACGAGTCAAATAGAACTAAACTGTGTACTTATGCTAAACTGAATTGTTTGAAAAGAACTATTTTTGACATCGAAACTGTGTACTTATGTTTAACTTAACTGTTTCAAATAGAACTGTCTAAACTGTGCTAAACGAGATTGCTTGAAATAGGACTGTTTTTGCTTTTGAAACTGTATACTTATGCTAAATAGAATTGTTTTAAAAAGAGCTGTTTTGAGATATAACTGAACTGTTTTGGCATCACACCTTTTGTAAACAAAATCTATACTTATACTAAACTGATTGTTTGAAATTTAATTTGGTGTTAAATGACTCGAAAAGGTTGATACACCGTAAAACAAAACAACCAACCAACCTAATTTCTTCAGTTGTCTATATATATATATATATATATATATATAATCTTTCTAGAAAGTCTGTTGTGAACAGATGATATTTTGTTTTGTTTTCTCAAGATAGAGTACTGTTTGTTCTATTATTAGAATTATACTTATTGATATTGTCACGTGTTAATATATACTAAATGATTGATCTCTTACAACCGAAAAAAGAAAATCTGAAGAAAAGAATCAATATAATATGAAAAATAAGACAAAGTTTTTAGAGTTGCCCACACAGTCAAAGCAAAATCAAGGATATGATCGAAAGAATCCCCGTGGATCAGTGGCTAAAGGGCTGAACTGCGACATTTTCGTAAATGATTTCGAACTCAAGTCGCGATATTAAATTCTCAACCTCAGTTAAGAAACACAATAAATTCGAGGGTGCAAAAACCAAAGAAAACCTGAAAGGACTAATCAAACACATCCCAAAAGTCTAATCAGAATACATTCAAGCACAAATCGATGAAATTAGAAATTCGGGAAAAGAAAGTCAATAAGACAGTAAATTTAGTGAATAAAGGGAAGAACACATCGAGAGACAAAAAGAAAGACTTCTAAAGCAGAAAGAATATTTAAAGATTCTGCTTGGAAATCCATCGGAAATCACAGACAACCCCCCAAAAAAAAAACTTTATTGGAAACCAGATGTCAAACAAGCAGAGTTTACGGAGGAATAACTTGAAGTAGTTTTGAACAAAAATCAAAACTGAAAAGCTGCAGTCCACGAGAAAATAACTCCTTGAAGACCAAGAAATTTGACGACATACTTTCTGATTAAGCAAAACATTCTATAAACAAAATACAATAGAGAAAACGATGAAAAGCAGTATCCTTCCCTTCTCCAACAAATTTGACATTAGAATCACTTAGAACTGCAGAGGTATTGACTCCAACCCCTACTGCTACATAAGTTTCTAATGCCCTGTTTCTTAATCGTATCCAAGACAAAATCGAGAAAATTCTATGAAAAAACAAAACTGCTTTTGAAGAAATCGCTCCTCTACCTCACAGATTAAGACAATCTGTCCAATCATCGGCTATCAAATAATCTCGAATCAATACTGCTTTTCTTTAAGGCCTTTGATTCCATACAAAGGGTAAAGATGGAGCAGATAAAACTAGTATATAGTATTCCCAAAGAAACTGTTACGACTAAAATAATGTTTTACGAATACACAAAGTCAGTGTTTCGTTCATCTAATGAAGACTCCAACTTTTTCAACATAGAAGTAAAGTTGGCGACCTTAGTCGAAATAGCTACTACACGCATGAGTACGAAATAGCGCTACTTCATTCCTTGGATTGCTCCACTTTACTCTTGATCCTTACCTTACCTTATAGTGCTGAGTGTTAAGCAATGTGGCATCAAGTACCATTTTTGAGTCTTTGCTATGACTCGACCTGGGATTGTACATTGGTCTCCCGGAACACTGGCGAACTCTCTACTCATTAAGAGGTAGATTAAAATCTAACTTGTGTTTACTCTCCCTATATTTTGATTTTGTTTGGTTTGATTTTATGTTACATCAACAATTGTAGGTTAATAATGGCAAATCGATTTTTATACATATAAACTATTCGATTTCAAACTCTTCTATTTCAAACAATTAATTTTAGCATAAGTAGAGTTTCAATATCAAAAAACAGTTCTATATCAAATAATTCAGTTTAGCATTCAAAACTGTTCTATTTTGAATCATTTATTTTAGTATAAGTACAAAGGTGTAATCTAAAAAAATAGTTATATTTTAAACAATTCTGTTTAGCATAAATACACTGTTTAAATGTCAAAAACAGTTCTATATCAAACAGTTCAATTTAGTCTAAGTCCACGATTTACCCATGGATTGGAATCTATCAGGTGCTAGCACTCTGAGCAAGAGTAGACCTGGAGCGATGTCAATGAAAGGGTACTCCGCATTCATGAAAGCTCCAGCATTACTGGAACCTCTCCATGAAATTGTTTTGGGTCATACCCAGGACAATCGATGGGGCTTCTTACCCATCTGTAGAAACTATATAAACCTCCAATCCGTATACCCCTGTCGGTTGAGATTAGAACACGTTGACCGTTTCCTCTACAGTGGTGTAAAGCTCCCCAGTAGAACCCGCCCTTGAGTATGACATTAAACTGCATTTGATGATGGATCTCCAATTCAGGAGATGAGCACAGAGTGGAATTCCTCTTCACAGCCATTAAAACAAGATATACACTGACCAGGAATTATAAACATTTATGCGTGCCTCCCACCAGGCAGGAGTTAACACAAGGTTTTTTTACAGAGGGATTTAGAGAAGGGGAAGTCAAGTCAGGCTCTAGTCTAAAATCGTGTCCTGTTGGTCATATGATAATTGGATGCAACGAGAACTATGCTAGCCTTTGCTCAGTCTCCCGGCACGTCTGCCGTGTGACCTTGACTCGAAGGTCTAGAGCAATGTAAATCTATGCTTGTCATTGATACTCCACCTGGCACGTATACCAGGAGAAGCAATACCTGTGATCTTTGGGTCAAATAGACCTGTCTAAAAATTATTCATATTCAATATGACCGTGGGTTAAAAATATAAGCTATATAGAAATATGAATACGAACATACACTGAACGTGTTTGCCAGACCTATTGGCAGGAATTCTCTTAGACAGCTTACCATGGCATTACAATCAAGCTATCATTCATATCCCTATTAATAATTGTTTTTCGGTTTTGCACAAACGAACATTTCCCTGTAGAATACACTGACTGCACTTCTGCAGAGGAGTAAGACCCACCAATGAGTGTCCAAAATATGACACTAAACAGTCTGATGGTGAGGTATCAGTAATGCTGGAGCTTTGGGGAAAACAGAGCAACCCTTCATTGCCGTTGCTCCCAAGTCCACTCTGGCCCACGTGTTAGCACCTAATAGGGCCCTATCTATGGGTTAAATAGAACTAACAACATACTTATGATAAACTGAATTGTTTGACTAAGCTAAATAGCTTGAATTAGAAATGTTTTTCACGATTAAGCCATACTTACATATAAACTGAGGGCTTATGTTAAACTAATTTATTTGAAATAGAACTGTTTTTTGACATTGAAACTGTATTTACAGTAAACTGAATTGTTTAACGTGGAACTGACAGTTAACTGTATGTAAACAAAATCTGTATTTACATTATATTGAATTGTTATATATAACTGCTAGAATAAACTGAATAGTTTGAAATAGAAATATTTTTGACAATTAAACTGTGTTCTCAGGCTAAACTGAATTGATTATTTACATAAAAATGGATTTGGCGTTAAATAACCTACAAAGGTTGATATGCCATAAAACCCAAACAACCAATTACCAACCAACCAACCAACCATAAACGAACAAAATATTTTTTGTAGATTTACCAAATATGGTCATCGTAGTGACTGGAGCGTAAAATCCACTGACTGCATCCTTGTCGAGGCGTAACACTTCCCACTAAAAAGAGGAGTTCTGGGTATGAAACTGAACTGCGCTTAGAGGTGAGGCTCCAGTTCTGAATTTCCGGGAAGAATGGAACCACCCTTTGTTGCCATCAGGTAAGAGAAAATATTTGAATCATCTAATATTGAACTTTGTTTTTTAAATGGGCTACTAAACATATAAAAAACCTAAAAAAAAAAAACCTTTGTGGGAATGGAATTGAATAAAAGGAAAACACAAAGAGGTGACCCTTAAACCATTACCTGTCCATCAACAGCTTCTCATTTAGACTTGGTGGGGAAGTACAGGAATTGTACACGATGGGGCATGACATAAAATAATGAAGTTGTGACACCATAGTCTCTAAAACTCTTTCGGCGAAATCTTAACACATATTTCAGTTTTCTGTCATGCCCAGGACACGCTTTTTAGGGTGGCATTTCCCCTCAGCAGGAGATGCTATTGGAGTATTTTAGATCCTGCCAGCACTCTAAACAATTCATCTCTAAAAGATAGAACACAAACGGTTAATGTTAAAATATATGAAAACAATAACTCTCAATTTTTTTTAAAGTGAATGTTTTAAGATGTAAAAGGAAAATATATTTGATTCATTGCTTTGGTCCCAATTCTTCTCAAGAGATATTAAATTATAAAGACTGTGAGAAATGAGAAATCTTCATGAAAAAGAGAAATTTATTTTTTAAAAGGCTCTTTTACATCATAACGAAAAGAGTAAAGTTTTTGTTTATAGTCAATTAAATTTATATTGATGGTTTCTCTCATTTTCTTATCCAAAAGGACTTTGCAGTTATGTGTATGAACAACAATGGTTAGAAAAATAAATAACCTTAGGAATCTATACGAAATATTGACAATAAAGACCTTATAAAATCTCATAAATTAAAACCATTTAATAAATGTTGCATGAGTTTTTGTTTTGGATAGAATAATTTCTATAGAACAGAAAAGTCAGCTGATGTTAACGTTCGATGAAAAAGACTGTAAATATATTGCAAATAAAAAATAAAATTTAAAAAAAATTGAAAGATTAATGAGACCGCTAAACACAAAGAAAATGGATACAAGGATTTCTTGAAGAAATAAAAAAGGGGAATAACCGCTGGCGTCTGCTGATGTCTACGTCAAAGTTTTCCGCTCTCTCTGTCTTTAGTTTTCTATCTATCTGTCTTTCTTCGCATGCTTAAATCGCATGCTTTTCTGGATAGGTGTTTCATCCTTTTGCTTCTGGGAAACGAGGAAAAAATTGAAGCGGAAACAAGAGACTAAATTTCAGCGATGAACGTGACTGTTTGCGATTTATCATATTGTACGATGGAATAATAACATATATATTTATTTCAGAGAAGAAGAACAAGAAGAAGAACTAAAACAAGAATAAGAAGAGAGATAAAATGAAAAAAAATATGAAGAGAAGGAAGATGTATACGAACATTTTATGAAGAATAATGAAGGAGAACAAAATAGAGAAGTTCGACAAGAATGGTGATAAAAAAAATGAAAGGAAAAGAAGGCTGAAAAATTGAGGATATCACCGCGACAATAGGAAAAAAATGAAGAAGAGGAAAAAAAGTCAAAATATATTAAAGGGAAAACAGGGAAAAAGATGATAAGAAAAACAGTTAAAAGGAAGAAAAAGAAGAATGGATGAAAGGAAAAGACTGAATATAGAGGTACATACAAAGAAAGACACCAAAGAAAGGAAGAATGAATGGAAAAACAAAGTGAAATGCTTAAAAGATGATAAGAAAAGGAAAATGAACGAAACGTTTATCAAGGAAAAAAGAAAAAAAAAATAGGGATAAAGGAATAGAAGAAGTGACAAAGAGTGGGACATCAGCTGTAAGAAGAAGAAGAAGAAGAAGAGGAAGAAGAAGAATATGGGAGCATTCTTTGTCTACGCTAGCCATCCTTATATATATATATATATATATATATATGTACAACTATCATCAAATCAGGTTTTCCCTTGATTCTCTCTTTGTCTCTCTCTCTCTCACCATCCGTCCCCAACAACTAGCGCTCTTGATCGGTCCTCTTAACGGGATCCAACGTCCTCAAAAAACTGATGAATGTGTGTGTTTTGCTGGTCGGCCAACACTTTTGTGTTTATTTATACGAATTAACAAAGGAGCGTAGTTTTTCAGTTCGTCTTTCTCAAGCAACTTCAAGAATGTCTTTTTCGTCTTATTATGACAGTTTCTGAGAGTAGTTTTACACGTGTTGTTTAATAGAATGATGCTTCAAAGGTTTATCAAAACAATATATTTGTGTAGTTACCGTCTCGCTTTTTCTCCAAGTGCTTAGTTATAGAGTCCAAGTGGTTTAGCCCTTCTGTTGTATTGAGACTGCAACAGCTTTGAAGAATTCCCTTTTTATTCCATCAAACAGATCATATTCCCATATGGTCTTTTACAAGAACATATATTGGATATCTTTCAGTTCTTTTTATAAAATATTTAGGGTCTCCGGTCGATTGTGGGTTGTTTCCAGGCTAGATTTTCAGGAGATGAGATGTTGCTGCCGAAGTACGTGGTGTATTCAATAAGTTTCCAGACTTTTTTTTACAGGTATTTAAAATGTTCGTAGACTCTTGAAAGTTCATTATTTTATTGCCATACATAATTTTTATGATTTCAGGTTTAAATAAACAGCTACAGCGGCAATTGGAATACACCCAACTAAAGCGTGATTGTCACGGCTGGTGAATTTCTAAAATGCAATTTGGACGTGAAGACACTTTAGAAGAACGATGTGCAGTAAAATTCTGTGTTAAACTTGGAAAAATGCCAGAGAAACGTATGGAATGCTTCAGACTGCTTTTTGATCATCTTGCATGAATCGAGCACCAGTTTTCGAACGACATAGGAGATTCAAGGAAGGCGTGGAGTCTGTGAGGGATGATGAGAGGTATGGAAGGAGTAAGGAAGTCAAGAAACCAGAGTTGATTGGCCAAAGGGTTAGGGTTAGGGTTACTATGCTGAGGTTTTAAGGGAGTTCAGGAAGAGATTCCGCCGGAAGTGACCAGCACTCTTCAAATCGGATCAGTGGCATTTCCACCAGGACAATACACCAGTCCACAATTCCACCCTTGTTACAGACTATTTGACAAAGATGTGCATCAAGACAGTTCCTCACCGTCCCTATAGTCCAGACCTTGATCCCTGTGACTTTTGCTTATTCCCTAAGCTCAGTGGGTGTCGTTATGATACAATTGAGGAGATGAAAGAGGCTGTGATGAAGGTCATTGACACGCTCACACAAGACGATTCCATGGGGCCTTGCAGAAGTTATTGGGGCGGTACAACAAGTGCATTGCAGCCGGAGGAGATAATTTCGAAGTGGACTAGATTTTCATGTGTGTACTATCAATAAAAGTGCCCACGCGAAAAAAGTCTGGAAACTTATTTAATGATCCTCGTATTTAAACCATAGCTGGAAGGATAAGGTAGTTCATTCCTTACTCAAGATTATTCATCCAAGATTAAACGTAATATCGTGGTTTGAGTTCAAATGCACTTATTACGATATCACAGTTCAGCACAGTAGCTACGACATCATGGGGCACCAACAATCCCTGGTTTCCCAGGTGATTCTTGATGTGTTCTTTCACTTCAGAAATATTTCTTTTTCACTTGCAACGTTCCGTTTTGATGTATATGAACTTTTCCTTCTATGAACTTCATTTACTTTATATATATATATATATATATATATATATATATATATTTGGTTGAACATTATAGTCATTTTTTATCTACATATATTTTGTTAATCTTTTCAAGTAGCCGCATCTGTTTTATGGTAACCGGTGAGAACTGGTTAAGAAACGTTCCAAAATTAATCGTTTCCTTAGTACTTTCTTCCCAATCTTGGGTCATGATCAGGGATGTGTATATTACTAGTGATGTAACCTTTGTATGCACATTAATACTTTGTAAGAATGAGCGGCTATACTGGTGTATTGTGTTGAGTCTATTTTTTAAGATGTGTTTCTATGAATAGCATCAGTAGCTAAAGACATGTAAGTACATTAGCCATGGATTCAAATTAAATTCTATTAAGTTTGGGCTGTATATTTTTAATATGTAGTGCCTCGAGAATCTGTATTTTTGCTTGTTATTTTGTTGTTCTATTATTGCTGTCCTCGGTGACATTTTTCTGAAAATCAGTTGTCGGACAGGAATGTTTGATTCTTGGCTTTAGAACTGGTGTAAGAGAGATGCATGGTATGTCTTCTCGATAGGGTAGTTGAGGTTAAACCAACGTATATATGGCTGTTTTCAACGATAGAATCTCCAAAAGGACATTTAAATTGATATATGGCGTCAGTTTTTTGCAAGACAGCAATCAAGGGGGGACTTATTTATAACTAGATTGGATGTTTTAAATTTATCATAGTATATGATGAGTTTTAATAAGATCCATCGGAATATGTTGTTCTGGATCAATGTTATTAAAAGATTTTCACCTAGTTTAATATTGTAGTGCATTTGGTTGCGGTTAAAAGTTTGATAAATTCTTGTTTATTGGATGAAGTGTTGCAATGTCTATTGTGTTGATTATCATTTTTGATTATACGCTTAATGTTTTGATCAACAATAGTGTTAGGGAACCTTTTATAGATGAGAGTTTAATTTTATGTCATTTAATTCTTTATAAAATATTGTTTTGCGGGAGAAGATTAGTTTTGCACTGGATATTAGGCTATTAATAATTACTTTGTTTTTAAATCGGCAACATAACCGAAAGTGAAGGAATTTAACGTATATGTATTATTTTCCTTCGTTTACATATACGCTTAACGGCTACCAGAATACTTAATTCATAAGAAGAGATTTGCATTTCACGTGTGGCAACCATGAATTCCTCGCGAGAGTTCACAAACCTCGGGGAGAGAAGCATAGTATATATATATATATGTGTGTGTGTGTATGTGTGTACTCTCAACGAGAATTATTTATATGATTGTACCGGAAAAGCCATATATATATATATATATATATATATATATATATATAGCATTTTGCTAACACATTTTAAAGCACAAGAATTGCTCGATAAATGCGTTGCCCTGTTTTCCACTCATTCGTACATCCATGAAAATGTTTGCCTGTTCGTGTGGTGCTGTGCGATGGATAGATTCAATAACTCGTCTACGTCTAAAATCGTACATTGGAATTCACCGACATTATCCTTGCAAGCATTACAGACAATTAAATAAAATTGACAGAGAGAGAGAGAGAGAGAGAGATGGAGAGAGAGAGAGAGAGAGAAAACGAAAGTTCTTATATTTTTACATTTTGTTCGTTTTTGTGAGATTAAAAAATAAAATGAAATTACCAAGGTTGAAGGTAAACGGATTAAGATATTTTTAGGGAAAGTAAACGAAAAAAAAAGAAAGAAAAGGAGCCGAAAGTTACAGATAGGGCGTGGAGGCCCTGTTTCCATAAAAATACGGCTTTGAGGCAGATAATTCCTATTGAACTGGCACAACAGAAACACCAATAAAACAAGGAGCTTGTCTCTCAAAAGAAGATCGGAGGTTTTCTTAAAGAAATTGCGGAGTAGGAATTCTGGAATCATTTGGCATCAGGCGATTTTATGACAAGTGCAGACTTATTCGTGATTCAAAGAAGATGCAGTTGTCAGTTGGATTTGAAATATACAATTAATTATATAAATATATTTTTCTACTTAATGTCACCACCTTAAACACACACACACACACACACATACATATATATATATATATATATATATATTTGTGTGTGTGTGTTCCATATCTATCTATCTATCTATCTATCTATCTATCTATCGTTTTCATATGTATGTATGTATGTATGTATGTATCTATCTATCTATCTATCTATCTATCTATCTATCTATTGTTTTCATATGTATGTATGCACATATCTATCTATCTATTTATCTATCGTTTTCATATCTATCTATCTATCGTTTTCATATGTATGTATGCACGTATATATGTATGTATGCACGTATGTATGTATGTATGTATGTATCTATCTATCTATCTATCTATGATTTTTTTTATTCCTGACAATATAATTCAAATCCCAGTCGTCTGGACTGTAGAATACTCTGACTGCACCTCTGCTGGCCAGTAGGTCCCCAAGGAGTTTTATAAGTGTTATGGGGACATATCCTACCATACCCCAAAGATGGACTAGTCTAACTTAAACATATTCTCCGAGCTTAGCTTGCTCTGGGGAGAAAACTCCTCGTTCCTTACGAAACATTTGACAGACGGACTGCAAGTCGAGCACGACAAGTACTTCCTTTGTATGATTTCCTTTTTTTCTGCTAATACAATAACGTTTATCTATCACCCTTTGTTTGAGTTGTTCTGCCACCGGTCTTATCTGAAGACCACAAGAATGAGTATGATAGGAAAATGCATTAAATGATAACGTTAAAGTCCTGGAGGTTTTGGGAATGAAAAGTGCTCAGTCCCTTTCATTACTTACAAGTCCACTCTAAAGCTGGGGGCCCATATATGACTCAAATAGAAATATTCAACTGCGTTCAAACCAATGATTGTTTCAAAATTTAACTATTACTAATATTTAGCAACACTTGAAACCATATAAAAGACTGCCAAGGAATGAGTTTTGTTGAAGCAAAACATAAATACTTTAAACCATATAACTGTGAGGAAAGAAATGAGCTCTTGTTTGTTTAGAATAATGAGTACAAATTATTTATTTACGAATCACACACACACACACACACACACAAATATATATATATATATATATATATATATTGAGAGAGAGAGAGAGAGAGAGAGAGAGAGAGAGAGAGAGAGAGAGAGAGTTTTAGTATAACATAACTTAAAAGGGTTGATATAGCATAAAGCCCAACTAACCATCTATCTATTTATCAATCTATCTATCCTCAAATATCTACAAGATTAGTTTGAATTATATCAGTTTATTACTGTAACAACTGAAATCGAATAGGAATATTGTGCTGGGTCAGTTTTTCAGTAATACAAAATATTACCATGAAAGTTATTATTCAAAATAATTTGATAAAATGTAGTATAAAAGCAATTGAAAAAATATTCTTATGTTTTAGATTTTAATTCCGCTCTGATTGATTGGCTCATTTTGTTATAGAAGTTATTAATCAGTTAGAACATGTTAGCGAATTCTTTTTGCAAGTAACATAATACTTACCAATACAAAATCAAACTGATAATTTAAACATTCAAGTCATATCTAAATAAATAGAGCTAGATATAATCATTTGTTGACAGTCTTATTTTCTAAACAGTCTTCTTATCTAGTAATGTAAAAATCTGACCCCGTATAACTGGATATTTGCTTTTATACAGCGGTAAAAAAATCTCTGGCTGTGATAATTTCAGTAAACTATTATTCTATCATTCATAATTTGTTGTATCATGTTTCTGATATATTGGTATACAAACGATATAGACTAGAGTCTTCGGGGGTGTCCTCATGGTGTAATGGTTAAAGCTATGCACTGCGGAATCATAGTACGCAAGTTCGTACTCCAGTCGCGCTATTACGTTTACTTTCGGGCAAATACGCTTGGGAAAGGTATGAACCCCCTTATCCTCCCAGCTATGGGTTAAATAGTACCACTACTGTTCTTCTAGGAGAATGGCTTTGGCATTAAATAACCTACAAAGGTTGATATGCCATTAAACCAACAAAGTAGAGTCTTCAGGCTGCGTACTTGACAGTTGTTTTGCATTTGATGCCTAAGAACACAAAGCGATAATAATACACACACACACACGCAAATATATATATATATATATGTGTGTGTGTATGTATGTATGTATGTATCTGTTTGTGTTTCTGTGTCTGCGTGTGTGTGCAGATGTACATTTACTCCAGGCTCGTACAAAAAATCAGAATTTGATTTTATTCTTTTAAAAGTAATGCTCATGTATTGCCTCAACAATAATGTTTGGCTATTATCTCCTTTCTGGGTGATGATATATACTTTCCCAGGACCCTAGGATATATATATATATATATATATATATATATATATATATATATATATCTCCTTTATTAATTCGTTATTATTTGTGACCTAAGGCCGTATGTTTGGAACACCCAGTCTGACTCTATTTCAATAGTAATTGCTTCCTAGTCTAGTTTGCAAATCATTACATAAAGTGTGGCACGCAACACACACACACACACACACACGCACACACACACACACACACACACACACACACACACACATATAATATATATATATATATATATATATATATATATATATATATTAAGGTATGTATGTATATATGTGTGTGTGTGTGTACATTAAGTATAGGGTTGGACAAAATATCAGAATTTGATTTTATTCTTTTAAAGCCATGCGCCTGTATTACTTCAAAAATAATGTTTGGCTATGATATCCTTTCTGGGTGAAGGTAAATACTTTTCCCAGGACCTGATTATATATATATATATATATATATATATATATATATATATATATATATATATATATTATTTTCTAATTCGTTATTGTTAGTGGTGTAAGGCCGTATGTATGGAACGCCCAATGGGATTGTATTTCAATATTAATTGCTTCCGAAGTTAATTGTCAAATCATTACATAACTTGAGGCACGCAACACACAGACACACACACACACACACATGTATATATATATATATATATATATATATATATAAGGAGCACACAATATGTTTCCACACATTTTTCGTATGGGCACTTTTATTGATTGTATATAAACTCTAGTCCCCTTCGAAGTAATCTCCTCCGGCTGTAATGCACTTGAACCATTTTAACAACTTCTGGAAGACCGCATGGAAGTCCCTTGTGTGAGCGTGTCAATGACCTTCGTCACAGCTTCTTTCATCTCATCAATTCTCTAATAACGACAGCCTCTCAGTTTTTCCTTGATCCCCAGGGAACAAACAAATGTCACTGGGAGCAAGGTCTGCAATATAGGGAGGGAGGGAGAGAACTTTCTTGGTGCCAATCTTTGTCAAATAACAAGGATTGAGTGGTGGATTGGTGCATTGTCCTGGTGGAAATGCCACTGACCCGATTTGAAGAGTACTGGCTTCTTCCGACGAAATCTCTTCTTGAACTCCCTTAAAATCTCAATGTACTATTTCTTGTTGTCTGTCCTGTCCAGTGGAACCCAGTGCATGAAGATCATGCCAGTGCTGTGAAAAAAGGGATTATCAAAAGTTTGTGGGTGGATTTGCTCTGTGTGGCCTTGTTGGGTCTGGGAGAGCGTGCATGCTTCCCCTGGGAACACTGTCCCTTGGTCTCTGGGTCATAGCACTAGATCCAGCTTTCATCGCAGGTCACCAGAGCATCAAGAACTGCGGCATCTGAATTGATCAGCTCGACCATCTCTCTGCTGTCATGACAACGTCTTTCTTTCAGATCTTCTCTGAGCACCCTTAGGACAAACTTCGCCCAAATCTTCCACATCTTCAGTTTCTCACGAATAATTGTGTGTACAGTTCCCACACTAACATCAAACTGAGCACTTTTTGTCTCTATAGACACACGACGGTCCTTATCCATGAAATTATTTATTTGACCAATGAACTCTGGTGTTCTGACTTCCTTACTCCTCCTACATCTCTCATCATCCCTCACAGACTCCCTGCTTTCCTTGAATATCTTATGCCACTCAAAACTGATGCTCAATTCATGCAAGTTGGTCCAAAAGCAATCTGAAGCACTCCATACGTTTCTGCGTTTTTTTCTCCAAGTTTAAAACCGAATTTTATTTCATATCATTCTTCTAAAATGTCATCACGTCGAGATTGTATTTTTGAAATTCACCAGCTGTGACAATCAGGCTTTAATAGGGTGTATTCCAATTGCTGCTGTAGCTGTTCATTTGAACGTGAAATGATAGAAATTGGTCAGTCATCTCATAAGATGTATAGCAAGAACATACTGAATTTTTGAAGGTCTACGACATATTTAAATGCCAGAACCAAAAAAGTCTGGAAACTTGTTGAAGGCACCTCGTATATATATTTGATTTCGAAAATATATGTACTAGGTGCCTTCAATAACCTACTGAAGGCACATCCTATATATATATATATATATATATATATATATATATATTATTTTATAATATATATTATTTCATAATATATATTATTTTATAATATAATATAAGAAATTTTTCGTAATGTATGACAGATTTTCTTCGCTTTTTATACTCATGATAGTCTGGTAGAAGGCCAATAATTGGAATCTAGTAGTCACATTTTCCTCCTGACGCGTTATTCCGGGCCTTCTCTATCTGACTTCGGTTCTTCTACACCCATGATAGTCTTGTAAAAAGTCATGTTTCAGAGCAATGAGAAATTACACTCGCATTTTCTACGCGAGACTCTTCTTTCATCGCGTTCTATTAATTCACTTTAAATTTTCTATACTCAGGGCAGTCTGGTGAAAGGCCCTCTTGAGATATGATACCATCTTGATTTCTCTCCGTTTTTATCTATACGAGTCAGGAACAAGGACATCTCTTTTCCGCTCTGCACTGGTTTCTAAAATATCATATTATCTCGATTCCTTTTAGCTTCTTTATCCTCACGTGTCTGGCACAAAAGAATCTCTAGGTATTGAATTATCTCAATCTTACTTTAATTCTTTCCTAGTGTTTTATATCGATAAAAATACATCACGTCTAAGAAATATGTCAGATGGATCGGCGTCAATCTAATGGACACTTCGCACTTTTACCGCAGAACTCTTCGAGGGGTAGAAAAATCCTCTATTTTTATGTACATTTCTCAATGGATTTAGGGCCGATGCTAAGAAATATCAAATTTTCTCCTGGTTTGGTTTCGAACAATCAATTCTGCCTCCAACTGCTCCCCACTTCATATTTATTCTAATTTTTACCTGGTCCTTTTCGAATTGACATGATCTCAGTATCCGTTCATTCATAATAATAAGAGAATTAAATTAAAACTTTCCATCGTTTCTATTGCTTTTTAGCAATTTTTCTTTCTCACACTCTGACAGACAACGGGTGATCACCAGGTCAATCTACCTTGCCGATTTTATGCTCACCTCGGCTTCCTAGACAAAAAAGTTCTGTTTGGAGTTTCTGAATCATGAGAATAATGAATGACAATCGTTTCAATATTTCTTTTTATTTCGTCTTCAGTGAAAATAACATTTTTTTTCCGATTTACTCATTTTGAATCGATTTCCCACTTTTTACAAAGTAATGCGTTTATTCTTCTGAAATGCACTTAGGATAATTCTTATTTTTAAGGTCAGTAAATTTCCTTCACTGACCTCTAGCCTGTGGTGTCACGCTTATATTTTTGCCTTGTCAGCTAATCAGGAAATTCAACCAAAGAAATTTTAATTACTACATCTGTAGCATCAAAATTTCCCTTTCATTGAGCAAACATCCAATATTCTCGATTACTAATATATACAGCAAGCGGACGGGTCACTCTTGGTTCTTTAAACGATATTGTAAACATTGTTACATGAAGAATGAGGTATTGGTACAAATTTTCAAAAGGTGAAAGTTTTTAATTTGTCTTATAATTTTATTCAACTCACACTGTGCGGCCGAAGAGAATGTTTAACACTTGTTACTAAATACTACTTATATATATATATATATATATATATATATATATATATATATATATAAGTAAAGTTGGCGAACTAAGTCGAGGGTGACCCGAAGTCTCCCTTTTTAATAGCTACAACACTAAGGTTTAGGGAAGGGAACTACTCCGTTCCCTAGATAGCTTCACTTTACCCTGGATCCATACTTTATAATGCTGACGTTAAGCAAGCCGGCACCGCGTACTATTTTTTGAGTCTTTGGTATGACTTGACTGGGGATTGAACCCTAGTCTCCCGAACCATTGGCGAACACTCTACATATTACGACAATGGCCCGGCACTTAATTCCGGATAGAAAACCAAACTTAGTTTTGATCAACAAGACAAAAGATCTTGTCATTTAGTGAATTCTACTGATCCGCCAGAGCACACAGGGAATATATATATATATATATATATATATATATATATATATATATATATATATATATATATATCAATAGTATTTGGCTACCCTCAAAAAATATCATTTCTCATCCAAAATGTTTTATTTTGAATAAAACAAGGTAAGCAGCACAATTGTTTTTTATTATATTAAATACAAGTCTTCGTCAGTACGTTTGACCTTCGTCTATTCAGATATTCTTAAGAAAAGTGAAGGCGTTTTTCTTTTTCGTAATGATGTTGTATACAAATGGAGGAATGAAGAAACTATTGACCGAAATACTTTTCTTTAAAAAAAAATAACTCTCTCTCTCTTCTTTATTACTCGAATAGTCGAAGTTTAGAGAGACAGAGACGAAGAACTCAGACACAGGCTGACAGAGGACTGCTATGTTGACACGAATCTTAACCCTATTTTCCTAAGATTTCGTTAACACCAAAACCAAGCTAAAGTTTTTTAGTCTACCATTAACAAAGCAAAGAATGTTCTTTTTTTTTCGTGAAAAATAGGCATTTTAAGGGAAATGAAGAATGGAGGATTGAACAAAAACGAAAAGAAGGCTTTTAATTGCTCCCGCTACGGCGATTAAGAAGCCCCCCCCCAACGCACACTAATGAATTGAAAGTCTACAAGAAAACTTTGAGGACAGCAATTAAACAAGATTTAATCCCAGACCTTAACGCCCTTGTTTACTCTATGTGGGGTATTTTAGAAAAAACAAATGCAACTTCCCATCCAAATATTGGTTTGCTTATGAGTGTTATTGAAGAGAAATGGAATAAAATGGTTGAAGAATTTATTTTGCAGGCATGCAAATAGTTTCAAAGGCGTGTTGATCAAATAATTTGGTGTCTTTCTTCTTCATTTCTAGTTTATTTTAACAATTAAAATTGTTTTGTAATAGAGTCGTTTTATCATAATATTAGAATATTCCTAATTTTGCTTCCTCATTATGTAGAAAATACCAGTTCAAATCCAATATTTTTCCTGCATTCATCTTACTAAATGCTTCATAATGTTTTGGTTTGGTTTATTGACATATCAAACATTGTGGTATTTCTAATGCCAAATCCTGTTCATATATATATATATATATATATTGTCATCCACAGAGAGACTGTTTCGTTCTATCAGAACTCTTCAGTGTGGCTAGACACGTAGGGCGCTCGAAGCCGGGATCGAAACCCATCCAACTTTACGTTAGACTAAGTCTCAGACCGCTCGGTCAACAAGCGTACCACGTTTGGCTAAGGGAATTGTTAAGGTATTTATGAAGTGACAGCAGCAGCCCTTTGTTTACATTTTTATACCCTATGATTTCTAAAAATTTTGTTGATAACATTCTTAAACGAGCCTGAGCACTTTTTGGCAAACAGTTAAATGGTTTCAAGTATTGCTTTATATCAGTCACAATTCAACATCAGTAACTTTTGCTCATAGTTTATTCAATTTGACCCATAGATAGGTGTTATCACTCTGGATAAGACTAGACCTGGCAGCTATAACAATGAAGGGATACTCCAAATTCCCTAATTCTCCAAGACAGCAGTCTCGCCATTTGATAGTTTAATGTCATGTCTAGCACACGCGTTCGGTGGGGGTCTTACCTCTCTACAGAGATGTAGCCAGAGTATTCTATTGCCTCAGCTGACTTGACAAGTATCTTAGTGTTTTCATGAAGAAGCACACAATTTCTTCAGTGGACAAGTGCTGAGCATTTTCTCTAAGGATTTTCAAGCATATCAAGCAGCTGTGCAAGTAAAAGTCCAAAATTCGAGTTTGCCTGCAGTTTTAGAAAATCAAAATTTATAATATCCTAGTGATCCCACTCTACACACTGCATAACTTTTTAACCATCAGGCTCCTACATTTGGATTGGCTGCGGATTTCATCCTTGTAAATTCCCTTTCTTTTAAGTATACCATTGTCATGTAAGAGACTTTTCTACTCACCAGCAATGTGAAATGGGTCATTTTGCTGATTTGAAATAGGACATGTCCCAATTAATAAGCGGCGTTCCTTATACTTCTCACTTATAGGAAGAGGAAGCCAAACTCCCAGCTTGCTCAATTTCCTTTCTATTTATTTGTGGATTGGAATACCTTGATATAAATTACTAATTCTGTACACACACACACACACACGTATATATATATATATATATATATATATATATATATATATATGAGCATGTTTCATTAAATAATGATTAATTAACCAAAATTCTTCTGAGCACATTCTTCCTTTCTATGCTATTTCAATTTCTTTTTTTTTATGTTGAATATGTCTCCACATTTTTGAAATAAACATATACACACAAAATACATACTTAAACGATACACACATATACATACACATGCATATATATATATATATATGTGGGGGGGATGTGCAAGTGTGTGTGTGTGTCTGTATGCATGCATGTATTAGTGTGTATATATGTATGCTTGCGTATATATATATATATATATGTAAAGACTGAGGGAGAGATAGAGGATTAAAAACAATTTATCAAAGAGGAATACATTCATACATCCAGTCTAAACATACACACTCCTCCACATGCACGAACACACACACACACATACACACACACACACACACATACATACATGCATAGATATGTGTGTGTGTGTTTGTGTGTGTTGTGTCATATTTCTGTCCCTGGGTGTAGTGCGTGTGCTTTTGTTTGTATGTAAGAGCTGTAATTTATATGTGCACATTTCCTGTATGATAAATGATATCAGATACGCATATTTCACACATAAAAAATTTTTTCGAAGATCGTTTTATCGTATTAAGGTAAGATTGAAAATCAACGAAGGCGATATATGGTTTTGAAAAAATGAAAAGAGAAATGCAGCTGAAAAAGTAAACAAAGATGAGTGACAATAAAATTAGCTGCTACACACACACACACACATATATATATATTTATGTGTGTGTGTGTGTGTGTGTCTCTGTGTGTGTGTGTGCGTGTGTTTATGTGTTGCTTTATGCAATCAAAGCGAATTATGAATTATTGATTACTGAACACTACAGCGTTGAAACTGTATCTGCAAGTTTGAATTTTCATTATAAATATACATGCATTTTGAGTTGTGTTTCTTTTCCCATGTTTTGGAGTTTGTTAATAAATGATAACTAATTATAATCAGTAAATCCCTACTATATTTAGCAAGAAAAAAGTACTTCTTAATGGATTTTACCGTTCCGCAGAGTGAATATAACAGAAATTGAAAAAATAAACAAATTCTTTGATCTTAACAAAGAGCTGTAAAAGATATTGAACATGAAGGTAATAGTGTTATACATATTTACCAACCCCTCCGCTCGGACAGGATATGACACAAGGTCAATTTTTAAGCGGAGTTTAACAGCTTTGAATTCAGAGTTTCCTTCTCCTATACTAGTTGCCTCACCAAGGCTGAAGAACCCAGTTTACCCTACTATTTACCCATAGCTGGAGGGAAAATAATTGGATTCATTCATTTCCATAGGGTATTAGTGCTATGTTAAATGCAATCAAACTCGTCAAGGATTTGAACTCGTGTCGCTGTGTCCATTACCTACGACGATAACCATTACACTACGGACACCTCAATTGTCATTATTTCTTTTGTAATGTTTTTCAAAGGCCTAGTAAAAGGACTACACGAAAAAGACTACAAGAATTATAAGACCTGAAAAAACTTTCAGTCACCCAGACAGTTAAAACTGGTGTGAAATACTTGAATGGAAAAAAAAAAAATTAATGGCTAACAATCAATCACATAATAAGCTATATAAGAAAACTAGTACAGAAAGAATACAGGACAAGATTCAAGGGGAAAGGTGATCCACATGGAATTGTTCAAGAAATTAAAATTTGACCAAACGAACAAATCGTATATGCACAACCCAAAATGCACAAATTCATCTTGGACTCTGCGATACAAACGGATCACTTAATCTCGACTAGACAATCAGACCTAGTGATAGTTAACACAAAGAGAACTTACCGAATTGCCGGCTTTACTGTCTCGACTGACCATTGAATAAAACTGAAAGAAATCGAAAAGAACAATAAGTACCGGGACATTGCTAGGGCATTGTAAAAAACATAGAAGATGAAAATGACGATGATACCAATTGTAATTAGTGTTCTTGGTTTTGTCACCAAAGATTAGTAAAAGGACTGGAGGATTTTGAATTAAAAGGACGAGTGGAGACCATCAAAACTGCAGCATTATTAAAAACGGTTAGAATACTGAGGAGGGCCCTGAGGAAATTGCTGTCACTCAAACTCCAGTCAGAGACAATCCGCTAATGCTGGTCTAAAAAAACTCTCAAAGGATTAAAATACCAATGGCTAAGGAAGACCTGGACATGGCTAAGATAGAAACTGAACCTCTTCTCAGAGCAACTCAAAGGACCAACTCTATTAAAGTCAAAACAGATACGACGCAACACAATAGCAGGTGAATGGTTATGTATAGATAGAGACGAAAGTATTAATCTCATAATAAGTGAATGCAGCAAATTAGAGCTAAAAGATTACAAGACTAGAGGTAACTGAGTGGAGAAGGTGTTCCATTGGTAATTGTGCAAGAAAAAAAATTTGACCATACTACCAAAATGTATATGCATAGACCAGAATCTGTCCTAGAAAATGGGACACAGAAAACTCTCAGGGACTCGGATTTACAAACATATCACCCAATCTCGTGGTAAAAGGTCACAAGAAGTAAAATATATGTTAACAAACGAACGCTACTGCTGCTGTTGCTACTTAATATACCTTATAATTCCCTAGCTAACGTGGTACGCTTGTTGGCCGAATTGTCTGATACTAAGTCTAACGTAAATTTGGGCGGATTTTGATCCCAGCCTCAAGTGTCCGACGTGTCTAGCCACACTGAAGAGTTGTGATACAACGAAATAATCTGTCTATAGATGACAATATATATATATATATATATGTTTTTTTCATAATTTTATATGATTGGAGATATGTTTCTGGAAAGTTGATATAATTTTATTATCTAATAACTCTGATTTTAACATTATGTGTAGTAACAACGTTAATTTCTGTTTGATTTTTAAACACCTTTCATTTTCCAGTGAATGTCATTTCTTCCTGAAAAGAAATAGGAACATAAAACATTAAAGACAGAATTTTGAGTTGATTCTACCAATGCTGTTAAATTCTAAAACCATTTAAACGAGATCTGGTGAAGTTATTAGATTACAAAATTATATTAATTCTTCTAAAACACCCCTTATTTTCAAGATGACCAATGAAAATTAACCCCAATAATGGCATCGGAAACTTAAAGAACAAATATCCAAATTTAAATGAAAAAATACAACAATATAGTGATTTTTTTATGGTTAAGGGGAGGTTGAAATGATAACACGACTCGGAAATGAGTGATAAAAATATATTGAAGGAAAATAGTACATACATAAATGATAGCTGGGAGAAACCTCTCCTCAGCTTAACACAATCATGAACATTACATCCATTCTTGGTGACGGGTCCCCAAACACTGCACAGAAGAGAGCTTAGCCGGTGTCACATGAGGGCGAGGCCATCTGTAGGGGAGACACCCTAACAGATATGTAAATAAATTTTGTTATTAATTTTCTATGGACATTTACTTTAGTATAGTGTAATATACAACAGGCATGAAACAACTTCATTGTAAGCCGTATTCTACACTAAATTAGATAGAAATACTACTGGCCTAAATAGTAGATTGGTTTGCCAATGGTCCGGCAGACAAAGGTTCAATCCCAGATCAAGTTTTACCAAAGACTCAAAAATAGTACTTGATGCCACCTTGCTTAACACTCAGCATTATAAGCTATGTATCAAGACTAAATTGGAGCAATCCAGGGAATGGAGTAGCGCCCTCCCTTACACCTTCGTGTCGAAGCTATTGAAAAGGAAGCCTTCAGGTCACCCTCGACTACGGCAGCCTACTTTACTTTTATTCACTGGTGTTAGCTAAAATGTCTCCATGAATTACTACGTGAAAAAAATTAGCTTTGGTTTGTCTAAAAATCTTAAACTACAAATTATGCACTTACAATTCATATATATTTGATATATACATTTACATAAAGAGGATTTGGCATGAAACAACCCATGAGAGTTTGATATTCCATTAAATCCAACCAACCTGGTGGTGTCCTCGTAGTGTAATCGTTAAAGCGATGGACTGCGGAATACTCCAGTTGTTGTATTTTGACCTTCGAAGCGAGCCAACATGCCATTACAAAGTGATGCACCGGAAGGAAGTGACACATTCCAATGGCCAGTAATCGAAAGAGATCGCGTGGGTGGATTTGGCAGATGAAATGGGACAAGGTAAAGCCCATGATACACTCATAGACTGATGCATCGGAAGAGAGTGACCTGTGAACTGCATGACAGTTATTTCTGCTGGATGACGATCAATCATGCCATTCCAAAGATCAAGTGGGCGATCGAGTGGGCGTTGAACTATTATATAACTCAGTCAAGATAGAAGTCAAGTGACAGTTGCAGTTACAGTTGGAGAGGGAGTTATAGACGAGATATGGTAGGGAAAGCCACACCCGGCCGAGGGGGCCCTCGGGAACCCCGATGGAGTTTGGGGATCAGAGAAGTTGCTGATAAGATGCAGTAAAGAAAGCCATCATCCAGCTGAGAGCTGAGCCGCTGGGCCTCCGGTTGAGCATCAGGAGAACAAGAAAGACACAATGCTGACGGCCATAACAGTAGGGGTCAAAATGTTGCAGTTATGTTCTGTCTCCAACTCCCTCTCACACGCAAACCTTGAGGAACCTTTTCGAACCCTTGCAAATAAAGTGAGAGGTACAGTATTTTTCTGAAGAAGTCTTCCTGCGTGCGCCTGTCTTTATTATTGTGTCGTTATGATACGGCACATGAGAATACAACACAGCCAGGCTATATTGTTCACTTTCGAGCAAATAGTACCACTACTGTTCTTCTAGGAGAATATGCTTTGTCATTAAATAACCGACAAAGGTTGATATGCCATTAAACCAAACCAACCAACTAACCAACCACCCAACCAATCTACCGTAAACAAGTAAGAAAAATCTGAAGGCGTGTAATCATCATCATAATCATCCAGGTGAAGCCGTATCAAAGATATATTTACCCCTCTTTCTTCCTCGCTGTCCGTCACTCTCTGCCATTTCTTTGATGATTTTTCTAGACGGCACCCAGTGTCCATAAAGCTAGTGAATGTAAGTCTTTATTGTTAGCCTAAATTATTACTTCTCATCAGTGTCAAGCTTGTCATGTTCATCTCATTTCAATTGCTTGTGACAAGGGAAATAAATGGCAATACAGCTCCTTTTTCATTGGATTCTGTAAAAAGGATTGCTCAGATCAGCACGTGGCATCTTTATGTGCTTCTAATTCAGTTTTTTCTTCAACTGGTTTGTTAGATTTCAAGAGTTGTGTCCATACAGTAGTACTGACCTAGGCATGCGTAAATATATTACTCTGATTGAAACTTTTCATTTACTACAGTGGGGTATATATTACATTTTTAATGTTGAATGTAGACTTGAACTGAGCCATCCTAACAGTCAGCACACGAAGATGATCTTTAACCGTTACTTATTCAAAAGCGTCCAAAAATTGTGTTAATTGGTCGTGCAATGTAGATTTTGAGATATTTGCCCAGTAGGTCATTAAAGTCGGCAAGAGCTTATGAAGCTGTGGCCATCGCTTCTGTAAAATTATATGACGAGGAAAAGTCAGTTTGTCGACATTACTGGAAGTGAAGAAATCTTGTGACTGCAAATCTATATATCTAAATATGAGCGTTATCTTGATATTTATTTACTGATCTATGGATCAATTTTTATGAGAGTAAATAATATTATTGTTTATTTTATATATCGTTGGCAAGTGTGTTCCTGTAAACATACGTCATAATACGGAAATTCATCACATTCGGTCTTCTTTTTTTGGCACATGTCCTTTTTGACATACATTCGTGCGCGAACACACACGTGCACATACATATATATGCACAAATACATACACACGCATACACACACACACAGGCACATAAACACACACACACACACACATACACACATATATATATATATATATATATATATACTAACTTACTATCTACCAGCATTTACGGTTACCAGGAAAAACAACAAAAATAACGCCAGAATTTAGAGATAACAATATCTCGGATCACTGCCTGGGAAAAAATAAAATTTTCGGGAAAAAAAAGAAAAGGCCAACTTCGTCACACCAGTGGAAGAAAATCAAGAGATATGCAGTCAGTTGGTCTATAAATAGAGTTTGTGTTCTACGTATTTGTCCTGGATGTGGTTTTCTTTTATCAAATTTCTGAGTAATAAACTTGATGATAAAAGTAGAGTGGTTTGTGGGGTGGGGATGCAAATATTTCCGCTAGATGGGTTATTTTTTGGTTAATAAAAATATGTTTTTTCCTATTTTTCGTTAGTCGGTGCTAGATACCCTGAGGATCAGGTTTAGGCAAAATTGTTGTTGGATAGTCCCGACTCATGGGGGTTGAGCACTCTGGCGAAGGAATAATCGGCCGCCCCTAGCGTAATGCAAAGCTCTTCGTAAGAATTGAGCACTCTGGTAGCCGATAGGGTATTAAAAAAAATGTAAACAAAGGCTGCTGCTGCTGTTGCTAAAAATAAAATACCTTAAAATTCCCTTAGCCAACGTAGTCCGCTTGTAGCTGTGTGGTCTGAAACCTTAATCTATCGTAAAGTTAGACGGGTTTCGATCCCGGCTTCGAGCGTCCTGCGGGTCTAGCCACACTGAAGAGTTCTGATAGAACGAAACAGTCTGTCTGTGGATGACAATATATACGCTCCCCCATGGGGGTTGAGCACTCTGGCGAAGGAATAATCGGCCGCCCCTAGCGTAATGCAAAGCTCTTCGTAAGAATTGAGCACTCTGGTAGCCGATAGGGTATTAAAAAAATGTAAACAAAGGCTGCTGTTGCTAAAAATAAAATACCTTAAAATTCCCTTAGCCAACGTAGTCCGCTTGTAGCTGTGTGGTCTGAAACCTTAATCTATCGTAAAGTTAGACGGGTTTCGATCCCGGCTTCGAGCGTCCTGCGGGTCTAGCCACACTGAAGAGTTCTGATAGAACGAAACAGTCTGTCTGTGGATGACAATATATATATATATATATATAATGCTTGTGAGATTAACATGAAACGCTGAGTAATTGAAACCATGGGAAAATATTTTCGTGTTTAAACTTACATTTCTACGGATATATTTAGCATTCTTTTATAACTCTTTTTCTAGTTGCATTTAATATATATATATATAAATTTTTGTTGTAGGTCCAAAGAGAGAATAAAAATATTCTAAAAAAGGTAGGTCCAAGAAGAGATTTGTATTTTTTAAAAATTTATTTATTCATTTATTCATTTTTTTCTTACATACGTGCATGTTTCCAGCTTGTTGCTTTAGTCAGAGAATATATATATGACACGAAGCCTTGTTAATTGGGTACTCAATGAAAATTGAACTCACTCGTGTTTACAGTTTGAATGCTATTCAGTTGATTATGGATTTATATAGAGGTCTTCCTATCTTTTTCTTAGAGTGTGTTTACCTTAGTCTGCTTTAGTCCTCTTTCATATTTGATATGTTTTTTGTCGTTCTGTTGGAGAGGTAAGTATTCTTTCAAAAGAATACTCACCTCTTCTACATTCGGAGAAAGCACAACACTAAGAGTTACCAAATGCGAGTATGTTTGTGTGCGTACATGCACGTGCTTTTAAATCTATTTAAACGACACATACACCACAGGCAGGATGTGACATTGTCAATTTCAGAGCAGAATAAAGTTGCATTGAATAAATAGTTTTCTTTCTCTCAAACTAGTTACCTAACCAAGGTTTGAGAACCCAATCTGGGGAGTGTAGATCAGATGTATTTAGGTCTTTCGAAATGACAACAGCACGAAGTGAAATGCGAATGGCCTTGTATAATTTTTGAACCGGAGTCTCCAATTTCATAGCAATATGACGATAATCGTTAAGCTAAGCGTGCCCACATGAGCACATATATCTGTAAGTGTTAGAGAGAGAGAGAGACAGAGACAAAGTGATTTAGAGGGAAAGAAAGAGATAGATAGATAGATTGATAGAGTGAGAGAGAGAAAAAGAGATAGAAAGAAAAAGAAAGACAGAGAGAGAAAGAGATAGATAGACCGAGAGGGAGAGAGAGAAAGAGATAGAAAGAGAAAGGAAGGCAGAGAGAGAAAGAGATAAACAGAGAGTTATAGAGAGAAAGAAATATTGAGATAGAGAAAGAGAGAGTGAGAGAGATAAAGAGATATTGAGAGAGACAGACAGAGACAGAGAGTGAGAGAGTGAGAGAGAATGACGAGGCAGACAAAATTACTGGAACTTTGACAATTTGGTTTTTGTTATATTTGTGTTGTACAATGTATAGATATTTCTTAAATAAACATTTTCCCATAAACAATATATATATATATATATATATATATATATATATCTGTTTTTAACACACGTCCACGCACATACAGACACACACAGACACAGACAATTCCATACATACAAACACATGCATATATATATATATATATATATATATATACTTTAAATGATTCTTGCCATCTTCGGACTGTCGCCATTGGTTCTCTCTCCAATATAACCAGCAGCATCGTTATTTGTTTTGAGACTTTTATTTTTAGCTATATTTGCCTTTCTCAATAAACTTTTCGTATTAGTTCTCTGCATTTTTATTCCTGAATTTTCCTCAGACATTACAGCTAACGTTTTTCTTCGGACATTTGAGTGTTCCACTAACCCTGGCACAAACTATGAAAGTCGCCAACTTAGACGTTTACTTTTTTTGTTGTTTTTTTTAATCTTCTTTTGAGGAGTGGGGAATAAATTAAAGACAGATAAGATAAAAATCAGTTATTTCTAAACCGGTAAACATTCTTGCTTTAGAAACTGGAAGTTAGTACATTTTTTTATCCTTCTTTCCTATAATCGTTAACTAACTTATCTCACAATCAATTGTTAATGTGTTCGATTATCAGTGGGTGCGCCATACTTGTCCCCGAGCCAAACAAAACGACATTTAGTAAGTTACAACGCACCACAAGTCAAACAGAACAAATAAAAAGTGGATTTTAATGTTCTTAATAGAAGCAATTTAAAACTACGTGTATGTTCACTCCAGTGTACATTCTTGTAAAATCGAAATATTTAAGTAAATTATTGTATGTCGTAACAGTCATTAACATTCTAATTTAAATCTTGGGTAAACGGAATCATTTATTTGTGGCTATATCTCTATCAACACATCTTTTCGGCCGTTAAATTGTACGATCTTCCGCCTGCATGGAAATCTTGGGTTTCTTTTCTTTTTTCGCCTGCGTAAAGATTTTTAATATACACTGACGGTCAAGAGACCATCTGTTTCGATTCAGTGAGACAATTTGAAGAAAAGTTTACATTGGACCAGTCGAAATATTGTGTTGACAATATTAGAGACGCAAAGAATTCATTCAATTGCCTAAAGGAAAAAAATGAAATGCTTCCTTTTTTGGTTGCTGGTAGCTTTCAAATATATATCGTGGATTTTATTGTTTTATGACAGGTGAAAATGAAAAAGAAAGCAAACATTCTCCCATCGATCAACTTAGAGCAGTTGTCGATTGGGCAAACCTTTCTTTTTTATTCATTTTCTTTCAATACTTATCACTCACCAATATTTTCGACTCTTTTCTGATTTGTATATTTTATCTAAATGCCATTGGCCATTTTTGCTATTTCACTTCTTCCAGCCACTGTAACCTGATTGATGATGATAATTGATTATATTAGTTAGTTATTTTATTTGTTGTGGGGAATTCTAAGTTAGCTAAAAGCTTTAGATTGAAGTGCAAGTCACATTGAAAAGGTCGAATGTCGCGCTGATATCAGCTGATGTCAAAATCGGGGTTATTTTTTAACCCAAGTTTCCTGGCCGGATGTTTAAAAGGAATACATTTGAATTTAATGACAGTTGATTTAACTATGTATGTAATGAAAAGTTTATTTTAAAATCACCTGTTCTTATGATTAGCAGATGAGATAATTAATAGACCATATAAGTCGAATTATTTTTAGTTTATTAAGTTCAGAGTTGAGACAAGACTTATTTTTCGTATGTTCATCAGCCAATCCACTGACTACTTAAAGCTGATCAGATATTTATTGAATCATTGTTCTTAAATAACGCCAGGCTTTCCCAAAAAAGAAACAATAAGAAATATTTTAAAATGCATTTTTTTAATAAAAAATGTCAGGACTTACATAGAGAGCTTAAATATTGGAACTTATGTAGGTTAGAGTTATTTGATTGGTTTCTTTGTTTAATGGCATATCAGCCTTTGTAGGGTATTTAATGCCAAAGCCGTTCTCCTTGAAGAACAGTCGTGGGACTATTTAACCCATAGCTGGGAGGATAAGGGGGTTCATACCTTTCCCAAGGGTATCTGCCCGAGAGTGAATGTAATCGCACCACTGGATTACGAACTCGCCTACTACGATTCCGTTGTCCATCGCTTTAACCATTACACCTCGAGGACACCTCCAGAGTAACTTCAGATAATTTTTTTTTTTAAGTATTGAGAGGGAAGCTTTATTTACAAAGTCAGAAATGAATGGTAAATGGAAGAATAATTTGAACTTTAACAAAAAATAATTATGTTGATATTTAACTCTCCTACTCCATCGGTTTTTCCATTTGTTGAAGCATCTTCAGCACATACCTTGTGTAACAGCAGCAACTGGGGCCAAAAATCAAGGACACGAGTCTCGTACTGATGAAGATGAATACCTTTATTTGGGCACGTGTTCAATGTAAAAGACAAGCGTTCACATTCTCCAACTATACATTCTCCAACGTGAAAACTGAAACAAAACAAATGCACTCGTAAATGTTCCAAAAAAGAAAAAACACCACGCAAGTGATGATTTAAATCGAATCAATTCAAGAGAATTCACGCGCTTAACTCTATTTGCCTTGCTAGTGACCCACAAAGAAAAACGCCCGTCTCGCATACAGGTCAATTGGAAAAAGACTGAATTCGCGCCAGGCTGGAAGTTCCTCCCGCACAATCCACCCGGAAGCGACTGGTGCGGGAGGCAAAGTTCAATCTAAAATACTATACCGGTTGAAACGCAAAATCCTACATTTACACCTTGCTAATATGATTTTCTTAATATCAGGATGTCCCCCGGAAGATGAAATACTTAAAATAGAAAAGTTAGTTGAAAAACTATCGATTAATTGATTTATTTTAAAGATATATCAACCAATAAAGGGTTACTTAGTGCCTATAATTTTAGAAATCGCTCTCAATGAACGATGGGACATATATTTTCATGTATTTTTGCATACAGTCCCATCATATACGAATAATTTCAAACAACAATTTGACCATAGAGGGTACATAAGTAAGAAAACTGGGTGACCGTAGTCATAGGCGACCAGAAGGCTCCCTTTCTAATAGCTACTACACCGAGGTGTAAGGGAGTCCCTTACTCCTTTCCTTGGATTGCTCCACTTTACCCATGATACGTACCTTATATTGCTGAGTGTTAAGCGAGAAGGTATCAAGTACCATTTTTAATGTCTTTGGTATGACGTGACCTGGGATTGAACCCATTGGCGAACACTCTACCCACCAGGCCAATGAACCGGGAGTAGAGAGTACATGAACAGGTAATACCACACCGGGCCAGAGTGAACTCGGGAGCAATGGTAAAGGATATTTCTTATTATTCATCATTTTAGAAGTGGAACCTCACCATCAGACGCAGTTTAGAGACATACTGAGGATATCACTTTTTGTGGGATGGTCTTAACTCTCTGCAGGAAGTATAGAGAGCACATTTTATGCACCACAGGAAGGATTAAATAATCGTGTATTAAGAAAGATTTATGAAAACGGAAATAGAGCATCAATGAAAAGTTTGTTTTAATATAAATCTTGATTGTTTTGATTTGTTTTATTTTTATGGCTTATCAAACTTTGGTGGTTATTTAATGCCAAATCCTTTTTGTACATATATATCATCATCATGTCGTGCCGCAACCACGGGTGTCCCTGACCTTCTCTCGCTACTTCTCCCTATCGTTCATCTCCTCTGGCAGGTCATCAGGGCTATATCCCGTATCCTCACATCGCTGCTGTATGTATGTTCGAGCTGGTCGTCTTGCTTTCGCCAGGCCATATATGGGGGTCCATAGGAGTATATAACTTATGAGCTCGTCCCTGCTTCTGTATATATATATATATATATATATATATATATGATTTATTTTGATTTGGTTTTAGTGCATATCAACCATTGGAGGTAATTTAATGACTAATCTTTTTTATAAATATATAATATGATTGATTTAGTTTGATCGGGTTGATAGCACATCAAACTTTGGAGGTTGGCGATGCCAAATCGTTTTTAAATATGCTTTAAATATATATAATTAAATATATTTAAAATATATATAATTTGGTTTGGTTGGGTTTTATGGCATAAAATCATTAGAAGTTGTTTTATATCAAATTATTTATATATATATATATATATATATATATATACTAAATATAAAATTTTTAAACCAATTTTGTTGATAACATTTTTAAACGAACCTGATCTCAAAGTTTTTGCCCGCAATTTAAATGCTTGTCTTTAATTGGAATCACTTTGAGTTGAGGTTTCTTAATCTGAGAATTAATTTTTATTTATTGCGGACTTTTTGTCCTCATCTTGGTAGTTATTGTGTTGTTTCTTCTTTCACTACATTTCGGCCAAATTTCACCTCTGGCCTTCTTCAGGTGATTTACCGCGACCTCGGATAGGAATGCTGAGTCTTGTAACCGTATCCCCAGTAATTGCTGCTTTCCATAGTTGCTGTCTATCGCACCACGTTTTTGACCAAAGTAAACCTCTGGCCGGCTTTGGTAGGATTTGAAACCGCTATCTTCTGACAATGCGCACCTGGAACCGCAGAGACTCAACGCCTCTCTCCGCTGCGCCATAGTTTATATATTTCTATCCTATACAAATAATTCTATTTACTATTAATTGTTTGCACACAGTTAAATGTTCTCATGTATTGCTATTTAACTAAAAAAAAAATTCAATGAAATATCAGCCATTTCTTTACACACAGTTATACGATCAAAAACTGTATTTCAAAAAATTCATCATCATCATCATCGTCATGTCGCACTATCAGCACGGATGTTTCTGACCCTCTCTCGCCACCCTTCCCTATCATCTATCGCTTCCGGCATGTCCTCGGGGCTACAATCCGTATCTACACAGAACTGCTGTATGTATGTTAGAGCTGGTCACCCTGCTTTAGCTCGGCCATGTTAAGGGGTCCGCAAGAGTACATCACTTATGAGCTAGTCCCTACTTCTCCAGCAGTGTCCCGCATGTCTGGTTTGTCTAATTTAGATAGTTTTCATGATGGGTGGTAGGTTGCCGTACAACTGCTGCTTTTTAGGGTTATTGCCTCCAGGACTTATTTAAACTATTCAGTTTAGTATGGATTATTAGTTTTCAATCAATTTATGTGTCAAAAGTAAACAGCTTAAACGACAAACAGTTATATTTTACCAATAGATAGGACCCTAACATGTTCTACCACTCCGATCTTGAGTGAACCTGTGAGTTATGGCAATGAAGGGGTACTCCGCCTTCCTAAAATTTCCAGGATCACTGGAGCCTCGCCATCAGATTGTTTTGTGTCATATACAGAGCACACGTTGGGGGAGATTTACCCCTCTGCAGAGATGCAGTCAGTGTATTATGCAGCCTCAACCGACTGTGCCCGAACATTCAGCGAAAATATTCTTATAGTACCTTCTGCATTATTATTATTATTATTATTAGTAGTAGTAGTAGTAGTAGTAGTATTTACTCCTTGAGAGTTTTTTACATCAGCATTAGCTGATGGTCTTTCACTGGGGTTTGGGTGACATTAAGTCTCCTCAAGTCTCCAGATAATTATCATTATTTTATTATTCCTTTTGAGTTTTAACATCAGCGTTAGCTGATGGTTTTCCCTGGAGTTTGAGTGTGCACCCTTCTAACTAAAAATGTTTCCTTCATGAGTGGGTGACAAATATATACACACACAACACCCTATACAATTGGAGGAGGAAGAGAAAGCAAGTGAAAGGTAAAATATCAACGAATATAGAAAAGTTACTCATATACTCGTGTATACCCTGAAATAATTTGTTGAATTTTATTGTTAGAAATTCTAGGCATACCAGTTGGCCTATCTATAGGTACAAAATTGGTATCTTACATACAACGTGAAACCGCCACAATATGAAACTAAAATTTAGGCTCTTTATCAAATCTTTTGTCGACTGTAGGGAGCGCACCAATTTCATTTAGTATCACCGTCTACATGTTCTGTAGATTTTTCAGTTCTCTACCAAGGTCTAGATACTTACCTCTCTATTCGCTTTCTTTCAGTTTTACCCTGTGGTCACTCGGTTATGTTATTATTAGTAGTATTATTGCGAGGTATCTTCCGCTTCTTTCTTTTGTTAGCTCTCTGAAACTAGTTGACAAGTTCACCTACCTAGGGAGCAATGTCTCAACAACCGAGATAGACATCATCACGAGACTAGCAAAGATATGGACAGCTATCAATTGGCTCTCAGTCATATGGAAGTAAGAACTGAACGATAAAATGAAGAGCAGTTTCTTCCAAGCAGCGATCCTGTCGATACTGCTATATGGATCCATCACGTGGACGCTAACTAAATGGATGGAGAAAAAGTTTGACGGGAATTACACCAGAATGAAGCTGCGAGCAATATTAAACAAGTGCTGGAGAAAGCACCCGACGAAGCAACGGCTACCTACCACCCATAACGAAAACTATCAAAATTAGACAAACTAGACACGCAGGACACTGATGGAGAAGCTGGGACGAGCTCATAAGTAATGTACTCTTGTGGGCTCCTTCCAATGGACGAGAAAAGGAAAGATGTCCAGCTCAAACGTACATACAGCAGCTCTGTGCTGATACAGGATGTAGCCCTGAGGATCTGCCGAAAACAATGGACGATACGGAGACGTGGCAAGAGAGCGTCACGAATATCCGTGCTGGTAGCGCGACATGATGTTGATGATGATTAGTATTATTACTTTACTTCATCGTAGCACTTCATACTATTGATAGCTGATGGTATTTCCAAGGAATCTAAGTGACAGCAAGACTCTTCTGAGTATTCTAGCCGAACTTATGAATGCTGTAGTTTGGATACTCTGATTTCCAAAACTTTCCCTCTTTTTTGCAATCCTTCATGACCTATTCCAAGTACGCTAATATCAATTATTACCATCACCCTCATGTTATACAATTTTCTCAGTTCTCTGGCATAGTCTTCGTACTTGTCCCTTTTTTCGCTTTCTTTAATTTTCCCTTTGTGGTCTACTAGAAGAGCATAATTATTTTTATACTCATTTTACTCTGTACGGTCATTAAAGGACTAGTAAGGGGACTGGAGGATATGGAAATAAGAAGTCAAGAGAAGACCATTCAAACTATAGAATTGTTGAGATCGGTTAGAACCCTCCCTTATTAACAACAGATTTCCAAACTACTTAGTGAGTAAAGTTGGCGACCGTCGTCGAGGGCGACTAGAAGGCTTCCTTTTTCAATAGTTACTACACCGAGGTGTATGGGAGGACGCTACTCCTTTCCCTGGTTTGCTCCACTTTACCCTTGATACGTACCTTATATTGCTGAGTGTTAAGCAAGGAGGTATCAAGTACCATTTTTAAAGTCTTTGGTATGACGCGACCTGGGATTGAACCCAGGTCTTCCGGACCACTGGCGAACACTCTACCCACAAGACCAATGAGCCGGTCCTATACGGTCATTAAAGGACCGGTTTAGAGACGGGACGATATGGAAATAAGAGGACAAGGGAAGACCATTCAAATTACAGCGTTGTTGAGATCGGCTAGAATTCTAAGAATCCTGGAGACTTGCTGTCACTCAGCCTCCAGTGGGAAACCTTCAGCTATTGTGAAAAACTCTCAAAAGAGTAACATAATAATAATGAGAAGAATGATAAGTTTTTGATTTCGAACCCTAATATAAATCAGTCTGATGAGTAAAACAAGTGAAATCGGCCGATAAAAGAATTATTTTGGCGGCGAAAATGTTGGGAACGAAAGGTGTTGCAAATGGAAATAGATTTATCTAAATTTGGTAGGTTTGCAAGTTTATTTAAAGAATATTAGTGCGAATCAATGTAAAACCCAATTTTACTCAGCGATTATTTTCTGATTCGTGCCAAACTTATTTTAAGGAGATCTCCCTTTTTTTCCCCTTACTTGACTTTCATTTACTCAATTTTATTTATTTATTTATTTTTGTTTTGTTTTTCCTTTCTGTTCTTCATAGCTATTTTTTCTATTTTATAAACTGTTCCTTTGGGTTTCTACTTTTCTTTTTGATTTTCTTTTGGGGGTTATATTCTTTCGTTTATTCTTTTAAGAGAACTCTTTCTTCTTTCATTCCTTATTTATGTATCTTAGAAGTTCTTTCTTTCTTTCTTTCTTTAAATGTTTCTTTTTTCATCTTCTTTCTTTCTTTTCTTATCTCCTTTATAATTTTTGTGTTTTTTTTTTATATCCTTTTTTTAAGTAAGACTACAGCTTTCTTATGCCTATTCTAATCTGTAGATCATTTTTTTCATTTTTTTTTCTTGCTTTCTTCTTCCTTTCTTTGTTTCATTAAAAGTATCTTTGATATATATTTTTTTGACCTTCTTTTTTGTCTTTTATTCATTTGTTTCGTTTGTTTTATTTTCTTTCTTTCTTCTATTTTCCTTTTCATTTTGTGTCATTCTTTTCTTTATTCTTCCTTTAATTCTTTTTGTAGCAGTGCTGTTTCTTTACAATTTCAATAATGTTGCTTTCTGTCATTATATATATATATATATATATATATATATATATATATATATATATATATATATATATATATATGTGTCTTCCTTTCTTTCTTGTTTTCTTTCTAACCCTGCATTTTTATTTCGCTATTTATTTTATATCTCGGTGTTAATCTTTCATTCTTTTCTTTGGAGTTCTTTCTTTCTTTCTTTCTTTCTTTCTTTCTTTCTTTCTTCTGACGCTTTTTTTGTCAAAATACCGTTTTTTTTTTAATTTTTTCTTGCTCGCGCATTCACACACACACAGAGACACACTTGCATATATATATATATATATATATATATATATATATATATATATATATATATATATATATATATTGTATTCTTCAATATAAAAAATATGATCTATTTGTTGGATGTTAAAACGATCTAAGTGTCTTCATTTTATGAAAATTACAGACTGTTTGTTCAGTAGAAAATATATGTTTTAACAAAAATGTCGAAACTTTTAAAACATTTTAAACATAAACAATCAAACATGAAAATCGCTCATAGCAGTTTTACTATTTTACTTCATTTTTTTAGCTTTTTTCTCCCATTATTTTCCTATATTTTCTTTTTTCCTTAATTTCTTGTGTCATTTTCCTTTCTTTCTTAGTTGCTTCACCCTCAACTCATTTTTGGGATTTAAAAATACGGTCTTCCGGAGGGGATATTCTTTACATTATGTCTTTGTTGAGTAGAATTTTTCTTTCTTTCTTTCTTTTTTTCTTTCTTTCTTTCTTTCTGTTAAATTTTGCATTTCTTTCTTTCTTTCTTTCTGTTAAATTCAGCATTTCTTTCTTTCTTTCTTTCTTTCTTATTTCAAATTATCCATCAACTTCTTTATTTCCATCCCAGCAAATATTTTCATTCATTCATTCATTCTTTTTTCTTTCTTTCTTTCAAATACACCGTTACTTTTTCCTCTTTTTAATGTCACTCATTCCTTTTATATTGTCATATTTCTTTCATTCGCATAAATTTAACGTTTTCTTTCTTTCTATCTTTCTTTCTTTCTTTCATTTTAACCACTTTTCTTTGTTCTTTTTAATTAGTTCTTTCTTTTTCTTTATTTCATACATTCATCATTTCTACCTTTCTTGTTGACAGTATCTTTCTTTACTTTCAGTTTACTGGACATCGGTATGATCTGAAATAGAATATAGCTAAAAATCAGTTATACATTTGATCATCTTATAGTCCCCAAAACGAAGTTAAAAAAGCAAAAAAGCAAAATAAAAAACGCATAATATCGCTGCTGTATAAGTCACGAGGTAATTGGGAAATAATATTTTAAAGCTATGACGTATTTTCATAATTACCAAACAAAGAAAAGTCTATGAAATACATATTTGCTTTACTGCTTTTGTCAACCAATTTTTATTTTTATATTCTAAAATTTAATCTTTATCATCTTCTATCATTACAAGAAAACTTCTGACAGTTTCTGCATCAGTTACGAAAAAGTAAATAACTACAAATCTATCAGTCTCTCGACAACTTTATTTCTTGCAAATAGTCTCGCCATATTTAATTCTAAATACAAATCTAAAAATGTTTACCGACGCCAACTACATCGATAATACAACCCTTCTGGCGAATTCACCTGTCCAAGACAAAACCCTGCTGAACAGTCTCGAACGGGCTGCTGCAGGCATTGGTCTCCATGTCAATGCATACTAGACCGAATATATGTGCTTTAATCAAACAAGCAACTTCTCCACACTAAACGGTAGCTCTCTGAAACTAGTTGAAAGTTCACCTGCCTAGGGAGCAGCGTCACATCAAACGAGACAGACATCGAAACGCTACTAGCAAAGGCCTGGACAGCTACCGATAGACTATCGGTCGTATGGATGTCAGACATGACCGATAAAATGAAACGCCGATTCTTCCCAGGAACGGTCGTGTCGATACTGCTATATGGATGCACGCCAACAAAATGGATGGAGAGAAAGCTTGACGACAATTACACATGAATGCTGCGAGCAATAATGAACAAGTCCTGGACACAGAACACCACTAAGCAGCAGCTGTATGGCCACCTACCACCCATCACGAAAACGATCAAAATTAGACAAACGAGATATGCGGGACACTGCTAGAGAAGTAGGAAAGAGATCATAAGTGATGTACTCTGTGGACCTCTTCACATAGACGAGCAAAGGCAAGACAACCAGCTCGAACCTGCATACAGCAGCTCTGTGCCGATACGGGTTGTAGCCCCGAGGTCCTGCCGGAAGCAATGGACGATAGGAAAGGGTAGCGTGCTGATAGCGCGACATGATGATGAAAAGGACAAATCTAAAATTGATAATTAAATATAAATTTAGGAATAGAAATCGATATAATTTACTCATATATATATATATATATATATAAGGAAAAATTGATAACGAGGTAATCCAAGTAGAAAGAGAGATTTATTGAGAAGCAAAGTCGACACTATAGCGTTTCGGTTCTGCTGAAACATCATCAGGATTATGAGGGATGATATTCATCATCATCATCATATCGTGCTGGCAGCACGGATATCCCTGACCCTCTCTCGCCACTCCTCCCTATCGTTCATCGCCCTAAGTAGGTCTTCAGGACAACAACCTGTATCCTCACATAGCTGCTGAATGTACGTTCGTGCTGGTCGTCCTGCTTTTGCGCGGCCGTGTGTGGGGATCCATAAGAGTACATCTCTTATGAGTTCATCTCTGCTTCTCCAGCAATGTCCTGCATGTCTGGTTCGCCTAACTTGAATAGATTTCGTGATAGGGGGCAGGTGGCCGTACAGTTGGTGTCTTGTGGGGTGTTGCTGCCAGGACTTGTTGAGGATTGCACGCAGCATTCTTGTGTAATTGCCATCTAGTTTCTTCTCCAGCCGTTTTGTTAGCGTCCATGTAGTGCATCCATATAGCAGTATCGATGTGACCGCTGCCTGGAAGAAACTGCGTTTCATTTTATCGGTTAGGTCTGATTTCCATATAGTCGATAGCCTATTGATAGCTGTCCATGCTTTCGTTAACCTCGTTTCGATGTCCTTTTCGGTTGATTCGACGCTGCTTCCTAGGTACGTGAATTTGTCTACTAGTTTAAGAGGGGTTCCTTCTAGAGTGGAGATGTCCCCCGTTTGGTTATAGCACATATATTCCGTTTTGTGTGCATTAACATGGAGGCCTATGCTTGCTGCTGCTCGTTCCAGGCTATGCAGAAGTGTTTCGGCTTGGTCAGGTGTATTTGCCAGTATCGCTATGTCATCGGCGTAGTCGGCGTCGGTAATTGTTGTTGCGGGATATCTTCTGCTTCGTTTCTTCGTCAGTTCGAAGCCATTCTCTTTGATTTTGTCAATCGATGTTCTAAGTACGTAGTCTAGACAAATGATAAAGAGATACGGAGCCAGCGTGTCCCCTTGTAGTACTCCTGCTACAATGTCGAAGTATTCTGTGTCTCCATCTGGTGATCGTACTTTTACTTTAGTGTTTCTATAGAGAATCGTTATTGCCGCTACGGTTTCTTTAGGTATGCCGTACGCTAGTAGGATTTGTTCCATCTTTCCTCTGTGAATGGAGTCGAAAGCCTTGGTAAAGTCGACAAATATTAATGTCGCTTGTAGGTTCTTTGCCCGTACACCCTCAAGGATTCTGCGGATGGTTAGTATTTGTGAGGTCGTAGATCTATAACGATGGATGTTTAGAAATGCAAAATACAAAAACCTAGGGAAAATTTGTATAACAAGAAAAAGTTGTCCGTTTAATTAGTGAATGAGCGTTTGTTGTTTTGTATATATATATATATATATATATATATATATGTGTGTGTGTGTGTGTGTGTGTGTGTGTGTGTGTGTGTGTGTGTGTGTGTGTGTGTGTTTATTTCTTTTTCTGAAGATGCATATCTAATGTTTTTTAAACACATAGTGTCTACTTAAATATATATTGTTACAAAAAATATGAGGAATTTTTAAAGGCTTATCTTTGATATGGAATTATTTCCTCTGTAACTTATTTTATCATTATTTTACATTGAGCTGTCCTTTGGATTTTGATTTACATAGATATTGTAGATAGAAAATCCAAAAATAGAATCATTCCCACCATCGACTAACTTGGCGTTGCATTATATATATATATATATATATATATATAAGAATATATACTAATTTTATTTCGGTAGTCCCTGTGGTGTTGTAGCTAGCGAGCTAGAATTTGATTATTTAGAGAGTGAGTTCGAATTGTAGTCGTACTATTTAATTCATTTTTACTATAATAACTTTGAAATAAACATAAATACCATTATGCATCATTCAACAGGTTCCATAGTACCGCAACTATTTTTTAACAAAGATTCGCTTTCACATTAGATAACCTACAAATGCTGATACACCATTTAGCAAATGGAAACAAACAAAACCGAATTTTATATGTTGGTTTGTTTGTTTTTACCCTAACGTATAACGCTATATATTATATTTTATAGTTCATTATTATGTCCATCAACCGGCTCATTAGCCTAGTGGGTAGAGTGTTCGTCAATGATTCGGGAGATCGGGGTTCAATCCCAGGTCGAGTCATACCAAAAACTTAAAAAATGGTACTTGATACCTCCTTGCTTAACACTCTGCATTATAAGGTACATATCGAGGGTAAAGTGGAGCAATCCTGGGAAAGGAGTTGCGCCCTCCCCTACTCATTGGTATAGTAGCTGTTGAAAAGGGAGCCTTCGGGCCGCCCTCGAATATAGTCACTAACTTACTTATTAAGTCCATAAGAAATGTAAATGTTATCCATAAAAGTTCATGCAAAGAGTTAACTTAAAATTTTGGAAGAACTTTTTCAGTCTCCGTTTACCATAATGTCCTTAGAAATAAAATTCATCTCTTGCGTAGGCTAAATCATATTTACCCAACCCCTCCGCTCGGACAGGATATAACACAAGGTCAATTTTTAAGCGGAGTTTAACAGGTTTCAATTCAGAGTTTTCCTTCTCCTAGGCTAGTTGCCTCACCAAGGCTGAAGAACCTAGTCTTCCCTACTATTTACCTATAGCTGAAGGGAGAATAATTGGATTCATACCTTTACCAAGGGTATTAGTGCAATGTGAAATGCAATCGGTTTCGTCCAGGATTTGAACTAGTGTCGCCGTGTTCATTTCCTACGACGATAACCATTACACCACGGGCACCTCCTCTAAATAGGCTAAATAGGAGGTCAGACTGATTTATTTAGAAGAGAAATCAATGAACTTAAAAACCCAAGAGCGTGGAGCAAGCAGCCTAAATCCACCCCGCCCCACGAAATCCTCATTAAAACTGCTACACAATCGAAAAGTGTTATAACTGCAAGTCAGAAGTTTGCAAATTGCATCTTAGGGATTTTGGAAGTAAATTAGGATCTATCATGACATCAGTTTTAACACTGTTATTTTATAGATTGTCTATTTTGTTGTTGTTGTTTTTTTTTCATTACTTTCTATTTAAATTGACTTTGTCAAAACTTGACATTCTCTTCGTCCCCCATAACACAGTGGCTGACATGCTGGACTGACATTTTTGTAAGCCAGTTCGAACACTAGTCACACAATTACATTTACTCTCGGATGCTCTCCCTCTGGTTGTCTCTACTCCAAGTATACATATCCACCCCCCTCTCTCTCTCTTTCTTTATATATATATATATATATATAAAGAAAGAGGATTCATATTTATTGAAATCCCTTTGAATCTACTGAGTTTCCTCGTGGCTGTATGATAGAACGTCCTGCTGACGAAAATGTCAGCCAGCTTTTGCTCCCAGCTTTGAGCACCTCGAGTGTCTAGCCCCACTGATAAAGTTCTGATAAAGTCTGTCTGTGGTTGATTATATATATATATATATATATATAGTAGCGAGCATAAAGATCAGAACAACGTAAAGAAAAGTCTAAATGTGAAATAACTTTTTTATTTTAAAGTTTCATAGAACATCTTATCAAGGTAAAATAAGGATATCAAGGTAGATTATATAAGCTTAGTTGATTTATTTTGATAAATTAAGAATAATTATATAACATTCGAAAAAATAGATTATCAAAAACAACAGAACGATTAACAAAATCATACTATTATAATGGATACATCATATCTAAATGAAAATGGCGTTCATAATTCATTAGTACTTGATGTGGAGACTTTTACTTTCAATAACAGTTTGCCATCTTTTGCTATACGAGCGAATTAATGTCTTGCATTCATCAACGGATATTTTCTACCATTCTGCCATAGTTTTTCGATATTTCTTGGATTGTTTTCCTTACGTCTTTCATTTAGTAACTTCCAAACATTTTCGATAGGATTGTTTTTGGACTTTGAGCAGACCACCCCATAACAGCAACATCCTCCCCAGAAAGTAATGCAGATTTCACTGTGTAACACTGAGTGTTATCTGGCATAAATTCAGCTGGTTGATTAATTGCAGTTTTCAAACTAGGTAAGACAGGTTTCTTCAATATTTCTTCGTATACAGTTCCGTTAATTTTACCGTGTATCCTCACATGTGATCCTGTACCAGCAGCAGAAATCATGCAAAACACCATCACACCTCTTCCAAACTTAACGCTGCTTTTAGTGCACTGAGGCGAATATCGTTCCTTAGGACTGCGTCCAACGAACGTTCTTCCGTCACAACTGAAAATGTTAGATTTTAACTCATCGCTGAAATGAACACAATCCTACTGTTCTTCCGTCCATATGATTTGTTCAGTGGCAAATTTCAATTGGCTCATTTTGCTCTTTTTAGAAATGTAAGCCTTCGTAAAAGCTACTCGACAGTTCAAGTTCATTTCATTAAGTATTCGGGGAATAGTGTGCCTGGATATGCATTAGCTCTTTTACCTCTCGCGAATCGATCCTCTTTTGATTCATTGCCAATCCATCTGTCTTCCTTTGAAGTACTTTTCCAAGACCTGCCCGGTGGTCTCTTGGCTTCACATGATGCAGATTATCCAGTTTTCTTAAAACACTATGAATAACACTTAGATTTTACCACAGTCTTTGAAATATCTCCCAATCAAGAGTTTATCTTCACTATGTAACTTGACTATCAGTTTTCTAAATTCCAATGATTTCACAGATTTTTTCGCCATGTTTACAATGCAAGAGCCGGTTTAATATAGCTAACTACCCTATTTCATATTCTTACCCTAAAAACGTTTTAATAATACAACATAATTATTGAATTTTACGGATATATTAAATCGTTCTGATGTTTTTGATCATCTATTTTTTCGAATGTTATATAATTATTCTTATAACTTTATCGAAATAGGTTTATTGAGCTTTATATCTTGGAACTATATAATTTACCTATATATCCCAATTTTTCCTTCATAGAATGTTATAGGAATCAATAAAATATTACAGTCATTTCACATTTAGACTTTATCTTCATATTGTTCTGATCGTTATGCTCGTCACTGTATATGTATAAGCACAAGCGGGATGTGATTCAAGGTTAATGAACATATTCATTTTCACAGTTTTCCTTCTCCTAGACTAGTCGTCATACCAAGGTTAACGAGCTCAGTCTGTCCTACTATTTATCCTAAGACGGAGGGAGAATATTTTGATTCATACCCTTAGCGAAATGTGAAATGCAAACAGACTTGTCCAGGATTTAAACTCGGATCACCGTGTCGATTTCCAACGATGTTTACCACATGAGGTGTCATTAATCCGAAAAATGTATTTAGCGATATTGGCTATTTCTGACCGGCTGAATTAAAACGATCTTTTAAAAACCGATTTTAAGATACGATTCCACCCAAGGTAGGATCCTGACTCTTTAGTGACTCTATTCCGGCTGTTGAGCTCGGTAGAAAGAATAGCCTAATATTAAAATGTTTCGTTCACTATTATTCGAATCCTCTTGCGGATTTTTCCTAATTATCTAGCTTTTCAACTTTCCATATATGCTTACTGTATATTTCTTTAATTTTATATTTTCATTTGATATTGGCGTTCTGTTCTTTTCTAAGAGTTTCTTCTTAAATTTCTTCATTATTTTCGTTCTTTATATTCCATTATTTTGTTTTTCACATTTCATTTTAATTATAGATATTTTTCAGTTTTCATTCCAACTCTTTTTATTTTCTTTTTTTCTCTTTAACAGTTTCTTGAAGTACTTTTCTTTCTCTTATAAAAGCGAAAACTAATTCCAAGCATTCTTCTTCTTCTTCTTCTTCTTCTTCTTCTTCTTCTTCTTCTTCTTCTTCTTCTTCTTCTTCTTCTTCTTCTTCTTCTTCTTCTTCTTCTTCTTCTTCTTCACATTGGGATTTAATTAATAATTCCTTTTAATTTTCCTCTTTCTCTTTTTGCATGTGGTAAACCCCTCCCACATCGAGTTTCCTGGATTATGACCCTAAACAATCTGATAGTGAGGTTTCAATAATGCTGGAGCTTTGGGGAATGCTGAGTACTCCTTCATTGCCATCGCTTTCATGTCCACTCTGGCCTAGAGATGTAGCAACTGATCGGTTCCTATCTATGAGGCAAATAGCACTAAACTGTGTTCTAATGCTTAACTGAAATGTTTAAAATACAGCAGTTTTGACATTTAACTGTGTGTAAACTGAATTGTTTGAAATAGAACTGCTTTATTAAGCTGCATAGCTTGAAATAGATATGTTTTTGACAATTGAATAGGTCACTTCCATATAAACTGCGTACTTATGTTAAACTGAATTGTTTTAAATGAAATTGTTTTTAACATTGACGCTTTATTTACGCTATACTGGATTGTTTGATATAGAACTGTTTGACATTTACCTATGTGTAAACAAAATCTATACATATATTGAACTGAATTAGCTGAAATAGAACTGTTTGACTAAACTGAACAGCTTGAAATAGAAATATTTTGACAATTAAACTGTGCACTTATGCTAAACTGATTTTTTGAAATAGAACTGATTGTTCGTTTTAAAATGGATTTGGCATTAAATAATCTTAAAAGGTTGATATGCCATAAAACCCAACCAACCAACCAACCAACCAACCAACCTTAAGGATGAGTTGATCAACGTATATCAGCTTTCCAGTTCTTCTTGTGCATTAGCAGCATCCTTTCTGTTCTTCGGGGAACAGTCCCGGCTTTATTAGCGAATAGCAAACCTCCTACCTAGTTTGTGCCGTTAATATTTTCCACGTCAGAGGTAACCAATCTATGGGCCTGTAGTTGTTAGGGGCGGTTCCTTTTTAGGTACCTTTTTGGAGCTGCGTGATCTTTCCTTTTGACATCCATTCCGGTATGTTTTTTTCTTCTAAGTATCAATTAATTTCGATTGCCAGTCTGTCGTGGATGGAAGTACAATTTTAAAGACTAGTATCCATGTATGCCCTGTCGGCCTGTTGTTTTCCGATTTGGTATTTTTTTTTTTTAGCGTTGCGTTGAGTAAATAGTGATGATTTTTCGTCTTAGAGCAATTTTTATGACTTGTTTCTCCATTTGGCTTTGCTCTTCGTTTCCATGTTTTGCTCCAAATTTATATTGTCTACGGTAGTTGGCATGTCTTCCTGCATTCTCCCTATACATGCAGGTAGAATTTTCTTTCGTTTTATCCCTCCTCCTTTTGCCAGTAACTTGTGGTTTATTTCTTTGTGCTTTATAGTTAATTTTTTTTACTTGTGTTGCTGCTTGTCTTTTCGTCCCAACAGATTCTTGCGTTTTTCATTTGGTTATTTTTTCTTGTTGTTGAAGATTTCTGATCTGTGTCCAGTCTAATTTCTCATCTAGGTTTTAAGTTTCTGTTCTTGGTCTTTAGGGGTACACTGCTATTAGCACTGACTAATTTTGCTCCCGCATAGATTAGCTCATTAATTCCGAGATGTTGTTAGTTGAAATATGTGTTAATAATTCTTTTTTTTTTGTTCAATTTCTGCCTTGACAGTTTTCCACTCGTGGTTTCTTAGATATGGTAATGTTCTTTTCTTTTCAGACATACTCTTTTTTACTATCTTTACATTCGTTTTTTTTTTCTTCTTAGGTTAGTCTTGGTTCTGTGAGGGTTGTTTGAGTGGTATTTCTATCACTAAAACTTTCCTTTCAGTTCGGGGAATGTATGGCACTAGACCTTGGTGTCTAGTTCATGCCATAACCAGGCATACTTGCCCGGACCCACATTTGGGTTCGTGAAACTGCTTGCCTCATCAGACTCACATTGCACCAAGTGAGCCGATGAGCAGTATTAACCAGCAAGGTTCGAGTCTCGGCTCATTCCCTCCCTTCCCCTCCCTTCCCCTCCCCTTTAACCCCACTTTAATCGGCCTCTGGGCTTTTGACCATGTGTCAAGTCGTGTCTGGTGGGAGGCAGCGACAAATGAACAGAGAGTGATCTTGTTTTTAAGTGTTTAGTGTCTCGATTATTATATTAGGGTCTTGTTGATTTGATTGCTTATTTATTTGTTTGTGTATTTCTAATATTTCAAGGTTAGAAAACCAACCTTCTTTTATTATCGTCCTAATTTGGCTAGTGGGGATTTGGCTTGTTGTCTTAAATCTTGCTCATTCTTACTAGATTTCTATCGTTCTTTTTCTATATCCTCCGTATGTAGGTTGCTTCTAAAATAACTGTAAAGTGCAAGTTTGTTGTCTTCCCAAGTCTATTTTCTTCTTCTTCTTCTTCTTCTTCTTCTTCTTCTTCTTCTTCTTCTTCTTCTTCTTCTTCTTCTTCTTCTCAAGTTCTTTTTTTTTCATTTTTACTTTTTCATTACCCAACCCCATGAGGAAATTCGATCAAAACGTCCGGCCGCCTTATTGGTAGTCGTTGGCTCTCACCCGAAACCTAAGTATACTTTTTGATTAACTTTGCGCCTCTTATCAGACAGATAATACCATCAGCTACCCTCGACCCTTATCCACGGACTCACTACCTAAAAATAAACCATTCTCCGCTATCTTTGTGATTCCTTTTAAAGATTTTGGACTCAGTTTGGCCAATTTGTATATTGGATTTGATTTGTTTTTCGCGTCTTTATTATTTCTTTACGCAGGGAATGAGATAAAGCTCCTTTGAATTGTGTGGGGATTGTTGAAGATAAGCAAATAAAGGAAAAGAATGTTTTATTTAATTAAAGAGCACAAATTAAATTAAAGTACAAAAGGAAAAAACGCTCACATGAAAGTACAATGATTGTAGGGCTATATCATCGAGTACAGGTGAGAATAAGATTTTAACACGGCTAAGCCATTCAAGGTTATTCATTGGTGTAATATTAAGCCAGCTAGTCTCGGAAATGGATTCGCACAGGGCAGCGAGTACGATTATCAGTGGGTGCCTTACAGTGTTTGTGTTTAGCTAAATCAAATTTGAATTCGGATGAAAATACAGAACGCACACATAAAATTTAAGTAGATATATTTGTTTTTTTTTTAAATATCAGCCATACAGTTCATTACATGTCGATAAATGTATAGATCTGAGCATAGATAGATAGATAGATAGATAGAAGAAACAGAATGAGATATATAGATAGATAGATATGAACCGGCTTAGAAATATAGATGGATATCAAAGAGACTGATAAATAGATAGATTTGTGGATAGGTACATAGATAACTATGAAGACACATACTTATACATACACAAACATATATATATATATATATATATATATATATATATATATGAAATGAAAAGTTACTAATTGCTTTCAAATTTAGTTTTCTTCAATTATTGCTTAATCAAATCAAAGAGGCCACATCTCCACACTAAATGATGGGCGTTTGAAACTAGGGGACAACATCACCTACCTCGGAAGCAGCGTCTCATCAACCAAGAATGACATAAACACGCAACTGGTGAAGGCATGGACAGCTATCGTTTGGCTGTCGGTCATGTGGAAGTCAAAACTGACCGATGAAAAAAAAACAGTTTTCTCCAAGCAGCAGCATTGTCGATACTGCTATATGAATGGACCACGTGGACGCTAACTAAACGTAGGGAGAAACAGCTTGACGGCAATTAAGCAAGAATGTTGCAAGCTCTAATGAAAAAGTCCTTGAGGTAACGACCCACAAAACCGCAGCTCTACGGTCACCAAACTCCAATCACGAAAACTATTCCAGTTAGACGAGCAAGACAATGCTGGGGTAGTTAGGGTTAGCTCATAAGTGATGTACTCCTGTAGACGAGCAAGAACCTACGTACTACAGCTCTGTATAGATACAGGACATAGCCTTGAAGACCTCTCAGGAGCAATGGACGATAGGGATGGGTGGCGAGAGATGGTCAGGGATATCTGTGCGAGCACAGCGACATGATATATATATATATATATTACAAGCGTGTTGGTTGTTACTAAATCACCTTGAGGATTTGTGGTGAACAAAGTGCAATATAATATGGAGAGTGCTCAATATCTAGGATAGAGCTATTATATAATATAATAAAAATATATAAATATATATTAGATTTATATATTTAATGCCATGGAGTTTAGTCTGTGACCCCCTAAGTTTCATGGTGTAATTGGTAAAGCGCTGGACTGCGGAATCATGGAATGCGAGTTCGAATTCCAGTCGCGCTATTTTGTACACTTTCGGATAAATACACTCGGGAAAGGTATGAACCACCTTATCTTCAGCTATGGGTTAAAAAGTACCTCTGCTCTTCCAGAAGGATCGATTTGGTATCAAATAACTCAAGAATGATTTGTCATTAAACAACGTAAAACGCAAAATTCACAAACTATATATTAAAAAAATTCAGATTGATTCATTAAAACTATCCATGTGGACGTTCTCAAATAAGTCCTTCATGGTATTTGCGTGGAAATAGTGCTTTCTGGTGTTATTAAAAACTTTACACTCAAGGAGAACGTGTTTGATTGTGTAGGGCGTTTGGCATGTCGAGAACTGTGGTTGCTGTTCTTGCTTGAGTATAAAAAAGTGCGTAAGTCTGCTGTGACCAATACGCAATCGTACTTGTTCTTTTCGCGATTTCGGAAAGCTGGGCGCCATTTTCCCCAAAAGGGTTTAACCTGGAATAGTTTATTATTGGTATTTCAATTCCAGCGTTGTTGCCATTTTTTATGGAGGAAATTATTTATTTTGGGATTCAGATCAGTGCGCGGGATGTTGTAGTTGTCGGGGGCCAAGTCTAAAGCCGATTTCGCTGCCGCGTCTGCTCTATGATTTCCTCTCACCCCAATGTGGCTTTGTCGTTCTTGAAAGAGACCGAGTTGTAACAGTAAATATAAACTTGGTTACACTCCTGAAAACACAACAAACTAATCAACTGAAAGCAAATTATTCCTGAATAGAAATACTATTATGTTTGTGTTAGAAATAGTAGTGAGAAATAATTAGAAAAACCAAAAAAAAAAAAAAACATCATCACTAAATAAACTAATGTCATATAGAAATACTTGAAAATATTTACGCGAGTAAATGAGTTGTTGGGTTTTAGTATGGTATCATTAAACTATGTGTTTACAAATCATACCTATAATATACGTAAACAGGCTTTGACATTCAATGACCAATAGAGGTTGATATGCCATTAAACCACCCAACCAAGCAACCAACCATTAAAACTATGCCTAACAGTTTACCTAACACCAAATAGAAACCTTAAAGAATTTTTAAAAAAACGACCTCGAGGAATTTGAATGAAAATTCAGATGGAGAGAAAAATCCCATAACTAAGAAAATACAGACAAATTAATTGTAAAAAAAATCCAAATTCGTCGCAGACAAAAGTTGTAAAACGAATTAAAAATATTCTTTTAAAACTCAGGAGCTTTCAATTACAAGAAAAAGAAAGCAAATACATGTAACAACCTTTTACTGAAGTAAAGACAGGCCGTAAAAAGCTTCGTGAAAAAAACATGATTATGAAAGAAGCCGACAAATGAAGCCCAAAAATGATTTTAAACAAAATATTTTACAAAATAAAAATCGGGGAAATACTAACGGATGAGAAAAAAACTATGAATGAATTAAGACTAATGTGAACAAAATTCTACAAGATGCACAATAGGACATTTATAACATAGTTTTGTGGTGCGATGGAGACCTGAAGCGAGGGAAATCTGAGAATGATTTTGGCAGAAAAATCATCGGTAAGAATTTTAGAAGAATAAAATCAGTACATTGATTTTAAAAGTATCATTCAATATATTGTCAAAAAGGAAAAACAGCCTGGAAAAATTGTTTAAGTCTTTTTTGCTGGACAGAAAAATGAAAGATATGAAAATTGTTTTTTTAACCAGAAGGAGAAAGGAATGAGAAAGCTAAAAAAATGATTTTGATTGTACTACTAGTGTCCTCAGATGACAGCTGATCAAAACAATGAAAAATCTGGAGGGGAGGTCAGATGAAGGGTTCGATTGCAGCCCAGGTGCAGATATGATTGTATGGAAACATTTCAGATACTGGTAAGTGGAAATATTTTTGATTTTTTTTCTTTGGAAGACTGGGTAATTTGCGTGACGTGAAGTGTTGCTCAGATGAGTGGTATTAGTCACATGGGCAAGGAGAGATGCACAGCGGCCGACATATGGAATTGGGGGAAAACTCTTCCCTTTGTGTAACGGTCACAGAGAGTCGATGATTGAAGAGAGAGGTAAGCAGCCATGAATGGAATTAATTACTGAAATCTAATTAAAAAGAAAACCGTTTATAATGTACCCCGACTTGGAAAAAAGAAAAATAATTATATAAACCGGGATTTTTGCCGCAGACAGTAGAAGCAAGAGAGAAGAGTGCAGCAACAGTTATCAGAGTGAACCCATAAACTTCCGCACTTGAGCCTTGAGACAAAATTTCTGAGTCAGAGAAAGGAGAACCACGAATAAGTAACGGGAACCTGACGAAAGAGAATTGATAACCGTATTGCGAACTGCTAAGTGACCTTGCTTAGTGAACAATTTTGTCGGCTGCTACATAGACTGAATGCTGAGATAAGAGAGATCAGGTATCTGAATCGCATTCCTTCAATCAACGGGGAAGGGTCTTGTATGATTAGACATTTTTTTAAAGAAAACTGATTTAATTATTTTTTAAAGAAACGGACTTTGTTATTTTTTGTCAATTAAAATGTTTATTAATTATTGAATACCCATTTTTTGTTTTTGTATTTTGCCTTTCATCTTCAATTAACTTTCTTTTAATGATCAACCCTGTTGGATTTATTTGATGATCAGAGATAGGTAACTTCGTTTATCTGGATCTAAAAACACAACGTGGGCAGATGACCGGAGAACCCTTGGTTCAATTCTTCATTGGAGTAGTGATCCGTTGGTGGTCTAGGTAGTGAGACTGGGAGACACATTATCTACAGAAGTAAAGGACTTCTAAATAAATTTATTCCAAAAACTAACATGTATTACGGATTACCAAGAATTTACAAATCCGACGAAATTAAAATTGCCGTTTTTAAAACACAAACATCTGGATACTAAGAAATTCCAAACCTCGGTGTTCCAAATTTAGATCCAGAATAGTGGGCCCATCATGTCCCAGCAAAAGTCCCAGAAAACTAATAGATATTATTCTATAATCATTCTTATATGAGAATAGATTACAGTAACTTTTTAAGCTCTGTATTACAAAAACACTCCTTACACATTCATAGTAACATTTGATGTTACCGACTTATATTGTAATATCTTCACCTCATGAATTAGCAAAACAAGGCTAATAATAAATTATGTAATAAAAACACCCCGGAACATCAAAGATTTAACAAATGATTTATCACTGGTGGTATAGAACTAATCCTGAACAATCCTAATTCTTTCCAATTCGATAGCAAAATTTACACTCAAACTGCTACGGGAACCAAATGCCTCCAACATGAAACATTTTTATGAAATCAGTTAGAACACACGGAAAGACTATAAAAATCGATTTTATTTGACCCTGGAAAAGATACGCAAATGACTTTTTCATATTTTTGTAGTTCTCAAGAGGCAAAATCAAGGATATATTCAATTTAGTCTTAAGCCTATAACCTAAGATAATATTCATCATCAATCATAATTTTAAAGAACTAACATTGTTAACATCCCTGTAAAAACTAACATTGCACATACTTACCACAAACCAACAAACATCCAACAATACCACAATTTCAAGAGCCATCACCTCAAAACTGCATGAAATCTATCTCTTATACCCTAAAGCAGAGGATCAGTGAAGTAGTTACTAACAAAAAATCACTGACAGGTTAGGTTTGAGCAATTACGCGTAACCCTCCATCAGAGTGAATATCCCACAACATTTATAAATAAAGGTTGGGTGGTTGGTTGGATTTTAGGGCATATTAAAATTTATTGGTCATTTAACGCCAAATCCATCTTTATGCAAATAGTCAGTTCTATTTCAAACAATTCAGTTTAGAATGAGTACACAGTTTAATTGGCAAAAGCATTTCTATTTCAAGCTATTCAATTTAGTCAAACAGTTCGAATTCAAATAAATCAGTTCATAATAAGTATGCAGTTTAGTTCTATTTAAATCCATTTTTATACAGATAATCATTTCCATTTCAACAATTCAATTTAGCAGTTTAATAATCAAAAGCATTTCTATTTCAAGCAATACAGTTTTGTAAAACAGTTCTAATTCAGCCAATTCAGTTTAGTATAAGTAGGGATTTTGTTTACACACAGTTAAATCTCAAAACAAATCTATATTAAACAATTCAGCTTAGCATAATTATAGTTTCAATGTCAAAAACAGTTTCATTTCAAACAATTCATTTCAATTCATACCTTACAATGCTGAGTGTTAAGTAACGAGGCGTCAAGTACCATTTTTTTCGATTCTTTAGTATGACTCGACCTGGGATTGAACCATCGTCTCCCAGCCCTCTTGTGAACATTAATAAAACTTAACTAGAAATCTGAAATAATTTGTTTTCCAAGATAAGATATTTACTTTTCAATCGTTGGACCTTCAAAAACCTTTTCAATTGTGTAAACATATATATATATATATATATATATATATATATATATATATATATATATATATATATATATAAGGTGCCCATAGTGTAATGGGTTTTGTCATAAGAAATGCGACACACGGTCAAGTTCTTTCCTGGAGTTTAACAGGTTTGAATTCAGAGCTCAATCTTTCTTACGGTGTATCCATGGCTGGAGGGAAAATAATCGAATGCATAGCTTTCCAGCAACTATTAACATAATGTGAAATCCAAACTGTTTCCTCCTGGATATGGTATTGTGTCCCTGTATCCATTTCCGAAAATGGTGACACATACCCCACGTACAACTCATGTACGTGGTTGCTTGTATTTCACATTGTAATATCATGATAGATAGATAGATAGATAGATAGAAGGAGACTGACATCGACATGAACTCGCTAAGAAAAATGGATATGATAGATGTGCACTTTGATAGATAGATAGATAGATAGATAGACAGATAGATAGATTGAATGTGTCCATTTACTTCAATGGTAACACATACCCCACGCACAAGTCAAGTGCAAGCCTGCTTGCATTTCGTGAAGTAATATCATGATAGATAGATAGATAGATACTGAAATCGACTTGAAACACAAAGAAAAAGTGGTAAGCTGTACATGCAAAGACTAAGGTAAATAGGTAATGAAAGACTGTAATAGATCACGATAGATGTGTAAATATAAATGGACATGCGCCTATTTATAATTTGACAATTAAGATTGCATTGTTTACTGATATATCAGCCTTCGTGGGTTATTTAATGAAACGGCCATTCAGGTGGAATGATAAGAGGTTTCTTTCTTTTCTTTAGGTAATCAATCTGAAAGTGAACGTATTATCAGAAACAGAGTTCGAACTTGCTTGTTTCATTGCAGTCCAGTGTCTTAGCCACTCTGTCGTAGAGGTTTGTTTTGTGACAATAAAAAAAAATTCATTTGTCACTTTTAATTGGAAAGGCAACGTTAATTGAAAATTGTATTATAAATATATACATAAAATCGAAAGATTGGTTTGTAATTAATTTACTTTATTAAATCAAAATGGAAAAGAAACTTTAATTGGGCATTTAATAGTTATTTCCCTTTGACCCCAGCTCCTCCTATACATCTAAGAGAGAGAGAGAGAGAGAGAAAGAGAGCATGTGTGTGTGTGTGTGTGTGTGAGTGTGAAATTCAGAACAAAATGAGAGAAAATATGAGTGTTTGTTTTGTTTTACGGCATGTCAACCTCATTGGTCATTTAATGCTGAATCAAGTTAAGGAAAATAAGTCTGAAAAGAGCTTCGACGGAGAGGTCTTAGGAATTAATGATAAACTTTAGATAATTAGTTGGTTATTTGTTTTTTGATTAGGAGTTAATTTGTAGGGAATCATGATCATAAAAAAAACCCTTGTGAAACAGGTTGGGGAAGGGATCAGTTTGTTAGAATATATCTAGTAAAGATGTAACATACCTATGATATATATTTAACATAGGAATCCCGAAACACGAAAAGTTTACGATTTCTTAGTTCAGGTACGAAACTTTTTATTCACCTTTTTGAGTTTAAAGGTTTTTCGATATGAGGAGAGAGGCATAATCATTCTATGCTGACTTTTCCATCTTCATCCCCAACACGTGCGGCGCCCGCCGCAAGGCCTCGACGAGCTCCAAAAGTCAACCGTCTTCTTCGGACGCTAGAACTCAACTAACTGACTTTTACTCAAATCTCAGCCCACGCTTCGCGTGCGCATGAACACCTGCGCTCATGTTTGTACCTAACTAACCCATGCGCTAAGCGAAAGGTTCTCAGCCTAACTAAACCGAAAGGCAAGATATATAAAACGAAATACCACGGCCATTATATTATAAAGAAAGGGTTTATAGAAGTAATTTGGTCTTATTGTCGGTAAATTCGATGAGAATGTGCTTTACGGTGTATTCGGTGTAACATGCATAACACATTAGTTGTTTTCCTTCGAGTAAATAAGAGTGAGTTATCCTTGTATGACCAATCAGGAGTCTGGACAATGTAATTTCCTCATTTCGGTTTTTTTTTAAGTTTTTCTTCCATTCCCCCAGTGTTGGTTTAATTTCTAATAATAATTTTTTTTCATTATTGTTCCAGCGTTGTTGTCTTTGCTGTAGTATGTATTTATTCATTTTCATTTTAAAGTCTGTATGTGGTATTTTAAATTTCTTTCCAGTGGTTAGGATTATGGTAGACCTTACTGCTTTATCCGCTGGGTCATTTCCACTGATGCCAGTATGACTTGAGACTCAACGTATATGTATATCATTGTCATTTGATAAATTCTTCAATTTACAAAGTATTCTTCTTATTAATGGGTGATCTAATTTTCTGTTTTATAGTGATTCCAACACTGATAATGAATCTGAAAAGATGGTGAATTTGTTATTTCTTGATTCTGAGATTAGGTCAAGAGCTATCTTGATTGTACAAGCTTCTGCACTGAAAATAGAGGTATCATTTAGGAGTTGTTTTAATATGTATTGTAGCACATTCTGTTCTTTTATCCTGTTTAGATCTATTCGTGAAGATGTGCAAGTGTTTAGGATATTTCTCCTAAACTCTTTCTAGCTCCTCTTGGAAAATGAGTGGATGGCTTTTATTTTTGTGGAATTTACGAAGTGTTAAGATAATGTTTGGGGTCTTTATAGTCCAAGGTGGAATATCTGGTATGATTGTTTTATGGATTTCTGTCAGGTCTACTTCTGCTTCTCCAATGATTGTTTCCATCTGGAGGACAAAGGTTTAATGAATAAGCGTTCTTCTCCTAAAAATTTATGCGACCAATTCAAAATGCACTGCGAGTGGCATGTGGCCAAAGACCGCATATTTCTCATGACTGGTCTTCAACGTTGTATTCACAGTTCTTATAGATATAGTTCTATTGCTGAACATACACCTAAAGTCGTATGTTCAAATAAAATCAGGGACTAGCTACCGTAAATACATGTAGAAAAAAGTTCCAACTATAACAGATTGTTGTATATTGACCTACGACCCGGCCGTAGGAAATGCACCTGTGTACATAACAGGTGCATCCGGTCGAGGAATAGCAGAGTATAACCTTGACCGTGGATGCTTTGAATGAGTGGAATTTGTGACGCCCACAAGAAGGTGGACGTTGAACTATTATATAACTCAGTGCACAGGAAATTCAATCAGTTGGAGACAAGATGCGGTAGAGAAAGCCAGCACCCAGCAGAGGGAGCCCTCATTCCCCCGATTGAGAGTTGGGGATCTGACAAGTTGGAAATAAGATGCGGTAGAGAAAACCAGCACCCAGAGTGGCTGGTCCCCCAAGCCCCCCAGTTGAGTAGTTCAGGAGAACGGGAAAGAAACACAGTTATGGCCAATTGAATGGGGGTCAATATGTTGCAGTTCTATTCGGTCTCCAACACCCTCTCACATACAAGCCTTTCAAATAAAGTGAGAGGTATATTTTTCTAAGAACTTTGTCGCTCGTCTTTATTGTGTCGTCGTTATGTTCTGCATACAGATGTGCATGCATATGTAGATGTATATGTATTATGTGTTTGTATAGTTGGCCATGGCTATACAAACACATAATACATATACATCTACAACAAGATATCATGTATGTATTCATTCATTAATTCATTTTTCGTGATGCGATAAATTGTAACAGTAATAGGAGAAAAAACAAATCGCGTAATTAAATAGACATTTTAAGCAGATGGTTGCTTGATTAAGGTTTGGTTTGGTTGGGTTTTATGGCATATTAACCATTAGTTGCTTATTTAAGACTAAACTCCGTTTTTACATATATTAAATGAATGGTTAACTCATATTGTAGATACATTTTAAAAGAGCCTGTGTCCATTTTTATAAACAGATGATTTCTAGTATTTTTATGTAACACGAATATTTCTATTAAATAAATAATCCTTTGTTTGCACTCAGTTAAATGGTTCCAAGTATTGCTATATATAACTAAAAATTCAATTAAACATCTATCATTTATTTACACACATTTAAATGATCAAACTGTTCTATTTCTAACAATTCAGTTTAGGATAAATCACGTGTTTCCACACAGTTCTAATATCAAATAATCCTATTTTACCCCTGATATGAATCTATCAGGTGTTACCCCTCCTACTCAGAGTGGACCTGCGAGCAATAGCAATGATGGGATACTCTGAATTTTCAAAACTCCAGCATGAGTGGAGCCTCAAAAGCAGATCGTTTAATATCATAAACAGGTCTTTCGTTGGAGGTGTCTTACACCTCTACAGAGATGCTGTCTGTTTTCACTTTGGATTGATTGATTAAATGATTGTAACGGCATGTCAACCTTTCTTGGTTCATTTCATGCCTAAATGTTAGGAAAACGCGCCAAATGTACATTTATGGAATTGTTACTTAAGAGTCTTTCTCTTTTTATCTATTTTTTTGCTCACGATTCTATTGAGTACAAAAATGTTTAAACATATCGATTTAAACATGGAATTGAGCTTAACGTGTACTACCATCCCCGGATCTGATTGAACTTGGGAATAAGCTAATAAAAGGGTTTCTCCACACTTCTCAGATCTCTAAAACTACTGCCTCGTTATCGAGTACAGTTTAATACATCATTTTGATGCTCGGAGGTCTATGTCGGAAACTGAGTCGACATAAGCCGATCGGGTGGAATTGTTATATAGTGAATTGTAATTGCTTATCCAAAATGTAACACTCATAAAACAGTTTTAGGAGGTGCACGTGGTGTAATGGTTATCGTACGAAATGGACACGGCGACACGAGTTCAAATCCTGGACGAGACTGATTGCATTTTACATAGCACAAATACTTTTGGGAAAGATATGAATCCAATTATTCTCCCTCCAGCTATGGATAAGTAGTAAGACAGACTGAGTTCTTTAGGATTGGTGAGGCCTCTAGTCTAGGAGAAGGAAAACTCTAAATTCAAACCTGTTAAACTTCGCTTAGAAATTGACCTTCTGTCATATCCTGCCTGAGAGGGGGGGTAAATAGGATGAAACAGTTTTGATATGGTTTCTCTATTTAATGGCATATCAAATTCCCTGGGTTAAATCCATGCTTTTTATGAATCCAGCAGTGAAAACATTAAACCCATAGTTAAGGATGAAAAGAGGTTTCATACTATTACTAAAAGTACTTGGCCTAGTGGGTAGAGTGTTCGCCACTGGTCCGGGAGACCTGCGTTCAATTCCAGGTCGTGTCATTCCAAAGACTTTTAAAATGGTACTTGATGCCTCCCTGCTTAGCACTCAGTAATATAAGGTACTATCAAGGGTAAAGTGGAGCAATCCAGGGAAAAGAACAGCGCCCTCCTCTACACCTCGGTGTAGTAGCTATAGAAACGGGAGCCTTCGGGTCGCCCTCGACAAAGGTCGCCAACTTTACTACTCCAAAAGTATATTTAATATCGCGACTCAAGCTTGAACTCGCTAACACCGATTTCGGAGATTAGAATGTTAACCACTACACCACGGTAAATAATGTCAGATAACTGTCTCAAAAATAATTTTAGGAAGTGTTTGTTCTATTGATATTGTTCCAGAATATTCCATTTTCTAGTTTACGCAGTTTTCATGTTTTTATTCTAAGGGAAATTAATAAAATACAGCTTTTATTCTCACAGAAAAACAAGAAAACTCGAAAGTTTTTTTTTTCTCAGTGGATATATTCGGTAAAATGAGGATACCCAAGGTCCAAGATATACCAAATAAATATATATCAAAGATAGGTAGTTTTTAATGCTATGTCAAACAAGCTAGAGTTGTTTTATATCTAGAGGTGAGAAAATCGCTTTTTGGTACGTTCATATTTGTATCTTTTATGTAAATTTTTAGTAAGATTCTCATTTTTGTTTTATTTTTGTACACGGTCTGATCGAATATGCATACTTTCTAAACAGATCTGTTTGATCCTTTTGATATGTTTAAAAAAATACTGGTACTTCTTGGATAAAAATAACTTGGGAGTAAAGGTGATAAAAGTGTATGCATCACTCCAAAGATCTCCACAATTTGAGCCTCACCATCAGATGACGTTTAGTGTTGCTTTCAGAACCCGATATGAGATAAAGGAACTAAATACTTTAGAAGTTCCTATTTTTATAAAATTTCTCTAATCAATCAACTCGTAAACTGTTTATATATGCGGTGTAATGTTTAGTAAGCTCGTCTCGAAAATCAATTCGTATTTAGCGGTTAGTACGATTCATAAAAGTTGCCGTATGCTTCCGTAATTTTATCTAATGTAAGCTCCGAGAATTTATTCAAATCTTATCCTTCATCATATTGTAAAGGGTTTAGTAAATTAGGCTAGTACACCATTACTAATAAATTTGATTCTCACTGGGTGCCCTTAGTTCTGTTTTTACCACTGAGAGGTATAGTAAATAAACCTGAGGGTCTGGCATAGTGTAATGGTTATTATTATTATTATTATTATTATTATTATTGTTAGACCATTAATTATCTTAGCCCGTGGTGTAATAGTCATCGTCGTAATCCTTTAGTTACCGTGCCAAAAGAGCCAATCACAATGGGTATAATCGTCACCTTCATGTTCTATAGTTTTTTCAATTCTCTAGCAAGGTCGAGGTACTTATATCTCTTTTCACATTCTTTCAGTTTTATTCTGTGGTCTGCCGGGACAGCAAAGTAGACAATTTTGCAGATTCTCTTTTTTGTTGTTGATTATTATAAGGTCTGGTCTTCTGTCTGAGATTAGGTGATCTGTTTGTATATCACAGTCCCATAGGACTTGTGCGTGTCATTTTCTAGGAAAGGTGCTATGTTGTGCATATACCATTTGTTAGTATTATTATTATTATTATTATTATTATTATTATTATTATTGTTATTACTTTTTATATTTTGCTATTTACTCAGTTATTACAGTGGACACTTCTAATCGAAAATATTCTTTTTCGTTATTGGTTGGTTTCTGTGTTATTTATATAATTAGTTTGAAAAGTTCTAAATGTCAAAGACGATTACAGAACGCAAAAAGTATGTTTAATATCTTACATAAGACAGGCATACACACACACATATATATATATATATATATATATATATATATATATATATATATATATATATATATGTGTGTGTGTGTGTGTGTGTGTGTGTGAGTGAATGTATAAAAGTATATGCTTGCGTGTGGTTGTCTGCGTGCAATAAAATAAAGGTAAGATTTGTGCGTGAATGTGTACTTCTATGTTTCCGTTGGTGTTTGCGTAGATGTAAGACTTATAATAGCTAAACACATTATTTTATATAAAGATCTATTTTGCACACACACACACACACACACACACACACACACATACACATACATGCGTATATTGGCAACATTTTCACTTTTAAACATAGTTGATTAAATAGTACTGAATCATCATGTCTGCTTATTCAATCTTTGATCCATTTATGTCTTCATATGATTCGTTTGTCATTTGGATGGAATGATTTGTGGAAGGCGCCGTATTTTTACCCATCTACTTTTGGACTCAACTGACTGCATCTTCAGCGGAGTGTAAAGGGAATGACAAACATTGGCGATTCATATGCATTAATACAAAGAATGTTAAAATGGGGATGGATTTTACAGAAGAAAATAATTTTATTAGAGGTATGAGATAGAGGAGACATACACAAAATGTCAAGCATAAGTTTTCCCTTGAAATCAAATCCGGATAGTTCACTGGTCATATTATTAACAATTAACACGTTTATATATATATATATATATATATATATATATATGTATATGTGTGTGTGTGTGTGTGTGTGTGTGTGTGTGTGTGTGTGTGTGTGTGTGTGTGATATTAGCACTGAGTAAAAGGAAGGCATCTTGTAATATATAATACACATTTTTGCCTATTCATTTTAATTAATATACCATCACCACCAACAACTCCAACAACAACAACTACAACAACATATAATCACACATGAACACTAACTCATATATATAAATATATCACGGACTAAAAGTACGAGTGATACATAATTTGTTCTCATCACACACACACACACACACACACACACACATATATATATATATATATATATATATATATATATATATATATATATCTTTTCTTTTCAAAAGGAAAGAAATATTTTCAGAAAAAAATATTGCTCTGTAATAAATTACATTGAGCTCTCTCTCAGGAAAATTTAAATTTTCAGCTCTTGAATGATTTTCTTGTCCTGAGGGAATTACTCCAAACTTTTTAACCTGACCGAATATTACCTATATATATATATATATATATATATATATATATATATATATATATATATATATAAGTACACGTATATATATATATATATATATATATGTATATATATATATGTATATATATATATATATGTATATATTTATATTTATATATATATATATATATATATATGTATATATATATATATATATATATATATATATATATATGTCTATATATATATACATATATATATATATAGAAAGACAGAAAGAAAGAAAGATAGATAGATCAATAGGTATATGTACAAGCGCTATTTTACACGCCATTACATTTATAACCTAATATTGGTGTACATCTGTCTAACTGTAACTGCCAAAATGTTTCCAATGTCAATGAAAGTGCATCTTTGTTTATATGTCAGTTGGTATTCGTATTTTTATTGGTACACGCAGTGATACGTACATAAGCTTAGACGAGGCTGGTAGTTATAGGTATATATATATATATATATATATATTTAAAATTATATCTTTATTTTCGTATTCCTGTAAATCTAATCTCTATCAGGAAAATTATTATATTTTTATCAGAAAATGATGAAAACTTCTCACGCGAAAGTCGAAATGTTATTGAATGTGCAATTTTTAAAAGTATATAGACAATTGCAAAACTATATAATATAAATTTTCGTGGGAAATGGACACGATGACACGAGTTCAAATCCTGGAGGAGACTGATAGCATTTCACATAGCACTAATACCCTTGGGATAGGTATGAATCCAATTATTCTCCCACTGTGGGTAAATAGTAGGGCAGGCTGGTTCTTCATCCTTGATGAGGTAACTAGTCTACGAAAAGGAAAACTCTGAATTCAAAGCTGTTAAACTCGGCTTAAAATTGACCTTGTGTCATATCCTGCCCGAGCGGAATGGTTGGTAAATATGTATTTACTTTGATAGATGATATAATTAAGAAAAAAATGTTTGCCTATCCATCTATCTCTTGCGATGTATAATATATTTCTATATTTATAGTAAAGTAAGTAAAGTTGGCGTCCGTAGTCAGGGCAACCAGAAAGCTCCTTTTTCAATAGCTACTACGCCGTAGTGTAAGAAAGGGCGATACTCCACTCCCTGGTTTGCTCCACTTTACCCTTGATATGTACCTTATATTGCCGAATGTTAAGCAAGAAGGGAACAACTACCATTTTTAAAGACTTTGGTAAAATGCGACCTGGAATTAAACCCAGACCTCCTGGGCCATATTTATACATGTGCATCATTATTTCTTGAGAGATTTTTCACGCCAGCGTTAGCTGATGGTCATTCACTGCAGTTTGAGGGACAGCAAGTCTCCTCGAGTCTCCAGGCATTTTCACAGTAGTTTGGATGATCTCTGCTCTTTTTCTGATTTCCAAATCATCCACCCTCTTTAGCAAACTTTTGAAGATCGTTTCGAGTGCAACACTAACAATTTATATCACCGTCATTGTCAAGTTCCTCAGCTTTTTTAGTTCTCAGGAAAGGTCTAAGTGCTTGTCTCTCTGTTATTTTCTTTAATTTTAATTCTGTGAACTGTAAAATCCACTTATTATTATGATTATCATTATCATTACTAAATATATATATGTATATAAGACATACACACACACATACACACACACACACACACACACACACATATATATATATATATAAAGTTATTTTAAGATACATTTAGAGTGTTTTCATATATATTTATATACTTGGTGAGGAAGGAAATTACGAACACTCTCGTATATATATATATATATATATATGTATATATATATATATATGTATATATATATATATGTATATATATATATATATATATACATTCTTATATATATATATATATATATATAGCATTATAAGGTACGTATCAAGAGTAAAGTGGAGCAATCCAGGGTGTAGTAGCTATTGAAATGGGAGCCTTCAGGTCCCCCTCGACAAGGCTCTCCAACTTCATATTTATATATATATATATATATGTGTGTGTGTGTGTGTGTGTGTGTGTGTGTGTGTGCGTGCAGTGAGTAACATATATAGTTTTTTTTTGAAAATATTATCCATAGAACCACATTTCCGCTGAAAAGGCCATGACTTTAACTGAAAGATGAAATTTCCCATCTCACAAAAGGACTGAAAAAATACATTGGACAATATGATAATAAAACAAATACTTTAAGATGAATGGATAAATTCTCTTGAAACACTAACCGGAATTGGCTCTAATATTTAAAAAAAACCATCCTCAAAACAAAGATTTCAAACAGCTTAGACAGCGAGAATATCTCATAAACTTCTACTGAAACAAATGTCAAATTTGAATATAAAACGTAAGAATTTCTAGCTAATTTCAAATAGCACCTACTGCACCCGCAGAGGCGGCCTTGAACGTTTTGCAAATAACCGCCACGATGACGGATGACCCTAATATTTTCAAAAAATTCAACTGAAACATGGATGAAGATTTCAGAACTTAATGTTACTATTAGACGGACCTTTCATTAAGCCCTGTCGGTAGGAGTTAGAGAATACACCGACTGCATCTCTGCAGAAGTGTAAGACCCAACCCTCTAACAAGTGCCCTGGATATGGTACTAAACAATCTTTTGATGAGACTCAAATAACCGTTGAACCTTGGGTAAATAGGAGTACATTTTATTGCAATCACTTCCAGGTCCTCTCTGTCCGGGAGTGGCAGCAACTAAAAGGATTTTATCCATGGGTCAAATAAAGCTGTTTGACATTTAAACAAAGTGCAAATGAATGAATTTGGCTAAACTGAATTGCCTGAAATAGAACTGTTTGATAATTTAACTGAGAGTAAAGAAATGACCTATATTTGATCAAATTGTTAATAATACATAGCTATACTTCTAATTATACATCTAATTATGTGCGAACGAAAGATTAATACGAAATAAGATAATTAGGGTTAAACAGATGACTTGTATCAAATAGAATTGGTCGTATTGGATGTTAGTGGTTGAAATCAATTAACTGTAATAGAAATAAAAGCAATACTACTGTGCAAACAAATTTGTCCTAAGTCATTTAAAAATGAATTTGCCGACAATCAAATCTCTTACATATCACGAATATCTATTATAAGTGAGAATGAATGACTGATTTAAAATTGATACTATTACATAACAATATCCAAAAACATTTATCTGCGTGTAAAAGAAATGAGCTCTAAGTCGTTTAAAATGTTTCAACAAAATGTTTTCAAATCTTTTAAATACCATGTCCGGTGACAAAAGCTGCTTGGTAGCTCCAGGAATGGCAGTACCACCTTGAGCTACCAAAACTGTGTTATCACCCCTGGTTGGCGGCTTATGAGGCCAGGGTATCGCACGTTATATGATGAAAAAAAAATAGCAATACTCGAAAACATTTATCTATGTGTAAAAGAAATGAGCTCTGACTCGTTTAAAATGTTTCAACAAAATGTTTTAAAATCTTTAAAATACCCTGTCCGGTGGCAAAAGTTGCTTGATAGCGCCAGGAGTGGCAGTACCGCCTTGAGCTACCGAAGCTATGTTGTCACCCCTGGTTGGCGGCTGGTGAGGGCAGGGAACCGAACGTGGTCGTCCTGCTTTTGCTTGGCCATATGTGGGGGTCCATAGGAGTACATCACTTTGAATTTATTGTAGAATTTTCTACACAAAGAAAATAATCCAATTATGAGGAATGAATTATGCAATTTATTGACGAAAAGAAAGTAAAAAAAAAACATCACTCATTTGTGACTAATCGCAATTTTATGAAAACTTTAATTCTTTGTATGAATTTGACTAATTTAAAGGCATATTGTTGCTGTTTTTTATTAATTTTCATAATATGGTTCCAACATTCTCGATTGACAAATAATAGATCTTCTTTGGTATATAAAACCGACACATGGATCATTTTTCGAAATGTCAATCATTGCCTTTTCCCTTGGAATTAAATCCAGACTGTTCACTGGTCATATTATTTATTGTACACTGCATTATTTACCTTCTAGGTGTGCGCTAACTCATTTATTTTGTGTAATAAATATCTACAGCAATAATATAGACTCAACATGATACATATACAACTATACACATTTTTTTTCATCATACAACGTGTGAAAGCACGTGCGATATTCTCTCCTCATCAGCCGCCAACCAGGGTGATAACACAGTTTCGGTAGCTCAAGGCGTTACTGCCACTCCTGGCGCTACCAAGCAGCTTTTACATATACAACTATACACATATATATATACGGAAACATGATCAACAATAATGACAAACGATCACACTTCTTTAGAAAAATACCTCTCACACTTGCGAAAGGGTTGCGAAATGAGTTCAGACTGATCAAACTGCGACATATTGACCCCCAGTTCCTTTGTCTTTAGCAGCACTTCTTTCTCGTTCTGAGGGGCTGCTCAATCGGGGGGCCTTGAGGGCCCATAGCCATCTGCTGGGTGCTGGTTCTCTTTACAGCATCTTATATCCAACTAACTGACTCCAACTAACTGAACTTCCTTTCGCACCGGGTTATATCATTGTTTGACTCCCACCTGCTTTCTATGAGCGTCGCATCTGCACCCAATTCAACCCGTCTACAGTCAAGGTTATACCCTGATATCATTGATCGGATGCACCTTTTCCTTGATCGACGGCTGGGTCGAAGTTCAGTATGTTACACAGCGTGTTTTACGTCGGGTTACCCTGTTATCAATGAAAAAAGATTTTTTACAATTCTATACACTATCTATCTATCTATCTATGTCCATGTGTGTGTGGATGACAATATATACCCACCCAACCGGAGGGTTGATCACCCTTGTGAAGGAATTAACGGCAGCCACTCGCATAATGCCAAACTTTTGAATGAATTGAGAACTCTTATCTCCCGTAGGGCAACATGTTAACAAACGAAAACTATTACATAATGCCTTATAATTCCTGAGCTGACGTTTATCGTCTACTGGTTGAGCGGTATGATACAAAGTCTAACGTAAAGTTGGGCGGGTTTCGATTCCAGCTTCAAGCGTCCTACTTGACTAGCCACACTGAAGAGTAGTGGTACAACGAAAAGGTCTGCCTGTGGATGACAATATATATATATATAGATATATATATATATACAAGCGTACATTCCTGTGAATTAATCAAATGAAAGTCATCATTTTTACTGTGTCGTGATGAATTCTAAATTCTGGGTGCATACATGAGAATTAGCTAAATTTGTATAGGTGTAAAGATTCATATATCAAGTTATTTTAAGATACATTTAGAGTGTCATTGTATATATATATATATATATATACTTGTTGAGGAAGGAAAAGTACGAACATTCTTGTATGATAATAAATGAATCTATAATTAAACAAGATTAATTTTGATTAAAAAAAAACAACAAAAGACAGAATAAGCAGGTAGAAAAAAGCTGTAAATTTACTCACTATGGCCACCATTTTTTTTCAATTAATGCATCAACACGCCTTCGAAACGATTTTCATACCTTCAAAAGAAATTCTTCAGACATTTTATTCCATTCTTCATGAGTAGCAGTCGAAAGCAAAATAATATTTATGTTGCATGTTGACCCATGTTTCAGCCGTCTAGAAGAGTTATTCTGTAGAGGATGAACCTGTGAAAATAAGTAGAAGCAGTCACGTGCTTGAACGAAAATATGTGGGTGTTACGAAATGATATATGCAGATGCCAACGTAAGATACAGGCAGTCGGAGTGAGAATCTTGAATCAGTGTCAGCTTGTGTTCACGGGAGCGCAAGCAAGTGGCTGGGTATCCCACTGGGGTAGCATCCCACAGAGTGTCCCACAGCTGGCCACTTGTTGAGTATCCCTGGCCGAGAAGCAGAAGATGCGCTACGTGGGGCCTTAAAGATATAACAGCAGGGTATGATCAAAGGAAGAAGTTATCGGTCAGAATAGCAATCTGTCTTTGTCTCCCTCGCTCCGCCTGTCTTTCTTACACCCCAGAAGTTTGAACGCTTTCGAGAATAAAGTGTGTTAGTTATATATTTACAACAAAATCTCATGGTCGTTCTGGCTCTATCCATATATATTCATTCCTTATTAGTACATAACAATTGCATGAGCATGTGCATTCGTTTTGTTTTCTATAACATCTCATATTGCGTAATCAATGGGGCTAAGGTCTAGACTTAAATCTTCTTTAATTGCTGTCCTCAAAGTTTTCTCGCAGACTTTCAATTCATTAAAGTGCTTTGTTATTGACGTTGTTGTTGGTCCTTTTTAATCTCCTTAGCGACAATAGAAAACCTGTTTTTCTTTCTTTACAATCCTCAACTCCCACTCTTCCTAAAAAAGCTCTTTTTCATTATTTTTTTTTTATATACAATAGGCAAAGAAACTTTAGTTTGGTTTTGGCGTTAAGTGAATCATAAATATTTTGTCGTTTATTTTCTAGCTCATTTGCATTGGGCTAAATTACTTGAATAATGGAGCTAATCAGGAAAATTTACATTTATCAGCTTTTTTTTCAAAAAATTGGGCAAATTATTAAAAAAAAAGTTTAAAAATTAATTCCATGTTTTGCTTCGGTACCCAATATATATATATATATATATATATATATATATATATATGTGTGTGTGTGTGTGTGTGTGTGTGTGTGTGTGTGTGTGTACTATAATCATAAAACTAGTTTAACACCTGAAAAATATTAACATAGTACTAGTTTATCCAATTATGTGTGGGAAATAAAAATAGGCAAGGCATTGATCCCATATTAAAATGGGAATTAGTAAAAAAACTGTTGTAAATATAGGGCCGGTGATAGGTACTGTATACTTTGCAATGAGGAGAAATTGGCTATAACCTCTTACAATGATAAAGATTTGTTCAACCAAAGGTCTGAAATATTGAACGCCTGCAGGCACAAAAGAAATTGGCTCCTCTACAATGATTTTTTTTTAAACTAGTATTTTTTTAACTGCCATTTTATACAATGCTTTCATTTAAATATATATTTTTAATAATAAACTTTATTTTTTGTATGCTTCTTTTGTACGCTTCTTTTATCCCATTATATATATATATATATATATATATATATATATATATACATATATATATATATATTATTGATATGCTAATTTTCTGTCTGGTGTGAGGTTGTTGTTCTTTCTATTTTTTTTTTTTTTACTATAAATATAGTTTTCTTTCCATACTTCTTTAGTCGGGATTACGTACCCTTATGAGCCACTTAGGCGAAACTGTAGAAGGTTAGTTCCTGACTCACTAAGTAATTATCGATACTATATATATATATATATATATATATATATTGTCATCCACAGACATATATATGTTAAAGCTTTACAATTTTAGCGGGCTACCTAATGCCATAGCTGTGTGGGATAAGGAGTTTAATAGCTTTCCAAAGGCTGCTTGACTGAAAATGAAAGTAAAAACTGGAGTGGAGTGTGAACCCGCTTGCTACGATGTTACAGTTCAGCTCGTTAGACAATACCCCACCTAATTCAACAGGGTAAAAATGATAATTGTAAGTCGTTCTACTTTTAACTTCTCCTGTGAATGTTTCACTTTCTAATCTACGTAGTATTCAGAGTGGATTTTGTTGATGAACGATATATCATCATCATCATGATGTCACACTGCAAGCACGGAATTCCCTGACTCTCACACAATCCGCCTCTATTAATTTTCGCTTTTAACAGGTCTTCTAGACAACATCCTGTGTCTGTGTAGAGCTGTTGTTGGAATGTCCTTGTTGGTCAGCCAACATTTGCACTTCCGAGTGAAAAGGGTTCAAAGGAGAACCTCACTTGTTTATGCGTCCTTATTTCGACAGAAGTGCCCCGCATGTTTTGTTCGTCTTATTTAGATGGTTTCAGAGATAAGAGTTTGGTGGCCCTACACGCGCTGCTTTGTGGAATGTAGCTTCCAGGTCTTGTTCAATGTAGTTCATAGCCTTCTTCTGCAGTTCCCGTCCAGAATAATATATATATATATATATATAGTATTATTTGGTCCAGTTAAACCGGAGTTGGTAGTAATTCCATCAGGACAAGAAAACTATTCAAGAGTGAATATTTAAATTTTCCTGGTAAAGATCAAATTGGTATATATATATATATATATATATATATATATATATATATATATATATATATATATGTATACTCCTTTGGTTCCACTGAGAAGGACGAAAACTTGGGTTGAGATATCTGAATGACGTAAAGTCCATCGAGTTTTGATCCCAGCTTGATGTAGCGGACGTGTACAGCTACACTGAGGAGTTGTGATAAAACAAAACAGTCTATCTGTGGTTGATAATATATATATATATATATATATATATATATATATATGGACATTCGTATAATGGGTAGAGTGTTAACCAGTGGTCCAGGACACTGGGATTCAATTCCAGGTCGAGTAATACCAAAGAGTCAAAATTGTACAAGGTGCCGCCTTGATTAACTCTCAGTATTATACAGTAATGTTCAAGGATAAAGTGGAGAAATCCAGGGAATGGAGCAGTGCCCTCCTCTACCCCTCGGTGTAGTAGCTTTTGGAAAGGAAGCTTTCAGGTCACTCTCGATTACGATCGCCGACTTCACACACACACACACACACACACACACACACATACATATATATATATATATGTGTGTGTGTGTGTGTGTGTGTGTGTGTGTGAACTCGCTGTCGAACTCGACGCTTTACTTTAAGATTTGAAATTTTAGGTAGCATTCAAAGGTGATTTATTTATATATCGTCCTCGGACTTTTTTCTGTTCTTTGAAAAGTAAAAATATGCGTTTAGATCATGTATATATTATACATTTTTATACGTGTCTGCGATATTGTTTTTCTTTCCGTTAATTCTGCTTCAATGAATCACTGTATATATCAATGTTTATATTTGACATTAGTATTTTTTTTTTCAAAGTGGATTTGGATTTCAACATCGGAGCTCGAGAACCGCATGCCACTTGCTAATGTCGAGGGCTTATGATAAAACTAGCCATATTTTGCGGATAATATGACAAAACTGCATCAAAATCTCCCAAACTACACTTTCAAGGCTGGAATTATTATTTCTCTAGGACCTATTGACATACCGAAATTAGAGAACCCAGTGTAAAATAATAAGGTTGATAACCAATTATATTGATTATTTTACGGATAATTAATTATATTACTCAATTTATTATGCAGTTTGGTCAGGTTGTAATTTATTCATGGTCTTTAATTTAATTGTACTCAGCGTTGCGTTCGCGTGCACAAAGTTATAATACTGATACCATATCATCTCGTTCCGGAAACCCAGATGTGAATAAAATACAGTTGTGTCTTGTTTCAGAGTTTGATTGAGGTAACATAAAAACATAATGAAAGTTAGAGACAAGTGTGAGGATCATGTTGGTATGACGCAGTGATTTATTGAGATGTTTTCACTACTGTATGCGTCTGCAATACCTTCTCACTCGACAATCGTGTCTCGCGTCGTTGTCAAAAACAAGTCCGTTTGACCACCGCAAAAAAATTGAGTGCTTCTCTTCCTTCTTCGACGCTTATATGCACTTTTTGCTGATTACAAAAAATTGCATATACCCTTCGGTCTCGCGAGAATGTTTTTGACCGCTACGTATATTTTTCTTATGCCGACGGTGGCCATGTTTCTTTTCGGTTATAATTCACGCGGAGAATGTCTGTAACCATCTTTTTTGTCATGGGCTGCGGTAATGTAAGTTTTCGACTTTTACTGACACATCTTGTCATAGTCATTCCAATGATATACTTTATTTTTAGTATGCATACAGATTGGAGGATTTTGAGAATTAGTCAACTGTCGGTTAAGTTGCGAGTTGAATTTGAGCTGAGGCAGAGTTTAGATTCACAGAACCCTTCAGGGCAGCGTCAGGTGGTGGGTTACTGTGTAGCGGTAAGTGTATCTCTGATCAAAGATCCTTACAAGGTCTCTCTCACTTTCTTTCTCTTTCTTTCTCTCGCTCTCTCTCTCTCTCTCTCTCTAGTTCTTCGATTACTGCTAGGAAATTCTGTGCTGTTTGAATTATAAAATACCTTTGTATCTGAAACAGCTGAGTCGCCTTGAGTTTGAAAAAGTGTGATATCTAGTGAGATTCGAGATGGTGCCATGGTATTGCACTCTTTTAATTTGATGCGGTGACAAGCACAGTAGCACACCAGTCTGCCTTATTATTTTATCCATTGCTTGGCGGTGGGGGGAATAGAAGTGAAAGATGGATAGTCTCGGTCGGGATTTGGACTCTGCTCGTCGAGCTCATTTCCTTAGGGCAACATCCGAACTAAACAGACATATATATAACCAAATATACGCACAAATTATAAATATTTGAGTGAGTATATATACGTGTGTGTGTGTGTGTGTGTGTGTGTGAGTACATATTGGATTGTAATTGGACGATTCGTAAAGAAAAATTGATAACAAGTAATCCAAGGAGAAAGAGAGATTTATTGAGAAGCAAAGTCGATACTATAGAGTTTCGGTTCTAATGAACCATCATCAGGACAATAAGGGTTGATATTAGGGTTGTTAAAGCAATGATTGATGTGTAAAAAGTGTAAAATATAAAAACCTGTGGAAAATTTGTATAACGTGGAAAAAGTTGACTGTTTAGTTAATAAATCAGCGTTTGTTAAATGTTTATTATATATATATATATATATATATATATATATATATATATATATATATATATATAATAAACATATAACTATCAGAAAAAGAGGTAAGATAAAGAGAAAACAGAAATCATTCTAATTGAGACATTTTTGTTACTCCTCCTCATCCACTGTATCCTTTTCACGCACTCTTGCTTTACTTCATGGTTGGTTGGTTAGTTGGTTGGTTTCTTTGTTTAATGGCATATCAAACTTTGTAGGTTATTTAATGCCAAAGCCATTCTCCAAGAAGAGCAGTAGTGGTACTATGTAACCCATAGCTGGGAGGATAAGGGGGGATTCATACCTTTCCCAAGGGTATTAGTGCTATGTGAAATACAATCAGTCTCGTCCAGGACTTGAACTCGTGTCGCCAAGTCCACATCCTGCGACGATAACCATTACACCACTGGCATTTTAATAGGCATTTTTTTAAAACTTTCTCTCTGTCTGAGGAATGATCACCTCTGGTGGTTTAATGGTTAGCATGCCAAACTACCAAACCTTCACGAGTGAGTTTGATTCTCATTGGGTGCCTAATTCATACGACCTTGTGCCACATCTAAGCAAACCGCTCATTAAATTGCTACTCGGTCTAATAAATGCATGAAGCAAGAAACACTGGGTCACAGACACCACTATGTTATTCATATATATATATTGGCCTAGTGAGTTGAGTTTTCGCTTATGGTGCGGGAAACTTGGGTTCAATCCCAGGTCGAGTCATACCAATGACTTTAAAAATGGTATTTGATACCACCTTGCTGAACACTCAGCCACATAAGGTACGTATCAAGGGTAAAGTAGAGCTACCAGGGAAGGGATTAGCGCCCCCCTACACGTCAGTCTAGTAGCTATTGAAAAGAGGGCCCTCTGGTCACCCTCGACTACGGTCGCCAACTTTAATTTAATTTATATATATATAACAACTCTATCATTAATATTGGACACTATTTAATGGTTACGTAAATTTAGCTCCACTATTAACTTACCAATGGAGCTAGTGATAACCAGTAACCATTACTATATATATATATATATATATGAACAAACACACGCAAACAATCAGACATAAATATACGTGAATCTGTGAATGTTTTTGTCTGTGTTATATGTGGGCGTATACATACACTCATACACAAATTTGCACTTAAACATTTGAGGGTCGTTCTATAAATTCCAAGACTATCGAAGATTTTACATTTGCCACACGAGGGGCCTACGATAAGTTTCCAGACTTATGTATGGCCACTTTTATCGATAGTACACCCATGAAACTCTAGTCCCCTTCGAAGTAATCTCCTTCGGCTGCAATGCACTTTTTGTACCATTCCAACAACTGTGGAAGGCCCCATGGAAGTCCTCTTGTGTGAGCGTGTCAATGACCTTCGTCACAGCCTCTTTCATCTCTTCAATTCTCTCATAACGACAGCCTCTGAGCTTAGGCAATAACCAAAAGTCACAGGGAGCAAGGTCTGGAATATAGGTAGACTGTGGAATTGTCTTGATGCTCATCTTGGTCAAATAGTCTGTGATAAGGATGGAGTTGTGGACTGGTGTATTGTCTTGGTGGAAATGCCACTGACTCGATTTGAAGAGTGCTAGCCTCTCCGACGGAATCTCTTCCTGAACTCCCTTAAAACCTCAACATAGTAACCCTAACCCTAACCCTTTGGCCAATCAACTCTGGTCGGTTGACTTCCTTACTACTCCCACACCTCTCATCATCCCTCATAGACTCCCTGCCTTCCTTGAATCTCTTATGCCACTCAAAAACTGATGTCCGATTCATGCAAGATGGCCGAAAAGAAGTCTGACGGATTCCATACGTTTCTGTGGTATTTTTTCCAAGTTTAAAATAGAATTTTATTGCATATCATTCTTCTAAAATGTCATCACGTCCAGATTGCATTTTTGAAATTCACCAGCTGTGACAATTAGGCTTTAGTACGGAGTATTCCAATTGCTGCTGTAGCTGTTCTTTTGAATCTGAAATCATAAAAATTGGTCAGTCATCTTATAAGAGGTCTAGCAATAACATACTAAATGTTCAAGAGTCCACGACAATTTTAAATGCCCGTACAAAAAAAGCATGTAAACTTATTAAAGGAACCTTGAATATTTGGGAGTAGGAGAGACAAATAGTTAGTACGGTTATCAAAATAGTCCAGCGTTTTTCTCTAAGTATGTCTTTAAACTTAATAAAGGCACTACGTATCTCATCTTTGTGTAATCCTCGTCTCCACTTAAAATAATACACAGAAAACTGTATTAGTTTTTTTCTAGTTTTATACGAAGTGGTAAAGGGCTGATATGATAAAACTATTCAACTCTAAGTCTTCTTAGAAATTTCTGAAAAAAAAATTCCTATATATATATATATATATATATATATATATATATAATTTTGCTTCTTCGTTTTAATGGAACAAATTGTGTTCTGTTCTCATTGGGAGTCACAGAAATGTGATCTGTGTCTGTACCATACAAATATATAGATATATCCCTATCTCTCCCTCTCTCTCTCTCTCTATATATATATATATATGTGTGTGTGTGTGTGTGTGTGTGTGTGTGTGTATATATATATATATATAAAGGTAAATATCAATGTTTGTAAGAAAAGTTCGTCAAAAAGCCTAGAAATACGTCTTAAATTAATTATACCTTACATTTTTCTCCTGCAAGTAAAGGAATCTGATTAATATATATTCTTTAAACAAAGGAATTTTAAGACTGAAACTGGGAAAATAATGAATGCACTTGAAGTTTAAGTTGATCTCAAACAAATCAAGCCCCAAGACTAGGTAATTCTGTCAGTCATATGCCACAAAAAAGGCGGGGTTTAAAGACAGTTTAATGTAACTGCTATTTAACCCTGAGTCTTAAGGGTTGATGACACAGTCCCCCATTCTTAACCGAGCTTCCTGTGTCAACGTTACACATTTCTTCAAGAAGTTGTTGTATCTGAGTCGAAAAGAAAAAAAGGGAGGGTGACATTCCAATGCAGCAAGTTGCAAAGAAAAATATATATTTAAAATGTTGGCATGTCTTCGTGAGTAAATAAACCCCAAATCTTCGCTTGGGTTTTTAAAACGTTTGTATAGGTAATTACACAACGGTAAAACGAAAGACATTAAAGCTAGGAATATATACAGTATGATTTAAAAGTACTTAGATATTTTAGTCAATTAGAAATTTTGACCAATCACAAAAAGTTGATAATTTTTCTAAAGGAAAATGGGTTATCGGGAGACAATAATTAATTTTCCCTTTGATAGTATGAGCGAATTCATCGGGATATATGCCATCCTCAGATTCTTCTTTGTTTTTGAAAAATAAAAATGTGACTTTAGATCTTGTATATATTATTGGACATTGGTATAATGGTTAGAGTTTTTGCCAATGGCCAGTGAGATCTGGGTTCAATCCCAGGTCGAGTCATATCAAAGACTCAAAAACGGTACTAGATTTCTCATTGCTTAACACTAAGCATTATAACGTACGGATCAAGTGTAAAGTGGGTCAATCCTGGGAAAAGAGTAGCGCCTTCCCCTACACATTGGGGTAGTAGCCATCGAAAAGGGAGCCTTGGGCTGACCCTCGACTACCGTCGCCAACTTTACTTTACTTATATAAGTCAATGTTCTTGTTTTTCCTTCCGTTTATTCAGATTTAATGTATCATTAGATATATTAATGTTTATATTTGATCTTGGTATTTTTTTTAATTTCAAAGGGGATTTAGATTTCAACATCGAAGCCCGAGCACCAAATGCGACCAGCGAACAGACTCGTGGCAAAAAAAATTCTCATCGAAATATGTTCCGAAATCTTGGTAATTTTCTCCTTCCCATTCACCATGTTTCTTACAGAGAAGGGTCAAATGTACTTTAATTGCCTTCACTTTATGATCAGCAGAGGATTAGGGGAAATAATCCAAATTTATATACATTATATATATATATATATATATTAATTATTTGGTTTCGAAATTGTGTGTGGAAGAGCGACGACTGTAATTGTAGGAAATGAACTTACGCAATATAGGATTTTTTTGTTTCACAAGATGGGAATAGTAAGACTTGACAACTCTAATAAGGGTGGAAGGTGTACTTGAGTTGACAGAGAACTAACACTTAGAGAAGAGTACGCAGAAAATTGTTTTTCTTCAGAATGTAGGATGAAATAGATTTTTCGAATAGTATGTGCATGGGGAAGGTGTACGAGAAATGAAAGGCATTACACGCAAATAGAAAATCATAGAAAAATATTTGGGAACCGATAGTTAAATCATATATTTATATATATATATATATATATATATATATATATATATATATGATAAAATTTTGGACACTGTGTAGCAAACACAGAGTCCAAAATTTTATCACATTATATATATATATATATATATATATATATATATGATTTAACTATCGGTTCCCAAATATTTTTCTCTGTTTTTAAAATATCTTTTCTATGTTTTGCAATTTTTAGATAAATTATCAAAAAAGAGACTGGTAAAAAGGGAATTTACTCAAAGTGAATTTAGGAATTTTCAAAAAAATTCAAACAGAGAATTTGTTCTCAAACATTTTTTACATATATACATGATCCCCTTACTATTATCCAGGTTTTCATTTTAGATTTATTTCTTTGATTAATGGCATATCAAACTTTATTTATCTGATGTCAAACCTATCCTTGTAGAAAAGCAATTGTGATATTATTTAATTGTCTGCTAGGGGTATAATTGGTTTATATTTTCCCAAAGGTATTCGCCTGAAAGTGAATATGAGAGCGTGAGTGTTGTTTGACCTTGATTACTACGATACCACAGTCCAGAATTTTAGTCAGTACGCAACGGGACTCTCTCTTCCGTATTCATTTTGAGGGTAAAATTAAATTCCGCACAATCAGCTCCATTGCAGATTAGCATTATAAATGATGAAAATGTTGTATTGCAAAGAAAGACAACAACACTGATGTATGAAAAATAAATCAGCTTCTTTTATATTCCTTTTATTACCCAAAATGTACGGACGGTAAAGAAAAAAGACGGCTGAGCTACACCCACAGAGACCGACGGTACGAGACTTCTATGAACCACTTTCATCTTCGTTCTTCTTTTTCAGATCGAAATCTACCTGGTTATATGATATTCCGGACGCCCACGACCAATTCTCGTTGTCACATCTCCCCAGCCTCCTTCTTACTCATTGACACAACGTCTTCTCGCATGTCTTCTATACAAATTCTTGTTGTCACACCTTCAGCTTGCCAATTACACAAGGCACGTGATCAAGCTACCTTCTAGCTTGCCAACCACGCAATTACGCAGAAACACCTGTGTTCTGTTTACTTTTGGTAACAGGTGCATTTCCTGTTATCTTTATCCCAGTTTCCGACTTCGACCTTGCATGTTATCCATGCAATTTATGCTACATGTCAAAGGTATCTTCAAGGCAATATCCTACGGAAGTAACTTACTCCTAAGTTATTTTTTACCCTGTATACCTCTACCTAGACGTATTGGCTCTTTTGAGTGCTTGAATTTGATACAAGTGATGTAGAGACTACCGATAAGGAAGTGATTCAGTAAAAAAAATATGAAAAACTTATAAAAGGTCTTGTTGGTAACAAAACTTAATTTACGGGACGAGACGTTCAAAACGAGTTTAGTTATGGATCTAATATTACGATTTGATCAAGCAAAATCCTTAAATACTGTTTTAAAGACGTCAAGCACTTTCAATAAGACAAGATATAAAAGATGTAATATATATATATATATATATATATATATATATATATATATATAAAATTAACTTAAATCGCGAGTCTGAAATCTTCTACTAAAGTTTCACCTTATCGGATCATTAGGAAGTCTTTCGTCGGTGATAGACTTCCTGATGATCCGATAAGTTGAAACTTTAGTAGAAGATTTCCGACTCGCGATTTAAGTTAATTTTATAATTGGCTCCACTCGTATTGAGCACTATTGTAATTGTAGCATTGCAGGATTCGCGGAAGGTTTTAGTTTTCTTTTGACCAACTGACTGCATATCCCTTGATTTTTTCAAGGGGTCTGACGAGTTTGGCCTTTTCTTTCTTTTTGACCTATAATATTTTTCCTTTTTCCCCCGGGCGGTGATTCGCGATACTCTTATCTCTTATTCCTGGCGTTTTTTTTTTTCTTTTTTTCTGGTAACGTGAATGCTGGTCGATATTAGATTAGTAAATATATATATATATATATATATATATATATATATATATAGTATATATATATATATATATATATATAATTTGCTATAAGGAAGCAGGGCATACTACTGTGACATGTTGAGCTGACCAATTATAGAGATTAATGCGATTTAGGAACAATTAATCAAAATGTTTCAATAAAAAATGCAATTTGATGTAAGGTAAAAATTATACATTGTTTTGAGTCGTATTTCATAGTCTATGGGAGACAATAGCTCTATCAATCCCAAAAATATTACTCTGACTTGTTCAGTAGGACTAAGGGTGAAGAGGATAAAGTGTTCGTCAGATGTGCATTTGAGTGAAATTATCCGGAGGTCCGAGGTTTAATCCTACCAACATGTATAGTAACAAAGAATACTTACAATTAATTAATGCTTGTACCTGGTCGAGGATAAGAAAATTAAAATAATGTTTGCAGATTGAATGAAGGGTTTAGTTTAAAGTTCTGTGTAGGCTCCCGAGCTTGTCATAATACACTTGAAGAAGCGCTTATCAGCCGAAACGTTTTGAGTGTAATTATGCAGACTATCTTACATTTTAAGTAATATATATATATATATATATATATATATATATATATATACTGTGGGAGAAACCGTTGTATTTTTCATTTCATCTTCATTTTTTTTTTTTGTATATACAATTTCCACTTTTTGTACCCCAGTTTATTTTATTTCAGATAGTTCGACAGTAACGTATGCACCCCTGTCGGTTGAGGCTGTAGAATACGCCGACTGCACCTCAATAGAGGGGTAAGACCTGATGGCCATGGGTGGTGACCCGTAAGGCACTAGAACGGAAGCCGGGTGGTTGAGCAGTCATTTATCCGGCGACAAAGCAGTCAATTGCACAGTACTATGAACCTACAATTGGTAACGGCCCGAAAACCGAACCCTAGCTCGAGTATACTGGTCGTATATTCCCGTCTCAACCAAGGTAAACACATTTCACCCAGGGTACATTCCCAACAAAAGTTGGTCTCCGTGGTGGGTGGTGGAGCACTGGGCTAGTGAAAAATTTACAGCATATATATCGTCTTCAAATAAAAAAACTAAATGAAACCTGTCAGAATCAGACGGGGAGAATGAGGAGCAGACTTTCTTAGATTCATTGTTAATGAATCTCTGGAGGAGGTCTGCTAAGCCAAATTCTTGCCTTTCCTCATTGAAAAGGTACTATTTACCAACCCCTCCGCTCGGGCAGGATATGACACAAGGTCAATTTTTAAGCGGAGTTTAACAGGTTTGAATTCAGAGTTTTCCTTCTCCTAGACTAGTTGCCTCACCAAGGCTGAAGAACCTAGTCCGTCCTACTATTTACCCATAGCTGGGGGGAGAATAAGGGGGTTCATACCTTTCCCAAGGGTATTTGCCCGAAAGTGAACGTAATAGCGCAACTGGAGTACGAACTCGCGTACTACGATTCCGCAGTTCATCGCTTTAACCATTACACCACGAGGACACCCTCATTGAAAAGGTAATTTCTACAAGGGCTATTCAGAAAACTGTTAAAAGAAACAGGACCGGCAATTTGCTAGTCGAGGTGGACAGCCGGAGACAGGCAGAAAGCATATTAAAAATGAAAACCTTTTTAACGACTAAATGCAGAGCCTACCCACATGAGAAACTCAATCTTCTAAAGGAGTTTTCAGGAATAGTTTTCAGGAATTGGCTACAGAAGAGGAGATAGCATCAGCCATGGAGAAACAGGGAGTTACAAATATACGAAGAATCTTCATTATAAAAGGCGAAGGATGAATCCAGGCCAACACTTGCATGCTCACCTTTAACTAGCCCAGTACTCCCAAAGGGAATAAAGATCGGTTATTGTCTTGGGAGAGTTGGGCAGTACGCCCCAGCTCCACTGTGGTGCTTCAAATGCCAAAAATATGGACACCACATGGAAGCTTGTAGAGGGCGACAGACAAGTGCCAAATGCGGTAAAAAGGACACGGACCAATTGAAGGAAGATTGCTTGAAATAAATGTGATATGCACACTGCCGAGAAGATCACCCGGCTTACGCAAGATCTTGCGATGTTTACAGGAAAGAAAAGTAAATACTTCACTTGAAACACAAGAAATATATTACCTCATGTGGTTTAATGGAAGAAAAGACAAAAAAAAAACTGTCACAAATGAGTTTGAATCTCACTAAGTGCTTCACCCAGTTGTATACAGGAATGAGTAGACAATAATACACACACACACACACACACATATATATATATATATATATAAACAGGAACCCCTCTTAAACTAGTAGACAAATTCACGTACCTAGGAAGCAGCGTCGAATCAACCGAAAAGGACATCGAAACGAGGTTAACGAAAGCATGGACAGCTATCAATAGGCTATCGATTATATGGAAATCAGACTTAACCGATAAAATGAAACGTAGTTTCTTCCAGGCAGCGGTCACATCGATACTGCTATATGGCTGCACTACATGGACGCTAACAAAACGGCTGGAGAAGAAGCTAGACGACAATTACACAAGAATGCTACGTGCAATCTTGAACAAGTCCTGGTGGCAACACCCCACAAGACACCAACTGTACGGCCACCTGCCCCCTATCACGAAAACTATTCAAGTTAGACGAACCAGACATGCAGGACACTGCTGGAGAAGCAGGGACGAACTCATAAGTGATGTACTCCTATGGACCCCCACATATGGCCAAGCAAAAGCAGGACGACCAGCTCGAACATACATACAGCAGCTATGTGAGGATACGGGATGTTGTCCTGAAGACCTACCTAGGGCGATGAACGATAGGGAGAAGTGGCGAGAGAGGGTCAGGGATATCCGTGCTATGTGGAATACTAAAAAAAACTCAGCTAATGACCACTAGAAAGCGTATATAACAGGGCGATAGAATATACCATTTTCTTATTGAGTTTGGTTTGGATTCTTTGTTTTATGTCATATCAACCTTCCTGGGTTATTTCATGCCAGAGATATTTTAACAAAAGGATAGTAATGATAAAAATAAACCCATTGCTAGGAGAATAAGGAGATTTATACCTTTCTCAAGGGAATTTGCACGAAAGTAGACCTAACAGAGATCGAACTAGCTTATTTCGAGGTGACAGTACAGCACTTTAGCCATTTTGCCACAGGGACTTGTCTTTCTATTTTTTTACGCGCAACGATTTATTCTAGTGCCTCTTTATAAAACATGCCCTAAAATCCAGCCACACACCTACACAGAACGAACCAAACATTCTTTGACGTCATCCACTTTGTATTTTTGCGCATGCTCAGCTGGGTGACTTTTCATTCTTTGAGGTTTTAAAATATCTGATTTGGATTAGCTCGTTCTCGCGGTTGAATACATTTTCCAAGATTTATGAGTTAGAGAGAAATAGTTCAGTTGTTGGCAATGATATTTCGTTATTTCTTGAGTCGCAATACATTTTCAAAATACGATCTTATGAATGGAAGCAAAAAACACACAATAACTTCCGAACATCGACGCGCAACGACATAATAGCACGCAATAGATTTAATCTTATACATTAAGTTTGATGAACGTCCAGGCAATGAACGGTTATTGACAACGAATTCACGAAAATCAAAAACTACGTTAAAAAGAAAAATGTCGATAAATCTACGAGTTATTTCATAATGCATAAGAATATAAAGAAAATTAAACAAAGAATTTTAATAAGAAAACAACGAAGACCACAAATATCGACTCAATTTTCAAGTGCACAATTCGATACTGAATCTTTCCAATCGACAATATAAATAGATTTTATTGATTGGAGATTATTTAAATGAATTTATCATTTACGTATGCTATAAAATATACATACATTCTTGCATTTCGTAAAACTTGTATGTGGGCGTTTTTCGGATTTACATACCGAGTATGTTAAGTGAACCCGATAAAAGATATGAGGTAATACTTATACGTAACACGATGTAAGTATAAATATACAAATACACACTCTCTCAGTATACAAATATACAGAAACACATCCTCGACGGCACACAATTACACACACAGAAGCACATACACAAATACTCTGACAAATTTATAAATGTGTGTATTACCTTTTTGAATATCTAGGTGTTTTATATGCATGGTGCGTGTTTAAATACGTAATGGCAATTAATCAAATGCATACCTACCTACATACGTAGAAGGTGTTTGAGACGTAAAGACTATTGTTGCATGAAATGGTCTCAGCGAACCGGGATCAAATACTGGACAAGGCTATCATGAGTTTCACTTTCAGCTATCGCACCGAACAAACGAATGGACCCATTTCTTCTGGTCCCCGTTGTGGGTAATTTATACAAAGGACTATACTATGCAGCCTTGTTTAGGTCACCAATCAAGGAGAAGGAAAACTCAGATTCAAAACCGGATTAATGCCGCTTAAATAATTTATCTCCTGTTACATCCTCTCAATGGCAGGGTATTAAATACACACACGCACACACGCACACACACACACACACACACATATATATATATATATATATATATATATATATATATACTGTCCCGTTTGGTGGACCGCAAATATGCCGATGTTATCACCTGCAGATAAGAGTAACAAAAAAACTGGTGTTCTTGGTATGATTCTAAAATTTAACAAGTGGTACGGCTCAGCTTCTGGTTTGCTACTATCTATAGTTACCTGAAAGCATGAAATTCCTTATTTATCAAAAAGCCAACAAACAAAAAAACAAAAAAAACTGTTGGCTTAATATGTATGATATTTAGGCAAATAAACAGTATATTATTGTATATATGTATTCAGCTAATTATCAATCGATTGATCAAGCTCTCTCTCTCTCTCTCTCTCTTCCTTTCTTTCTTTCTTCTCTTTATATATATATATGTACATATATATTACTGGTTGCTATTACCCTGATTTTTGTGGCATATTGATTCTTTTAAGAACTCTTTAAAACTTTCACAAATTGTGTTGATGACCAAATGGAGAAACTAGTTGAGAATAATTAACAAGTAATTAATTCCAAATAATATTTCTATTTTCTGCTTAATTTTTTACATTCTATATATCTATCTAACTATATTTAGAGAAAGAAAGAAAGAGAGAGAGAGAGAGAGTGAATAGTTTGATATAGTTATACTTCATTAGTGCTCAATATCGGTGATAGAGCATTTATAGCTGAGTCAGGATAGCGTGACTTGGGGTCAACGACACTTAATTACCGAGTTTATTTCTGTAATATAATTGCCGAGGGACTTCGTTTTACATATCTTGCCTTTCGGTTTAGTTAGGCTGAGAACATTTGACTTGGCGCATAGGTTAGTTAGGTGCAACATTAACGCAAGTGTTCACGCGCGCGCGAAGAGGATGTGTCATTCAGAGATGTCAAATAAAAAATCCCAGATAGGAATCGGAACCAGGGTATTTGGGTGACGTCACGCACCGGAAGTGTGGGCTGAGATTTGAGAAAAAGCAGTCAGTTGTGTTCCCACCTCGGAAGAAGTTTGACTTTCAGAGCTGGGCGAGGACAGACGATTTTGTGCGCTACGGGCGCTGCGTGTTGTTTGGGTTGAGAGCCGACTATGTAAAAGCAGTCAACATAGAAAAATTGTGTCTCTATCTCTAACTCAATGGTAATAAGAAGTTTCGTACCCGAACCAATTTCGTAAAGTTTTGTGTTTTTAGATTCCCTATGTTTATCTCACATATCCGTATATCTGGCAATGTAACATTTCGTATACGAGAGTAAATACTCTCAGTGTCTACGCTATCCTTACATACATACATATTTTGTATTTTTGTGTACGTATATATATATATATATATATATATATATTTAAAGATAGATATGAATATATTGGGATTGATCAAGACAGTGCTGAATTGAGAGAGTGGCAGACTGTTAATTAGATACATTAACTCAGTCGACAACGGCTGTAGAAAACGCCGACTGCATCACTGCAGAGGATTAAGACCTCTCCAGTAAATTATCTTATGGGGATCCTTCAGTTCTACAACTATTAGGAATATGTAGAACCGTTCCATTGCCCTTATACTCTGGGCCACTCTGACTCGGAGTGGTAATTCTCTTTGGGAGTGTCATCATTAGGTCAAATATAACTGTTTAATCATTTGTTATGCTTGAAGCCATTTCCCCGTTGTTATATAATTAAGGAATGATTTTTTTATATTAATCATTTTTCGTTAATTATATTTATCATTCTGTTTGGTTGGGCTTTGGACTATTCGAGTATCTTAGTTCAGGGCATAGTCATTGGGTGCAGTTTTACGCTAGTGTGCAATGGATATGAAATCACCATTTGTCATAATTAACCCCTAGACAGGAAATGGGGCTGGAGTGTGGATGGCGTCATGCCCGGAAGAGATGGTCCTGAGAAGTTGAAGATTTTGAAAAAGAGTTAGTTGAGAAGTTAAGATTGGACCATGCCGGCAGACAGTTGAGTTCTCTGCCATTGGGGAATAGAATTGAGTTCTCTGCTATTGAGTTGAGTTTTTTTTTTTTTTTTACCGTTGCGGCGGCGGTTAATTTTTTTCGGATCTCTACCGACTGAAATGTTAAACACCACAAGATGCGCTGCGTGTTGGGGTCAGATGGAGGGTTAGCATAATAAGAACGGTGTCTTTCTCCTCCTGTCGCAATGGGCCGAAGTCAAGAAGTTAATAAACCGTTCGTACCTGAACAACAGAGTCCGCTTGTTTCCGCATGTATTGTATTTGTGCTTGTGTTTTGCATATGAGAAGTATACAACACCTGTAAGTAAATAAAATAATTATTGTTAACAATATTTGAAACCATTCAATTGTGCGTAAAAAAATGAGCTTTGACTCGTTTAAAAATTGTTACCTATTAAATATTCTTTTTCAAATCACAGATATTTAATGTAGATGAACCAGCAAAAGTCTGCATTAAATATCTTATATGGGTTGATATGCTGTAAAACAAAATCAATCAACCAACCAAATTGCCTAATCAGCTGGGGCTGTAGAATACACCGACTGAGTCTCTGCAAAGGGGTAAGAGCACCAACAAGTGTCCTGGATATGACACTAAGCAATCTGATGATGAGGTTCCAGTGATGCAGGGGCTTTGGGGAATGCAGAGAACCCCTTCACTGCCATTCTTCCCTGGTCAACTCTGCCCTTGAATGGTAGCACCTGATAGGGCCCTATCTATAGGTTAAATAGAACAAAACTGCATCCTTATGCCAAACTGATTTGTTTGAACTAGAAATGTTTGACTAAACTGAATAGCTTCAAATTGAACTGTTTTTGACATTGAAACTGTACTTATGCTAAACTGAATTATTTAATATATAACTGTTTTGGCAGTTAACCGAGTGTAAACAAAATCTATACTTACACTAAACTGAATTGGCTGAATTATAACTGTTTGAATTAATTGAATCGCTTGAAATGAAAATGTTTTTGACAATTAAAATTTGTACTCATGCTTAAATGTTTGAAATAAAACTATCTATTCTTATAAAAATGGATTTGGCATTAAATAACCTACAAAGGCTGATATGCCATAAACCCAAACAACTAACAAACAAACCTACGAGCCAAAAGAGATATAGATAGATAGAGAGAGAGAGAGAGAGAGAGAAAGAGAGAGACCTTCCTTTGAAATATACGGATATAAATTAGACAATGCAATATTACCTTCAATTTTTATGGACTAATATGTACTTCTTGCTCCTATGTACCATTGACTATCATCATAGATATTCTTGTGTTTAAGTTAGTATCTTTTTCCGAAAAATTGTCCTTTCACTTTCATTTTCACTTTTACTTCCTATGCATATTATATCCAATGAAAATTAAATTAGAAACTTGTGTTTCTTTCTTTTTCGTTATCTGAAACATCGAAAACCTGTCGATCAACAATAATCAAAACATAAAGTTTGCTCTGTTAGAAAATACACAGCCCGAAGTTTCTAAAAGATGAAATAAATAAGCAATAACATATTCAAGGCACATGTGCAGAAAATGCTATTTTCTATTCATAAGATATTATTTTCATGGCAAAATATAAAGAAAAGTAAACCCTTAAAAATTATTTATAAATTTCTATTTGTTTTAGCATGTGTAAAGGGTGGCTATGGTAACGAAAGAAAACGGTTTCAAGCTAACAAAGTGAACAAGCAGAAGGTACCCCGCAAAAATAATTACCGACGCCGACTACGCCGATGACATAGGACTTCTGAAAAATGCACCCGCCCAAGCTGAAACCCAGCTACATAGTCTGGAACGAGCCTCTTCAGACATAGGCCTCCATGGCAATGCACACAAGAAAGAATATATGTGCGTTAATCAAACAGACAATATCTCCACACGAAACGGTAGCTTTCGGAAACTAGTTGACAAGTTCCCCTACCTAGGAAGCAGTGTCTCATCAACCAAGATAGACATCAACACGTGACTAGCAAAGCCATGGGCAGCTACGATAGGCTATCGCTCATATGGTAGTCAGACCTAACTGATAAGATAAAACGCAGTTTCTTTCAAGCAGCGCGTCGATGCTGCTATAAAGATTCACTACATGGACGCTAACTAAACGGATGGAGAAAAAGCTTGACTGCAATTACACAAGAATACTGCGACCAATATTGAACAAGTCCTGGAGGAAACACCCCACAAAGCAGCAGCTGTACGGCCACCTACCACCCATCAAGAAAACTATCAAAATTAGATGAACCAGTCATGTGATCAAGTCACTGGACCCCTTCACATGGACTATCTAAAGAGAGGACTACCAGCTAAAACCTATATACAATAGCCCTGTGCCGATATGGGATGTAGCCTTGAAGACCTGCTGGAAGCAATGGACGATAGGGAAGTGTGGCCAGAGAGGGTCAGGGATATCCGTGCTAATGGCGCGACGATGAATGATGATGATGATGATGATGGTAGCGAAGATTGACTGATGTCTTAGTATTAACCAAATCTCTCCACACGAGCAATATGCGACACAAGATCAATTTCTATGCGGAGTTTAAAAGAATTTAATTTTCCTAGACTGGTTCCGATAACACAGCTCAAAAACTCCATTCTACTTTACTTTGTATACAAAAGTGAAAGGACAATAATAGAATTAATACCATACCCGAGAAAAATTTGAAATGTGAACTGCCTCTTCCTGGATATGAAATCGGGTCGTCATATACAATTTCCACGACGCCAAGAAGGTTGCCTTGCTATATTTGTCGTAAGTAAAGGTTAACATTATTTGAGTGAGAGCTAGCAACTCATACATATACTTGAGAAAATGTATAATAGATATTTTTTCTTTCAGGACAATGTAAAAGCTATTAGCAGACTTTTAAGTAGAACTTTTCATTAGCCAAACAGACTTAACAGTATAAATACAAAAATATTAAGAAATAGCAACATCGGTTGGTGTTTTATGGTACATCAAACCTTGCGAGTTATTTAGTGCGATAAATATCATCATCATTATCATCATCATGCCGTGCTAGTAGCACGGATATCCCTGACGCTCTCTCGCCACTTTTCCCTATCGTTCATCGCCTCCGGCAGGTCTTCTGGACTACATCCCGTATCCTCACATAGTTGCTGAATGTATGTTCGTGCTGGTCGTCCTGCCTTTGCTCGGCCATGTGTGGGGGTCCATAAGAGTACATCTCTTATGAGTTCGTCCCTGCTTCTCCAGCAGTGTCCTGCATGTCTGGTTCGTCTAACTTGAATAGTTTTCGTGATAGGAGGCAGGTGGCCGTACAATATGATCCGAGATGGAAATCAAAATGGTAAGAGGTTTCCACTTAGTGTGCTCAATTCAAACGTCTATTGATGTATGATTAATTTGGGGTTCATGATACATCAACGCTCACATTCTTTTGATATTAAGAAAAATGAAAGTGATTTTTTTTTCTTTTTGCCCCTCTCTCTCTCTTTATATATATATATATATATATATATATATATATATATATATATATATGAGTGAGTGTGTGTGTGTGTATTGTTAGTAAGCGGATAGTTTATAATTAACTATTTTCAAACGTGTGAGACTTTATGAATTGCACACAGGAAAAGACATTTGATATTGCAATCTAATCATCATCATCATTATTATGCCGTGCCGCCAGCACGGATATCCCTGAGCCTCTCTCGCCACTTCTCCCTATTATTCATCGCCTCTGGCAAGTCTTCAGGGTTACATCCTGTGTCCTCACATAGCTGCTGTATGTATGTTCGAGCTGGTCGTCTGCTTTTGCTTGGCCATATGTGGGGGTCCATAGGAGTACATCACTTATGATCTCGTCCTTGCTTCTCCAGCAGTGTCCTGCGTGTCTGGTTCGTCTAACTTGTATAGTTTTCGTGATGGGAGGCAAGTGGCGTATAGTTAGTGTCTTGTGGGGTGTTGTCGCCAGGACTTGTTCAATATTGCTCTCAACATTCTTGTGTAATTTCCGACTAGTTTCTTCTCCAGCCGTTTAGTTAGCGTCCATGTAGTGCATCCATACAGCAGTATCGACACGACAGCTGCCTGGAAGAAACTGCGTTTCATTTTATCGGTCAGGTCTGATTTCCATATGATCGAGAGCCTATTGATAGCTGTCCATGCTTTCGTTAGTCGTGTGTCGATGTGTTTTTCATTTTTTTGCAAACACCTAAACTGTTTCAAGTATTTTTTTTTATCACAGATGATTATATATGATATTAATTATTTGTTTGTATATGGTTAAATGGTTTCACGCATTGATATATGAGATCAGTATATCCTTTCATATAGTATACCCAGGGTACAAATACCAAAAGAATGCATTATGAGGTTATGAAGGGGTGTCGTGGTAATATTATTAAGAAAATATTTAATGTATGTTGAGAGTCATTAAAATTCGACTCGTAAGAGATTTGTAAAATGCAGATTTATATAAGGGAACACAAATGTTTTCCTTATTAAAAAAAAGGGTTAATTTTTGTGTAAAAAAATTTAGGCCAGAGAAGCTCTACTTTCAGTATGTGTATTTCTGCATTAATTAAACCATTGGCGTTTTCACGGTAGTTTTAAAATTTCGATGAGAATATGTGACTTGCCACAAAAAAAAAAAAAAAAATTGTGGTATCAAAACCTAAAATAATCTTAGAATTTTTTTCCATCGAAAAATTTTTAAAATTGTTTTGTTTTGGTTTTTTTAGTCAATGACAATCATAGATGAATCATCCAAAATTTATTCCCAAATTTTGAGCCTACCTAAACTGTATAAATTAGCGAAGAAATAAATATTTCTTCAGTAAGTATGGAATTATTATTTATTGAACTACGTTCGGATCACTTTTTTGAATAATAATCGATATTATTTTCTTTCAAAATGCATGTAATTTCCACATTGTTTCTTTTTCTAAAACTGAACGAATGTTTGATTACATCTTTATTGCATTGAAAATATTCCAACTAATATTCCATCTCTTCCCTGCTGATTAAAAATATTCTGTTGCAGATACATATATGTTTAAGGCATAAACACATTTTTCTCTTTATATAGTGACATTCACATACAAGATCTAACACAGACACAACAATTATCAACTCAGATTTTAACCACATAAACCATTGAAATAAAAGCATCGTCTTTTGTTTTCTTACAACGAAAATGCCAAGGTATTTACGCTTTGATTGAGTATATATTTTCTTATGATAAAAGACTGTGTAACATCTATTTTTCAGCAAACGTTTCACTCGATTTCAAGAAGTAAAATGTTGTAAATTTGTATATTGGAGTTTTATTCAATCCTTATCATCTTTGTCCGCTATATGTGTGCGACATGATATAATGTGGCTATGTGACGTGAAGTCGTTGGGTGAGCTAGCCCCTGTCGGTATCGACAGGAACACACACACACACACACACACACACACACACACACACACACACACACACACACACACATACACTTGTATTAAACTGGTTGTCAAGAGAGCAGTGTGGAGAATTTGACATTACTCCTTCTTACGTTTTTATACCCCTTAACAACAATTGGAAATCGTAGATGATGTAACCACATTAGAAGTTAACTGTTTTCTTTTTTCTTATTAACAAAGAATTTATGGAGTAGCTTTACTAAAATTTGTTTTTTCAAGCTTACACAGTGGTCCACAAATCGCACCGATCGATAATCTGGTTATTGTGCAAAAGTCTCAAAATCTGCAGATTGATTTATTGATTTTAATCTAGTGTCAACTCATCTGGATTATTTAGAGTTGAGTGTTTAGTGAATTCCATATATTGCAAGCTAATATGTTTATATAGTTGGTAAGTGTATTTTCCATACAGTTAGATAATATAAAGTATTCCTCTTTGATATATATGATATGCATATCTTTATTCGTTTATGACTGTAATATACTAGCTTAGATGAAGACGATATACTTAGCAGATTCAATGCGTTTGCAAGATAAAATCAACAAAGAAAAGATAAAGGATGATGGCGAAGAATATAATTTATTCCCATGGATGGAGTGACAGATATTTCCGTTCGCAAATAAGATCAGCAAATAACCAGGAAAAAACCGGAAGTACGTAAGTTCCGATAACCAGCCATCAACAATAAATACGTGAGGCAAAGAAAATGTTCATACTTCGGCATGGGACTTGGAAAAACAATATAAGGTCTGTAATTTTGGTCTAAAGGCAGAGATCTACGGGAGAGACCTAGTGGTCACTCAAACAAAGGGGAGAGGTCCGCTACTCTCTCAAGCGAAGAGAGAGAGACCAGCTGGTCACTCAAGCAGACCTGTTAGCTTCTCATATGTGTTCTCCGGCCGTCGCACTACTTTACAAAAAGGTTTCCCAGCCACAGAAGAAAGATATGTGCGAATTTTTTCAGACTGTATTCCTACTGCTCACAATCGTCGCTGTCGAAGAATAAAAATATGAATTATAAATTTTATATATCTATGTGTTTTTCGTTGTTTTTCCAGCGGTTCGATATACTTGTTTGGATAGTTATATGATATCAAGCATTCCTTATACGAATAATTTACATACTGCACTATGGTTTCCAGTGTTCTTATTTAATACTAATCCATACACAATTCCATATTTAAAGTCAATATTTTTACGTGATAATAAGGATCCTTTGTTTTGAGAGTTTCAAGTATTAACATCAAATATAAACAATTTGCAAGCAAATAACCAATTATGATAATCCTGAGAAAACTATAAAAACTTCGAGTAACCATTCACAATACAAAATATGCACACAGTTAAATGGTTTCACATATTCTTATTTAACTTTATTAGAATTAATACAAAAAAATCATGACTGGAAAGAATATTACATTACTATCCCTGTGGAATAAAGACTGGAAAAATGTCAAGGAAGAAAGCGAAAAACTAAATATGTTATTTGAATAATATCCCAACTGATAACATCAGCGAATGAAACGAGTTAATTCATTGAGGAGCAAAACTAGTCAGTGATGATATTGACATGCCCCGAAGGAACTTGAACAGAAATACAAAAACTGGATGTGAAATTCGACTAGAAAGACAAATAAAGAAACTGTGACAGCAAGCGGAACTACTTTGAAAAAATACACAAGGACACAATAGAATGAAAAGACAACAGCAGACAAGTCTGAAAATATTACTGGAAGAAATAAATCAAAATGTATTGATGAAAGAAGAGATACTCAAAAGATAGGTGAACAGGTTCAAGCAGCATAAGCAAAACAGATCCTTCCTCAATAACGAAAGATAATTATACTAACAACTTGACGTTGAATGACAAGGACAGCTCAACAACCCGTTGCAAAAGAAACAAACCGATTTTTGAATAAAATATGTAAATGAAAAGAACATAAAGTAATGAATGAACTAAAAATGAAAAATGAATTTTAAGAATTTGAAGACAGCCGGAGGCGAAAATCCATCTGGCCACACTTAGAAATACACCCAAGAAAGAACTAAATTAGAAAACCAGGCCATGATGCCATATGAGGATTCTAGCTTTAATTTCCATTCACAATACATTGACTCTGCGACAAAATAAATGCCTACAAGAAGCAAATATGAAGTAATTGAAATGAATTAGGAAAACTACTTTGATTCAGATGGGTCCCACCTTAAGAAACCATCCCTAACAATTATAGACCAAAATATATTGATGAAAGAAGAGATACTCAAAAGATAGGTGAACATGTTCAAGCAACATAAGCAAAACAAATCCTTCCAAAATAACGAAAGATAATTATACTAACAAATTGACGTTGAACGACAAGGACAGCTCAACAACCCGTTGCAAAAGAAACAAAACAATTTTGATAAAAAAAATATGGAAATGAAAAGAACATAACGTAATGGATGAATAAATAAAAAAATGAAAAATGAATTTTAAGAATTTAAAGACGGTCGGAGGCGAAAATCCACTTGGCCTCACTAAGAGCTACACCCAAGAAAGAACTGAATTCGAAAACCAGAACATGATGCCATATGCGGATTCTAGCTTTAATTTCCATTCACAATACATTGGCTCAACAACAAAATAAATGCCGACAAAATGCAAATATGAATGAATTGATAAGAATTGGGAAAACTACTTTGATTCCGAAGGAACTCCTTAAAGAAGCCATTCCTAACAACTATAGACCAATAACGTGTTTGCGTATAATGTGAAAAAATAATCGCACGGATAAGAAAAGAATCTATTACTCCTTTGAATATTGCGGCTTATCACCGATAGAACAGCAAGAATTCTGCGAGGTAACAGGAGGAACAAATAACACACTACATATATCTGAACATCCGCAAAGATTTTGTTTGTTTTGCTTCTTTGTTTAATGGCATATCAGCATTCTTGAGTTATTTAATGCTTAATCCATCATTCTAGACGAACGGCAGTGGTACTATTTAACACCTAGCATGGAGGATAAAGGGGTTTCCCAAGGGTATTTGTCTGAAGATAAACGTAATTGCGTAACTGGTGTTGCACCAGGCGGGCAATCCATCTTAATGATTTTAAAAAGGTTGAAAATGTATGTACGAGATTGACTACAAAAAGGCCTATGATTTGGTCCCTCAAACTTAAATAATAAAATATTCAAAAATGAAGAAATCCTTCGAATTAGCAGCAAGAATACAAACCCATTCAGAGGTAATGATCCAGTGAGGTATTTTTCCGGAAGATTCACTCTTGCCAGTCCTATTTCTTGTAGCAAAGAGGTCCCTCATTTTAATAATTAGCTAGTTTACAGAGGGCTACAATTTTACAAAATCACAAGAAAAAGAATAATTACTTCATATACAGGGATGATATCATGGTATTTGCCAAATGTGAAAACGAACTCGAGACTTGACAGAAAAAAAAGAATATACAACCATACAGGATATAGGAATAGAAAAAGAGTCAAAGAGAAACTATAGAAGGCATAAAACAAAATCAGAAAAAAATCAAAACTTTTAAGAAGAAGAAAAATCTTCTGTTCTAGGGAATTCGCGAAGTGGACACCATCAAACAAACAGAGATTTTAAAAAAATATATATATTTCAGAAGACCGAGAAAGCTTTCCGAAAATCTTTACTAGAGAAATATCATCAAAAAGTAGTCCTTCTCCTTTGATACACGTTACCATTCTTTAAATGGTCAAGAAATGAAACTATGCAAATGGGCAAAATGACAAGGAAACTGATGATTATACTCAAGGCCCTACCTTTGAGAAATGGCCCAGAAAGGTCATATATGCCATGGAAAGAAGGAGGGTTAGTTCCTTGCTTTGGTTTTATAGCATATAAACTTTTGCAGTTTATTCATGGCCAAATCCATTTTTATGGAAATAGTTCTATTTCAAAAAATCCAGTTCACAGTTTAATTATCAAAAACATTTATATTTCAAGCTATTCAGTTTAGTCAAAAGGGTTCTAATTCAGCTAATTCAGTTTAGTATAATCATAGGTTTTGTTTACACACAGTTAAATGTCAAAACAGTTCTATTTTAAACAATTCAGTTTAGAGTATTTACAGTTTCAATGTCAGAAACAATTCCATTTCAAACAATTCAGTTTAGCATAAGCCCGAAATTTAAATGTAAGTACAATTTAATTGTCAAAAGCTTTTCTATTTCATGCTATTAAGCTTTGTCAAGCAGTTATGATTCAGACAATTTAGTTTTACATAAATATGCTGTTAGTTCTATTTAACCCATAGACAGGGCTTTATCAGGTTCTACATTCCGGGCCAGAATGGACATGGGAGGAATGGCAATGAAAAGCTGCTCCGCATTCGCTAAAGCTCCAGCATCACTGGAACCTCAGCATCAGATTGTTTAGTGTAATATCCTGGACACTCATTAGGGAGGGGTCTTACCCCTCTGCAAAGGTGCAGTCAGTGTATTCCACAGCGCCTGGCAACTGGGGCAAAAAAAAGGAGGGAGAGAAATCTCTAGCCTTGAGGATTGACTATAAGAATCAACATAAAGTCAAAAATCTTTGTGACTCTCTCCCTGAATAATTATTTCGCAAGGAAGTTTGGCATTATTTGTTTAACTTACTGTCTGACCCGAAAGGGCCACCTCCGAGACTGAGAGAAAATATTGCCTGTGGTAAGGCAAAAAATGCCCACATTTATCAATCGTGCAACAGAATTACCTCCCACATTTTAAACTGTCACCTCTGTGGTGCAAAATAACTTCGGTAAGTGGCAATGATAGCTCTCTCTAGCAAATACCTGACGATTTTCTCTTCCTGATACAATCTATAATGTCCATAGATTGGACTGGTGAACAACGTGCATTTGTCATTGAAAGTTTTTTTTAAGACTGCTAAACCTGTAATGACGAAAAAAACTTACAGCTACAAGTAACAATAATGAAAACTTCAGGACAGAGAAAAAAAAATAGGAACAAAAACTGGAAGAAAAATAGCTGTATAGATATTTCAAGTTACAATCTGGTGAGATTACACGCAAGGCATAGACATGGCTTAGAAAGGGACATCATAAGAGATAAATTAATCTCTTCCAATAGAAGCACAAAACAATGCCATCAGGACCAATTGTATAAAAGCGATAATTGACAGTGTGTCATAGAATAGGATATGTTAAGAAAAAGATAAAACGATTAATCACGTTATAAGCGAATGCAGCAAACTGGCACTAGAGGAGTACAAGAGAACGCATGAATGGATGGGAACGGTAATCGACAGGGAATCGTTCAAGAGATGAAATAGTTAATCACATAATAAGCGAATGCAGCAAACTAACACAAAAGGAATGCACTATTTGGCACAACTGGGAGGGAGAGGTGATCTACTGGAAATTCTACAAAAAATCGAGACTTGACTATGCTATCAAAGGGTTTATGCACAAAAAGAATCAGTCCTAGAGAATGAAACGTTCTCTTGAATCTTGGAATATAAATAATTTGTTTACAGACGGTTACAAATATTCATTACAAATACTAATGATTTTCAACCAGATCTATTTGAACAATTGATCGGACCTTAATATAAAGGTGCACTCCTTGTCAGAATGAACCTGGTAGTAGGGGAATGAATGGATACCCAATAATCCCCACAGATTGAGGACTCTACCGTCACCACAAATAGCAGTTTAGTGTCAGGACATTTAGGACATATGCTTTTTAGAGAGTCTAACTCCTCAAAAGGGGATTCTGTTTGCTTATTCTATGCCTCAATGGCATGATGGTATCATCATAAAAAAGATTGACCTGCAGATAAAAAGGAGTTCCTGATGTCTCCCACCTTTCTGAGAGATCCAGCGATTGTGTTTCTGATCCTAATCCCATATCTGCATGTGATTACATGCAGGTGTGCATTCATGTGTGGCACAAACTGGAATAGGGAGATCTCATCCCAGTCACTGGGTTCATTCCGTAAACATGATTGGATGAAAGAGGATGAGGAAAAAAAAAGAAAAGGCAAATCGGAGGAAGAAAAAGGCAAAGAAAGAGGGAAGAAAAGAACAATGAAAAGTGAAGGAAAAAAAAAGAAGAACATGAGAAGAATAAAAAGGACAAAGAAAAAGAGAATGAAGGAAAAGAACAAAGAAAAATATTGGTTGATTGGTTGGGTTTTATGTCATAACAACCATTGTATATTATTTAATGCCAAATCCTCTTCATGCATATACATTGAATATATATGATTTGGTTTGGTTGGGTTTATTGCATATCAGGGATTGATAGTTATTTAATACCAAATCCTATTTATACATATAATGCCGGCTCATTGGCCAAGTGGTAGAGTGTTCGCCAATGGTTCGGGAGACCTGGGTTCAATTCCAGGTCGAGTCATACCAAAGACTTAAAAATGGTACTTGATACCTCCTTGATTAACACTCATGAATACAAGGTACGTATCAAAGGTAAAGTGGAGCAATACAAAGAAAGCAGTAGCGTCATCCTCTACACATTCGTGTAGTAGCTATTGAAAAGGGAGCCTTCTAGTGACCCTCGACTATGGTTACCAACTTTACTTACTTATTTATACATATGCATTGAGCATATATGATGTGTAAACAAATTTTCGTGATAACATTTTTAAATGAGCCCGAGCTCAAATTTATTGGCACACAGTTTAAATAGTTTCAAGTATTGTTGTTTAAAAGTTAAAATTTAGCATCAACCACCTCTTTGCACCATTAATTTGTAGGTAATTTCATTTTTGAATGAGTTAGAAGTAAGTTGTTTACTCATTGCAGTTGTTATTGTTTCTACTGTTAACTAGTTTTGATTATTTCCATCACTAATTATTCTATTCGATATTGATCAATTGTTTGCATAAAAAGAAATGGTTACAAGTATTGTTATTTAACACTAATTATTCTAATCAATACTATTCATTCATTTACAAATATTTAAATTGTTCCGAGGACTGCTGTCAAATACCAATATTTTAATTTAGGCACACAGTGGAAGAGTATAAAGTACGGTTTGGTTTGGTTTGGTTTGTTTGGTTTTATGGCATATCAACCTCTGTAGGTTATTTAACGCCAAATCCATTTTTATGTAAATAATCTGTTCTATTGAAAACAGTTCAGTTTAGCATAAGTACACAGTTTAATTGTCAAAAACATTTCCATTTCAAACTATTCAAGCAGTTATATGTAATAATTCAGTTAAGTGTAAATACAGTTTTAATGTCGAAAAACTGTTCTATTTGAAATAATTTAGTTTAGCATCAGCACGAAGTTTAAGTGTAAGTACGGTTTAATTGTCAAAAACGTTTCTATTTCAAGCTATTCAGTTTACTCAATTCATTTTAGCATAAGTATGCTGTTAGTTCTATTTAACCCATAGATAGAGTGGACCTGGGAGCGATGGCAATGAAGGGATACTCCGCATTCCCCAAAGCTTCAACATTGCTGGAACCTCTCCAGATTTTTTAGTGTCATATCCAGGACACTCGTTAGGGGGGGTCTTACCCCTCTGCAGAGAAGCAGTCGGTGTATTGTACAGCCCCAGCCGACTGGGCAATTTAAAGTACGGCTATTTAACACTATTAATTCTACTTAATATGATTCATTAATTTACATATAGGTAAGGTGTTCAAAATATTACTATGTATCACTAACAATTTAATGAAACATAAGTGATTAGCTTGATCAAACAGTTCTATTTTAAACAATTCAATTCTGCATAAGTCATTTGTTAGCACTCACTTTTTATATCAAATTGTTTTATTCGACTGATAGAGAGGACCCCTTCAGGTGCTGCTGCGCTGGGTCAGAGTGGAACTTGGAACGACGATAATGAAGAGGTACTCGACATTCTCTAAAGCTTTAGCCTTACTGGAGCCTCACAATCTGCAGGAGGCCGGTAATACTCATCTGCAAAGATGTAATCGGTGTTGTCTATATTTCTGTGATGGAACTTGTTGATTTTTATCATTAAGGGTTTTTGAACTATTGTCTTCATCGTTATTGTCATTTCCACAACGTTTCGGCCGATATGTCCTCCGGCCTTCATCAGGTGTTTGTCGAATTCGGGAACCTTCACGGAACTTCGAACTAGAGGCGAGTAACAATACAGGAATACTTAACACTTGTACCCGGTTTTGCCTAACGGAATCAGAACAAGCGACCCCCGTGGATTCAATAAAGGACGTAGTTCGAAGTTCCGTGAAGGTTCCCGAGTTCGACAAACACCTGAAGAAGGCCGGAGGACATATCGGCCGAAACGTTATGCAATATATGTATTCTACGGCCTCAGCCAATTGGGCCTAAATAAAAAGAGGAGAAAGAAAAGAAGCAATGTAAAATAGGTGTTAGGGCAGCTTTTTTAAAAAATTGGTATGGTTTATTATTTGCATTATTTTTGTTTTTTATGCATATTTTTCGTGATATTGTTTAGCGCATAGAGTGTTCACCAATGGTCCGGTAGGCCTGAGTTCAATCCCAGGTCGAGTCATATCAAAGACTTCAAAATGTTACTTGACCCTTCCTTGCTTAACACTCAGCATTATAAGGTACGTATCAAGGGTAAAGTTGAGCAATCCAGGGAAAGGAGTAGCGCTCTCCCCTACACTTTGGTTTAGTAGCTATTGAAAATGTAGCCTTCTGGCCGCCCTCGACTACGGTCACCAACTTTACTTACTATAATCATCATCATCATGTCGTGCCGCTAGCACGAATATCCCTGGCCCTCTCTCACCATTTCCCTATCGTTCATCGCCTCAGGCAGGTCTTCAGGGCTATATTCCGTATCCTCACATAGCTGTTGTATGTATGTTCGAGCTGGTCGTCCTGCTTTTGCTCCGCCATATGTGGGGGTCCTCAGGAGTACATCACTTATGAGCTCGTATCTGTTTCTCCAGCAGTGTCCTGCGTGTCTGGTTCGTCAAACTTGGATAGTTTTCGTGATGGGATGCAGGTGGCCGCATAGTTGGTGCTTTGTGGGGTGTTGCCGCGAGGACTTATTCAGTATTGCTCTCAACATTCTTGTATAATTGCCGTCTAGCTTCTAGTCGTTTTGTTAGCGTCCAAGTGGTGCATCCATATTACTTACTCTATTGCTTAGTATTTTCTTAAGGAGAAGAGTAGTTCTGCTAAGAGCAATTTTCTGTATATCATATAGTATGCAACTTCTAGTTATCTTATTTATGTATTTACCAGTTCCTTGCTTGATCATATTCAACGCTTCCAATATTAATGGGATGGTAGCAGTTTTACTGCACTACATTTCTCGATTTCCGTTCCGAAATCTTTATATTGTAGTGGGATGGACTTGTATTTAGTTGGTGTTTAAGTTCCCCACAATTTTATGTTTTGAAAGTTTATGTTATAAGTTTAGTTTAGAATTAAGGTAGAATAGGCATAATATAGGCACATGGAAAAAGTAGTAAATGAAAGAAGCCAATGAGTGAAGATATGAAACAAATGAGTAAAAGATATGAAAGGAATTAAACATCGCGGACAAAAGGAACATTTAAAACAAGGCGACGAACAAAAAAAAATTTATATACTACAACAATAAAACTTACATTGATACATGAAAAATATTGCTAATTCTAATAACAAAATAATAGTGTGTGTATATGTGTGTGTGAGTGTATGTGCATGTGTGTGTTTGTGTCTAACACAACTAAACTACAAAAGGATTACATGTTTAAAATGTCTTTCTTTTTATGGTTGGAAACAGGCAGTTTCTCTGAGACTGGAAAGAGTCTCATAGTCAATGTATATATTGAATGTCTGCGAGGCCCATCCATGTTGTTGCTTTTCACTCCTGTTGAGTCACACTAGAGGGAGTGTGTTACCGCTGCGAAGAAATTGGGTAAAAGAGAGGAACGGTGTATGAAGACGACGTATTCATAGAAAATACGCGTCTTGTAGGTGGCTCCAAACGCAGGACGAAAATTTACGCGCGGACGTAGTTTTAAGCATGTCATGTGGTTCTCCTGGCCAATAGTTTCCCGAGACTGAATATGTGATTGTCTGACATATTTTTTGTGGGAACAAGTGGCGTACCGCCCACATTAAATTATAGGAGTGTAAGTCCTATATGCACTCCCGGCAGATTGATAAATATTGAAAATATTTTTCAATATGTTCTCTAACGTGGAGGCAAAATTGAGTGATTTTTGACTTTGTGGTGGTGAATGTAAGTGTATTTTTTAGCGTGGAAGTTAGTTCGCACTTTTTTTGGCATTCCTTGTGGGCACAAGGTGAAATTTTAGTGCTGTTTTGTGTGTAGAACAGCAAGTACGCAGTGTTTAACTAAATTCGCTGTAATAATGTCATACGTATCTTGTGTTTTGGTTCATTTTAGGATGTGTTGATATTTGAAGTTGTGGAAATTGTCTTTTGTTTAAGCATTCAATGAAGGTTGTGTTGTGTGCAGTTGAATAAAGTTACAGGTGAATTTACGTTAAAGTTCGTTTTTGGTCGAAACAATTATTCATTGTTGAATTGAGTCTAGCTAGGTTGTTTGTGTTTTTACATAAATCCGGTGTTTAGCGTTGCTCGTGGGCACGAATTGTCAACGCCTCAAATTTTCTTGGTAGTGTGCACAATTATATAGCTATCATAATTCCTGTTGTGTTGAAAACTTTCGAAGTTGAATGTTGTATAATGGAATGTAACGTCTGCTTGGAACAACTTTCCTTCAGAGTTTTTAGTTGTTGGACGTCTGAGTATTCGTGTCGATGTTTTTGAAGATTTGCTTGTTTCGATTTCGTTAAATCAAACTTTCAGATGTCTTAGTAGTTTTTGTGATTACTTATTTTATTGTATTATTTGACTGATATATTGTCGGTTTACACTGAAATATCAATTAGAAGACATAGTTTATTTTAATGGTCCTAAACCACCATATCTTGTCGATTGCTCATTATTTTCTATCATTTTTTTATTGCAAAGTCCCAGAGAATTGCTTCTGTTATTGTTTCTGGTTGGTGTTGATATTATTTGTCAGATATAGATATTCCATTGTATCTATATATTTCACACTGATTATAATGTTCTATTTTATCATGTCTTTCTTTATATTCTAACAGTGTTAGGATTAGACAAACAGATACGAAATGATCAACAAATCTAGTTTGTTAATCCCCTAGTCTGCAAATTGGATTTGATCCGTTCTTTACAAAGTGTACGCGATAGTTTATTATTGGAAGGCTCTTGTCCTGTGCTGCTAATATTTCCTCCTGTCTTCACCTTCTGTCCAGCACATTTTTGTAATTCTGTATTGGATTGTAAATCTAATTGGAATCGGTTTAATATTCAGTTAAAGCGTGTATATATATATATATATATATATATATATATATATATATGTGTGTGTGTGTGTGTGTCTGTGTGTGTGTGGTTTGATCTTTTCTGTTTTTCTCCTTCTTGCTTGTTTCATTTGCCGATGTCCAGTTGACGAAGGAGGTGACTTAAATTCTGATCCTAAGAACACCCAATAGTCGCCATCGATTTTCTCTGATTGGATTATTATTATTATTATTATTATTATTTAGAGTCTTTCACATCAGCGTTAGCTGATGGTCTTTCTCTGAAGTTTGAGTGACAGCAAGTCTCCTCAAGTCTCCAGGACTCTTCTCAGTATTCTGGCCGTTCTCAACAATGCTGTAGTTTTGATGGTCTTCACTCGTCCGCCGACTTCCAATCCGCCAGTTCCTTTAAAAATCCTTCTTATTATTATTATCATTATTATTATTATTACTTTTATCATTATTATTTGCCGTTTTTTTTAAACAGCATTAACTCAAGGTCTTTCAATGAAGTCTGAGTGAGAACAAATCTCCTCAAGTCTCCAGGATTCCTCTCAGTATTCTGACCGATCTCAACAACGCAGCAGATTGGATGGTCTCGACACATTCTCCGATTTCCAGGTATTCCAGTTGGCTTACCTAGCCTTTGACGATCCTTCAGAGAACACCAGTAGTAGATAGTATCGCTGTCATTTTCATGTTCCATATTATCATTATTATTATTATTATTATTATTATTATTAGTAGTAGTAGTAGTTGTAGTATTTTAGCAGGTGCTCTTTGTTACTTAATTTGGATGCGTAAGTTATTTTGGTGGAAAGGTTTGTGATTGATTTGGTTTACGTCTCAGTCATTGAAAATGTTTATTATTTCAGTGCCGGTGTTAAATGCTACTCTATTTACGTTTCGTTATTTATTTTTTTATGCCGTCTGTTTCAAGAATTTGTGGGCGTTTTCTGCCATCACATTCGTATAGGATTTCTGTTGTTATTCGTAATGATTTTCTGTATTTCGGGGAATGTAGATTTAACAGTGTTAATGCTACGTCTTGTAGTTAAGTGCTGTTTGATAGCACTGATACCGGAAAAGTAATATCTGAGGCGACGAGAGAAGTTTGAATATTCATGACCAAGGAAGGCTTATATATATATATATATATATATATATATATATATATACGCGCACACAAACACACACACACACACACACATATATATATATATATATATATATATATATATACGTGTGTGTGCGTGTGTTTGTGAGTGTAGATGGGTATATTCAGCCCGCCCAGTTTCCACAGTACCCATGTGTCTGTTGTCTAGTATTTGCCTAATCGTTAACTCTGCTAGTGGCATTGGTTCTTGGACCCCGTACCAATTTGACAGAGTAGATGCTTTTTCTAATACTAAGTAAACCACTGATGTGAATTTCTTTTTACTATTATCCTTATCCTGGAGCAGTCACCCGATCTAGGTTTGAAATTATCTAACTCCACAGGTACGGTCAAGATCTGAAAAAAAAACAGTTTAAATTATAAGGGGAGTACAGCTAATCTTATCTTCCCAAACCAATTGCCATACCAATATGAAAGACATTAGTCGGCGTATGGAGGGGATCACACAGGTCTCAAAATATCCTCATAACCTGCTCAATATTCTGCAGAGTTATAGATACAAGTCACTATTCTTAAAACAAATCATTTAAACTGAATTAAATGGTTTCAAGTATTCCTATCTAATATCAGTATTAGGTTATTCAGAAAATACAGACCAAGTTCAATTCTAGTATATAATTTAAATAGTAATTGCATAAAAAATCACCCTCCAAATGATTAAAGTTTTCCTTGTTAATTTGCCCACGCTTCTTTCAGAATTTATTTTGGTTTAGTTGGTTTTTTTAGCATATCAACCATTGTAGGTTATTTAATGCCAGATCCTCTTGATACACATATATATAAATGATTGGTTCAGTTGGGTTTTATGGCATATCAACCATTGTAGTTTATTTAATGCCAAATTCTGTTCATAAATATATATATAAGATGTATATGATTTGGTTTGGTTGGGTTTGATGGTATCTCAAACATCGTTGGTTAGTTAGAACCAAATTCTGCTTATATATATATATATATATATATATATATATATATATATATATATGTATGTATATATGTATGTGTGCGTGTGTGTGTGTGTGTGTGTGTAGAACAGCAAGTACGCAGTGTTTAACTCAGTTCGCTGTAATAACGTCTTACGTATCTTGTGTGGGGCTCATTTTAGGATGTGTTGATAATTGAAGTTGTGGAAACTGTCTTTTGTTTGAGCATTAAATGAAGGTTGAGTTGCTTGCAGTTGAATGCACACAACACAACCTATATATATATATATATATATATATATATATATATATATATATATATATATATATATATAGTTTGGTTTGGGTGAGTTGATGGTATAGCAAATATTGTAGGTTAATTCATGCTAGATTCTTTTAATATATATATATATATATATATATATATATATATATATATATATATATATATATATATATATATGTATATATATATATTATTTGTAAACAGCTTTTGTTGTTGAACACAGTTACAGGATCTCGAGCATTGCTATATAACAGCAACAATTTAACATCAGTCATTTATTTCCACACACAGATTGTTCTATTTGACCCACTGATAGGACACCTATCAGGTACGACCAGGTCAGAGTTGATCAGGGAGCAATGACAACAAAGAGGCAAAAATGAGCATTCACCCAAGGCGAAAGAGAAACCATCGTGTCTCTATTCAGGAAGCGTTGAAGGTGCAACGGTTATCTCAGTAGAAAATAGACATGAAGTTTAAATCTTTGACGGGTTCATTTTCTTTTTACATGGGGCTAATATTCTTGGAAAAGCTATACGTATATAAATATCCCCCCTTCAGCTATAGGTAAATGGTTGGCCAGACTTGACAATTTAACATTGGTATGATAAGCGATATTGGAGAAGGAATTTTATGAATTTAAATCAGTTAAAAACTGCTGAAACTGGCCTTGAGTTACATACTTTTTATATGGAGGTGTTTCTTATATTAAAAGCCTCGTTTCTTTCTAGGATAATCTTCCATTCTATTCTAAGTCAAGTAAAATTCCAGAAAACTTGTTTATGACTTGCCAAATCCATTTCCTATTATAATTACGCTTCACAGTCTTTTGTATATATATATATATATATATATACCGGTTAACGGGTAAATGCTATCCTTTAATATATATATATATATATATATATATATATATACACACACAACTACACACAAATATATATATATATATATGATAGTATTTACCCGTTAACCGGCCCATTGGTTTAGTGGTTGAGTGTTCACCAATGGTCCGGGAGACCGAGGTTCAATCTCCGGTCTAGTAATACCTCGGTGTAATAGCTATTGAAAAGTTAGCTTTCGGGTAGCCTTCAACTACGGTCAGCAACTTTATTTTTTTTTTTTACTTATCTATCCGTTAATTTCTCCCTTTGTCTTCTAGATTATCCATCTGATTAAGTAGGATGCTCTTTTGACAACTTATCGAAAAAGATTTATAAAGGCATAGTATCTGTCTGTTGAGTTTTCTTTCTTTAATATTACACACACACATACATATGTACATTGCACCTCGAGTAGTGTATTAGCAAGTTTGTTTTGCAAACCTGCAAGAGTGCGTTCAAGTCACACAGGGTGCCCCATTCATTAGGCCTTAAGCCAAATCTACGAAAACCGCTCAGTAAATTATTAAGGGAACTTCAGGTGGTGTAATGGTTAGCAAGGTAGAGTAGTAAACCTGCACGAGTGAGTTTGATTCTCTTTGGGTGCCCCATTCATGCGACCTTATGCTACATCTAAGCAAAAACCTTTGTAAATTAACACACATAAACACGCACACGCACACACACACACACACACACACACACACATATATATATATATACATGAAAGGAAAAATATTTTCAAAAACCTTTGGTGCCTGTTACATCGATCATCACAGTTTGTCCGTTCTCGCTGAAGAGCATGACGCTTTGTATCGCAACACCAAACATTTTGATTTCTCCTTTGAAGACACCTGCAGAGTTCTACTCAAGGAAAAGAAGCACAAGAGAAGAAACCGCAATACGCTCCCATCATGCCTTGACCAGACCTTCAGATATAGTTGCTGCGGACATGTCTGTCTTTTCTGCATCGGCCTCATCAGTCATAAACATACATATAGTTGGCCAATTCTTGATCTTCGGTTCACGAAGCAAAGATATATATATATGTAGAGAGAGAGAGAGAGAGAAAGAGAGAGAGGGAGCTCCAGATAATTCACCATCATCATCATCATCATCATCATTATCTTGCGCCATCAGCACAGATATCATTGACCTTCACGCGCCACCCTTTTCTATCGTCCATCGCTTCCGGTAGGTCTTCAAGGCTACATCCTGTATCAGCACAGAGCTGTTTTATGAAGGTTCTAGCTGGTCGTCCTGCATTTGCTCGTCCATGTGAAGGGGTCCACAGAAGTACGTCAATAATGAGTTCATCCCAGTGTCCTGCATGTCTGTTTCGTCTAATTTGAATAGTTTTCGTGATGGGTGGTAAGTGGTCGTACAGCTGCGGATTTGAGATGTGCTGCCTCCAGGACTTGTTAAATATCGCTCAGAGCATTGGTTTTCAGTGGAGGGTTTTAACTGTAAGAAAATATTTGCTAACGTAATGAAGGCATCACATTTACTAAATAAAACAAAAAAGATGATAAAGTTTTAAAATTCCTTTTTCGTCGGTACTTGATAAAATGTTTTAAAATTTTCTCAACTTTTTCATTTAATTTGGTTGATTACACACCCTGATGAATGTCTAAAACCGAAATGTTTATGTATTTCAAAAAATAAAAATAATACTCTGAAGACCTATGGCTTTTCCATCTCTGTACAATTGTGTATATATATATATATATATATATATATATATTCTTTTACGCTCAGTGTTGGTTGACTTTTGCATATGAAATAGACTCGAGTTACGCAATGATAGACTCAATGGATTCGCAGAAAAATATTTTGCTGTCAGGAGTTATAAAGTGCACGGAAATGGCATGTCATGACTGACGTGGTAAATGCCCTTTTATGTTCAAGGAAAACTTGTTCACCTTTATTTTTCTTCTTAATTCAGTTTTCCTTTCGTCAATTTAAAATTCGTGATTAACACACAACATTGTCATCTATCGTTCACACTCACTCCCTATCTACCCATATTTTTCTCAATCTTTCTTATTCTTTGATTGCTTCTCAATCTATTTCCTTTTAACTCTTTCTCTACCCCTCTCGTTTTTCTGTCTCTCCTGAATCTATCTTTTCTCTCTCACCCTTTTATAATATATATATATATATATATATATATATGTGTGTGTGTGTGTGTGTGTGTGTGTGTGTGTGTATTTCTGTTTAATTGACAATCATTTTATTTCTTGATGTTATTTTACACTCTAAAATTATACGTAAGACCGTTCATATCTATCTATCTATCTATCTATCTATCTATATATATATATATATATATATATATATATATATATATATATCAGCCTGTTTATATATATACATTTCAGCTTTCTCATATATATATATATATATATATATATATTGGCCTGTTCATATATGTATATATATATATATATATATATATATATATATATATTGGCCTCTTCCTATCTATCTATCTGTCTTGTCATCCACAGACAGACTGTTGCGTTGTATCAAAACTCTTTCGTATGGCTAGACACGTAGGACACTTGATGCTGTGTTCGAAAACCGCCCGACTTTACGTTAAACATAAAAACATACCTCTCAGCCAACAAGCGAAGTACGTCAGCTCGGGAATTATAAGATATTCAGCAGTAGCTTTCGTTTGTTTACATTTATACCTTACCGGATACATATATATATATATATATATATATATATATATATATATGTGTGTGTGTGTGTGTGTGTGTGTGTGTGTGTGTGTGTGTGTGTATATACATATATATATGTATATATATATATATATATATATTGGCCTGTTTATATCAATCTATAAATCTATCTATCAATCGATCTATGTAAATCCTATTTTGTAAAACTCTGCAGAAGAGGAAGGTCTCCCATCATTTGCCATTGAATGGTGTGGCTCCTGTACGGGAGTTTTTGGAGAATGCGGATTACTTTTTTATTGCATTTAATCCCAGATCCATTTAATCCAGATTGTAACCGAGTCGATTGGAGCTGTAGACGACACAGACTACATCTCCGCACAGTGGTAAGACCCTTTCACCAACAAGTGTCAAATACACTAAAGAATCTGATGATGAGGCTCCAGTAATATAGAAGCTTTGAAACATATGAAATACTCCTTCACTGTCATCGCTTCCTGGTCCACTCTGACCAGCGAGGTAGCACCTGATAGTGTCCTATCTATCGGGCAAATAAAACCGTTTGACATTTAAAGTGTGTGCAAAAAATGACCTGCTTAATTTAATTGTTTGAAATAGAACTGCTTGATTATCTAATTGTATATAAACAAATCTCTGATGTTTAATTGAATTGTGTACTCTTGTTTAATTTAATTGTTTGAAATAGAAATGATAAGTTGTATAAAAATGGATTTCGCATTAAAGAACCTACAAAAGTGGATATGCCATAAAACTCAAACAACCAACCGAATCATATATACTTAACATATACGTATCAAGATGTTGATATGTCATTAAACTTAAACCAGACCTAATCAGCATTGGTAGTACCTGTCAGGGTATTATCTATGAATGAAATAGGACTGTTCAATCATTTATAAAGGATAATCATTATTTGCTATTTGAAACCATCCGACGATGTGCAAAATTGTTTGAATTTTATAGGAATATATAATAATTAGAAATATTGGTGTTAGATTGAAATACCTAAAACCGTTTTATTCTGTGCAAAGAAATAAATTTTAACAACTTATTGAAAAATTAATTTACTAATAACCTATTCGCCAGGAAATCACCCCACCATATATATATATATATATATATATATATATAAAGGGTTTGGCACTGAATGGCTCACAGGGTTTTTTATGCCCAAAGACACAACTAACCAATCATCTAACTCTGTCATTTCAATATTTATCAATCTATTTCACATTTTCATCCGTTCATGTCAATTCTGTATTAATCTACTTGTTCATCACGTCCCTACAAAATGCAGCTCATGTAAAAGCAATATAAACCTGATCTTATCAATCCATTTATTTTCCAGTGTTTCGTATACGGGTAAAGATGAATGAATTGATTACCTGGACTAAATTTTCAGCGAATACTTTACACTCTATGTGTATAACATTCATTTTCTGAAAACTTTATGTGAAAAAGAAGTGGGTTAAAAAATATTTGTTTTGGGAAATGCTGTTAAATAATGTCATCTCTTGTATCAGTTACGGAATGCTGATATGAAGACAACTGGGATAGAAAGTGGTTTTCCATTGAAAGAGGCGTTGAGAATTTTTGTATTTTGAGATTTTACATTTCTAGTTTAATGTGGAATAGACGTGTGATTTTGAGTTGAATATTTCGGAGGCTTTTTTTTGGGGCTTCGTTTTTTTTTTATTTAAAGTGAAGAGACTATCCTTCTCTCAATCAAAGATGGTTTTACAAACTCACGCAGAATGACTGGTCTGAATTCGTAACGTATTAAGGAGGATAGGAAATAGCATAAAAGTGCGTTAGTCTATTCTTGTGTCACCGGAATCAAGGGCAAATATCTTCTGTACTGTTTTATCACATCATTTCTTTTAAACTGCCAACAGTTTAATACTGTTTGTTAATCATTTGGATATGTATAATTAGTTCAACCACGCATGCGAACGCGATCACACACACACACGCGCGCACACACACACACACACATTAGCAAACATGAGCAGACTCACAAACTCACATTCACTATGGATACATTATTAGAAGGCAAGGTTCTTTAGCTGAGGTACGGTGGCCGGTCTTAATAACGGAAAACTCTGAATGTGTGTGTGTATGAATGTGTGTGTGTATGATTGTGTGTGTGTGTGTGTTTGTATATGTGTGTGTATATGTGAATGTGTGTATGTGTGTGTATATGTGAATGTGTATGTGTGAGTGTATATGTGTGTATGTGTGAGTGTATATGCTTGTGTGTGCGTTTATGTGCGTGTATGTTTGTGTGTGTGTGTGTGTGTGTGTGTGTGTGTGAAGAGACAAATCCCTTGTCGCTGGTGGTTTTCACATTCATTAATATGTTAATTATTCAAGCTGGTTATTATCAATGATTTTACAAAGCCGCCTATTATCGTGAGGAAAAAGGTCACCGCGTTTAAAATCATTAAAAAAAAATCAATCCATTAGAGAAGACAGCTACGTTTACTTTACTTTTTTTTATCATGGAAAAGTTGTGAATTTAGTATTTATATTGTTGCATTGTAGAAAAAGTCTGGCGAAATGGCTAAAGTGCTAAAACAATAGCTCTGAAATACAGGAGTTCGAGCCCATGCTGTACTAAGGCATTCCCTTACGGATAAGTATTCTTAAAAAAGGTAAGAACCCCCTTATCCTCTCTTGTATCGGTTAAATAGTATCATTGCGGCTCTTCTACAAGGATAGGTTTGCCTATAAATAACCCACAAAGTTTGATATGCTATTAATCAAAGAAACCAAACCAAACCAAATCTCTTTATCTGGTAACCAGGAGAAATCCTTTTCTAATTAATAAAACACGTGGCTGATATAAGAAAAGGGGTTTTGGTTGTGTGTACTTCACTGGTTTTACTTATGGACTGTTCCAAAATATATCAAGCGTCTTACGTAATCGATTTATTGTATTCTTTCGTTTTATTTATTTAAGGCATTCCTTTCGACCACTAAGTATGGATGGAAAATTTGTGCCTAGAAATGGATGTACAAATCTTGCAGAGAATTAGATGAGCATAGAAGGGAGTTTTGCAAAGCAAAAATGGACAAGATCCTACCAGCACGTTTCGGCAATTGCATTACTTTGCACGCAATGTTATCCGCAAGCAAAATATCTGCTACCAGGCAGAAAAAGAACAGTGACAAATTACGAGCATCATTAAATAAGTTTCCAGACTTTTTTCGTATGGGTACTTTTATTGATAGTCACACATGAAACACTAGTCCCCTTCAAAGTAATCTCCTCCGGCAGCAATGCACTTGTTGTACCGTTCCAATAACTTCTAGAAAGCCCCATGGAAGTCCTCTTGTGTGAGCGTGTCAATGACCTTCCTCACAGCCTCTTTCATCTCCTCATAACGACAGCCTCTGAGCTTAGGGAATAACCAAAAGTCACAGGGAGCGAGGTCTAGACTATAGGGACGGTGAGTAACTGTCTTGATGCTCATCTTGGTCAAATAGTCTGTGACAAGGACGAAGTTGTGGACTGGTGTATTGTCTTAGTGCAAATGCCACGTAGCCGATTTGAAGAGTGCTGTGCTGGCCTCTTCGACGGAATCTCTTTCTGAACTCCCTTCAAACCTTAACATAGTAACCCTAACCTTAACCCTCTGTCCAATCAACTCTGGTTTTCTGACTTGCTTAATCCTCCCACACCTCTCATTCCCCCTCACAGATTCCCTGCCCTCCTTGAATCTCTTATGCCACTCAAAAAACCATGCTCGATTCATGCAAGATGTTCCAAAAGCAGTCTGAAGTATTTCAAACGTTTCTGTGTCATTTTTTCCAAGTTTAAAACAGAATTTTATTGCATATCGTTCTTCTAAAGTGTCGTCACGTTCAGATTGCATTTTTGAAATTCACCAGCTGTAACAATCAGGCTTTAGTAGGGGGTATTCCAATTACTGCTATAGCGGATCATCTGAACCTGAAATTATAAAGATTGGTCGGTCATCTCAGTAGATAGATATCAATAACATACTGATATTTCAAGAGTCTACAACAATTTTAAATGCCTGTACAAAAAATGTCTGGAAACTAATTGAAGATACCGCGTATGTACATGTTATGTGGTACATAAGAAAAATACTCTTCCAGTCGCTAAATCAGATCATTTGAGAAGTATTGATCAGAAGGGTCTACGAAGAGCAATAGCCGATAGGGACGGGTGCGCTGGCCTCTTCCGATGGAATCTCTTCCTGAACTCCCGTAAAAAAGTTCAATATAGTAACCCTTACCCTAACCCTTTGGCTAATCAACTCTCGTGTATTGATTTCCTTACTCCTCCCACACCTCTCATAATCCGTCACAGACTCCCTGCCTACCTTGAATCTCTTATGCCACTCAAAAGCTGATGCTCGAATCATGCAAGATGTTCCAAAAGCAGTCTGAAGCATTCCATACGTTTCTGTCTCATTTTTTCCAAGTTTAAAACAGAATTTTATTGCATATCGTTCTTCTAATGTGTCTTCAGGTCCAGATCGCATTTTTGAAATTCCCCAGCAGTGACAATCAGGTTTTTGTAGGGTGTATTCCAATTGCTGCTGTAGCTGTTGATTTGAATCTGAAATCATAAAAATTGGTCAGTCATCTCATAAGATGTATAGCAATAGAAATACTAAATCTTCAAGAGTCTAGGACAATTTTAAATCCCTGTACAAAAAAGTATGGAAACTTATTGAATGCACCACGTAGGTCACCGAGGGCGCAGGAAAGAAGAACAGTGAGAATATCGTTGTTTTAGGACATCCGAAGGGAGGTAATTTAAAATCGGAGCAGAATGAAGGAAGTGATTATGGAATACACAGAGCGAATGTTCCTTTGTGCTGGGCATGTCCTTGATTTCAAAGACAGTGGGTGTCCTCGTGCAGTTGATGTGTGTTGTCTGATGGATCGGAAATTTTCACATCTGTAGACCTATATGATGGTAGGGCCGGTGTCAGAGAAAATAACGGATCGGGGACACATTGTGGCTAGCGATGTTAGGGGCTACAAGCAACCTGGCCAATATTGTTAGAAGTAACTTTATCATGTTATATATTTAATCTCCCGTCGTAAATAGGGGCAGACCCTCTGACACAAAAGCATCAGCAACTAATAACGATAAAATAACGCCGTCGAACATGTAATCTTCCGTAAAAAGTCAGCTGAATACGTGAAGACTGGGTAATCGTTTGCTTTGATGATTCAAGAAAAATGAATTGTGACTATCATAATTCAAAATTACAATAGGCGTCTCTGTTCTTCAGATACCAAAAAAATATTCAGACTGTCCACATTTCTAGTAGTCCGACGCAACCATGAAGAGAGAGGAAGACTTTGTAAGGGTTTATTAGCGAATCTCACAGGTAGCTACAAAGAGGTACCCACCTCCGACCTGTCCGATTCGCGCTAATGTCTAACGCAACTTCTCTTTCGGTTTCAACCTTAACAACCCTTAATTCAAAATTATCTTTTCTAATACTATATTTCCTTATTTATTGTACCAGAAATTTGTATAAGAACACGTGTTATTAACTTTTATTTAATTTTAATCAATCTTATCCTAAGTCGATGAGATGTCCTGTTTACTTTTAACGACATTCCACCTCAACATGATTTGAAAACACGTCATCCCGGCAATCTAGAAAACTGTCCAAGTTGACATCTGTCTAAGATTTACAACATATGAACTTTTGCGCCGAGATACACTCACTCTCAAAGATCTGTAACTAGTCCACAACCCCACCAAACTAAATAATAAAATTATTATTATAATCAATTTTTGATAAGATAATTAATATAATTAATAACCACCTAAATTATTTTACGTAACGTGCTGGATTCTTAGTGAGCTGGGGTTTCAGTTTCATTATTAAGTTCACTTCCAGACAAATAGTGATGGGAAAGGTATGAAGACCTTTATCTCTCAAATCGTGGGGGGTGTCCTCGTGGTGTAATGGTTAAAGCGATGGACTGCGGAATCGTAGTATGCGAGTTCGTACTCCAGTCGCGCTATTACGTTCACTTTCGGGCAAATACCCTTGGTATGAAAGGTATGAACCGCCTTATCCTCCCAGCTATGGGTTAAATAGTACCAGTACTGTTCTTCTAGGAGAATAGCTTTGGCATGTAATAACCTATAAAGGTTGATATGCCATTAAACAAAGAAAACAAAGAAACCAAATCAAATCGTGGATTAAGCGGCGTTACTACTGTTCTACTACAGGTATGGCTTTGTCATTATTAACCCTCGAACAACCAGACTCCACTTGCAAAAGATTGGCGAAGTGAGCTTGAAATTTTCGAAAAAAAAACGCACCACCCTCATCAGTAGGAGAAATGTTGTGCTTCTCCTTGATAACGCAAGGCTACATTAAGCTTGAATTACATAGGAAAAAAAAAAGTTCAATTTCGGCAAGTCTTGTTCCACTCCATTGATCATATTCACCAGATCTTGTCATAAGTGATTTCCATATTTTTCGTTCTCCACTAAATACTTTCAATGACAAAACAATTCATGTGAAAACGATTGTGGAAAACCTATTCAGCTCGAAGCCAGCTGAATTTTTCTTGAAAGGAATCAACAAAGTACCTGATAAATGGCAAATTTCCAAATCTCCAAATCCTCCAGTCCCTCTACGAATCCTTTGGTGACTGTAACGAGTTATTTATTATTATCACTCTGGGATTTTTTCATATCAGCGTTAGCTGATAGTCTTTAACCGGAGTTTTAGTGACAGCAAGTTCCCTCAAGTCTCCAGGAATCTTCTCAGTATCCTCGCTGTTCTAACAGACGATTTTTCACTGGAGTGTGATTAACAGTAAATTTCGTCTGGTCTCCAGGTCTCGTCTGAGTATCCTTGCAATTTTGATAGTGCTGTGGTCTCAATGGGTTTCAGTTCTTTTGATGTAAATTTCTTCGCATCTCTTTTCCATGTTCTTAGGTAGTGTCCCAGGAGACGTAACTACGATTGCTATCATCGTAAACTTCCCGTTCCATAGTTTTTCAGCTCTCTAGCAGGGTCCAGGTATTTCTATAGATTTCACCTTCTTTCACGTTCACTCTAGATTCTATTGGCAGAACAAAATATATAGACGAAACTTCTTCTTCTTCTTCTTCTTCTTCTTCTTCTTCTTCTTCTTCTTCTTCTTCTTCTTCTTCTTTCGTTTTGGATGTATTTGATGCCAGTTCTTCCGTGTAAAGACATCACGTATCATTCAACAACCAAACAAACTTAATCCTTTTTTATCTTCAGGATCAAATCTTGGAGGTTGATGATTTGCAGATTAGAGGATTTGCATAATCAATAAGAGTCTCCTTCATCGATACGGCAGAAAAAGTAAATGAAATAAAACGTATTAGAAAAATTAATAAGATAAAATATAACTAAAAAACGAAAGAAAAGAAAAACAAACAAACCAAAAATATAAAAAATTGTATCAACGACATATTAGAGAAGAAACCGTCTATTTAGATAAGAAATTAATTATTTATAAGTAGATTAATGTGGCTGTCTCGATTCTACTTATGGTCCAGTCACAATCAGGAAAAATATAATACGTAACAAATGAATAACTACACAGGCATACACACCGTGACACACATATAAAGGTAAATATTAGGTTTTTATATTATTATTATTATTAATTATTATTATTATTATTATTGTTATTATTATTATTAATAATAATAATAATTATAATAATAATAATAATAATAGTGTTTCAGTACTTTTTTGCTAATGTCAAATCAACGAAATAAAAGTAAGAGACACTGACAGTAATGCCTCGTATTTATTTCCACGTAAATTACAACAGATTCGGGGAGCATAGCAACCCCCCATATATATATATATATATATATATATATATAGCTAGCCAGGTAGGGAGATAGATAGCTAGATAGATAAGTCACTGCCACTTTCTGACCAATCGGATCATCAGACCAAAATGTCCTAATATTGATCTATATATGCTCTATCATCAAAATTAAGCAGTATATATATATATATATATATATATATATATATATATATATATATATATATATATATATATATATAATTTAATTATCGCTGCTAATTCAGACATACACACACACACATATATATATTTTTTTCTTATTTTGTTTCTGCTTACAGATATATATATATATATATATATATATATATATATATATGTGTGTGTGTGTGTGTGTGTGTGTGTGGGTGTGTGTGTGTGTGTGTTTTAGCA
>OY757933.1:68291394-68296394 GCA_963585895.1 Sepioteuthis lessoniana | reverse complement strand
TTCAATACTTTTTTTATTATCATCTCAAATAACACCAAAATTTCACAGAATAATGATTAATATGGTGTTTATTGTCTGTGAAAATTATAGAATATAAAACAACTTAGATAAAAGGTTATACCTACATTTTCTGACGAAACTATGCGGTTCTGAACATCATGGCCCTCACTTTATATACTTTGAAAGCAAATACCTTGTCGGTAACATTATTTTCAAACGAGATTGAACTCATTTATTCGCATGATGATAAATTGTCTCCCTTATTGTTTACATAATTAATTATGTAAATTTTTAATCATTTGCTTCCAACTAGTTAAATTGCTTCAAGTATTGCTAAGACGAATAGTTAATAATGGACTCAAGTACGAATAGCTCATGCTAATAATTTCATTCTACGTCATATATTCACGTGTACGCTGTTAAATGACTTCAAATATTGTTATTTAATACTAATAATTGTGTTTGATATTAATCAATAGTTTGGACTCAGTTAAAAGGTTGAATTATTGTAATAGATAGAATCGTTCTATTTGAGCCAAAATAAGACCGGCTAATTGGCCTAATGGATCGAGTGTTCGCCAATGGCCCTGGGTTGCGTCATACCAAATACTTTAAAAATGGTATCTGATACCTCCTTGCTTAACACTCAGCAAGATAAGGTACGTAACAAGGATTAAGTGGTGCAATCCATGGAAAGGAGTCATCCCTCCACTACACCTCGGTGTACTAGCTATTGAAAAGGGAGCCTTCTGGTCGCCAACTTTACAATATATATATATATATATATATATATATATATATATGAGGAAAAATGGTTAAAAATATCAGATGACGTGTGTATCTGCAAAAGTTTTTTTTTCTTTTTTTTTACGAAGCCTCTGTACAAATCGTATATATATATATATATATATATATATATATATATATATATATATATATATATATATAAAGGAGAGAGATATGAAAGAAATGACAGATAAATTGTTAGAAGTATATCAAGAGAATTCCATAGCAAGATAGCAAGATGTATTTTTATATCAGTGTGCTTAATCAGCTGAGCAAAAATTTGCCTCGAGGTAGCAATAAACCAATTTTTGGTTATCAAGCTTACTTTAAAACGATTCGCTTTTGATTTCATTGTTACATATTCCACACCATCATTTATTTCTTTTTGTTGTTTTTTTAGTCATAATTGATTTATTTTTTTGTATTGATTCTAACATTTTTACGGAATAAAATAAGCAACGTTTTCGACATTTGATGAATTTTTTCTTTTAAAAAATGCAAAAATACTACTTCCACCTCTCCTCATCGTATGCAGTTAATTGATCGATTAGTTTGAATGAGTTAACATGTGTAAATTAGTTGTCATTTATTAAGATTATTAAAGTTTGACTCAAGGCAAAGGAAATGCAGCTCCTCATCAGAATCTAACTTTGAACTAATAGTCTGTAAGCCTAAAACATTACTTATTACAGTACGAGAAAGAAAGAAAGAAAGAAAGAAAGAAAGAACGCTAAGAAACAAAAGAAAAAAACAAATTGAAAATCAACCGAAAAAAAGTATGAAAGAAATAAAAAATCGGTTGAAAGAAAGAAAGAAAGAAAGAAAGAAAGAAAGAAAGAAAGAAAGAAAAAAAGAAAGAAAATTCGGCGCAAAGTAAGAAAGCAAAGAAAAAGAAAATGTTTTTCTTTCTTTCATTCTTAAAGAAAAAAATGAAAAAGAGTTAAATAGAAAGAACCATAGAAAATCGACCGAAGGAAAGAATGAAACAAAGGAAGAACGAACGAAAATATATCGAATAATAAAAAAAAGAAAGAACTGATCGCTAATGAAAAAAAAAAAAAAAGGAAAGAAAGAAAGAATAAAAAGAAATGGCATTCAAAACATATAGGGGAAGTATATTTAATTTTCCATGAGTAGAATTTAAGAAAAGAAAAGAAAAGAAAAGAAAAACAAAAGAAAAACAAAGGGAGGAAGAGAGGAAAGAAGGGAAAAAGTTAAGAAGGAAGTATTTGAAAAAAAAAGAAAAAAAGAAAAGGAAAGAAAAAGAAAGAAGGTGCGATCGATTGACTAAGTGAACGCGTTTTTGTTTCATTCTTTCTGTTTGTAAAACTTCACCGTGGAAGCCAGGCTCAATAACATATGACGTCGACACCCACGCGATTCGTGATTAAATATCTTGTGAAACCATTTTTTCTAGATTGTTTTTATTTCTTATTTTCTTATTTTTTTCTTTTTTTGGAATATCGTCCTTGTAATGGCACGCAAAATGCGCATAGGCGTGCGCACGCGTCGTCGCCTTCAAGTCCTCTGGCAAAATCACAAATAGCGTGTATCACGCAATCAACTGAATCGCGTATACAAGTCAGCGTATGAGCGCATATGCTTGTCTCTTTTTGTTTCTTCTTTTTTTTTTTTTTTTTCATTTTTTCAATTTTTTTTTTCCGCGCCCTTCTCTTCTCTCCGTTTAGAAGCACATTTCACGCCTCGGTATACAGAAACAAAAATAATCTCCGTCTATAGACGAACGTACATGATTTATATTTGCTGACAACGGAGGGCGCTTTTGTCGCTCGAAAACTTCCAGTTGGGTTGCTCCATAGGCATTTGTCACACCCAGCTCATTACATATAGGAAAATAATGTTGCGCCAGGTATTTGTAAAACATATTTCTTGATCAGCAGCAACAGTGGCGAGCCGTGTCGACACCATCCGTTCATTTGACCACCACTCAACATCCGTCCCTATCAGCTATTGTTCTTGGTTAGGCCTTCGGACCCGTGATCGAAAACTTCCAGTTGGGTTCCTCTACGAGCATTTGACATAACCCAGCTGATTGCATCTGCAAAAAAAACGCTATACCAGGTATTTGTAAACGCATACTTCATCAGCAGAAGCAACAGCAGCAACGCGTGCCCTCAGCATGGATTCGTTTAACGTCCTCCCGACATCTGTCCCTATCAGTCATTGCTCTTCGTAGATACTTCTGATCAGTACTTCTCAAATGATCTGATTTAGGGAACTGGAATTGTCTTTATCTTATGTACCACATAGCATGTACGTACGTGGTACAATTAATAAAGTTTCAACCTTTTGTTGTATAGGCATTTAATATTGTCGTAGACTCTTGAAAATTCTGTATGTTATTACTATACATCTTATGAGATGAATGACAAATATGTATGATTTCAGGTTCAAATGAACACCTACATCAGTAATTAGAATACACCCTACTAAAGCCTGATTGGCTCAGTTGGTGAGATTAAAAAATGCAATGTGGACGTGAGGACACTTTAGAAGAACGATATGCAATAAAACTATAATTTACACTTGGAAAAATGCCATGTAAACGTATGGAATGCTTTAGACTGCATTTGGACCATCTTGCATGAATTGAGCATGAGTTTTTGAGTGGCATAAGAGATTCAAGGAAGACGGAGAGTCTGTGAGAGATGATGAGAGGTGTGGAAGCAGTAAGGAAGTCAATACACTAGAGGTGATTGGCCAAAGGGTTAGGGTTATTATGTTGAGTTTTTAAGGGAGTTCAGGAAGGGATTCCGTCGGAAGAGGCCAGCACTCTTCAAATCGGGTCAGTGGCATTTCCCCCAGGACAATACACCAGTCCACAACTCCATCCTTGTCACAGACTATTTAACCAAGATGGACATCAAGACACTTCCTTAGCCTCCGTATAGTCCAGAGCTTGCTTATTCCCTAAGCTCAGAGGCTGTTGTTTTGAGAAAATTAAGGAGATGAAAGAGGCTGTGAGGAAATTCATTGACACGCTCACTCAAGAGGACTTCCATGGGGCCTTCCAGAAGTTCTTGGAACGGTACAACAAGTGCATTGCAGCCGGAGTAGATTACTTGGAATGGGACTAGAGTTTCATGTGTGTACTATCGATAACTTGTGTGAACGGTACTAGTTTAATGTCTAATTGTTTACTAATTATTCTGGTGATTGGTTCATGTCTTATTTTCGGTGGGTTATCTAGTAGGTTTTCGAAGTGCTTTTTCCACAGTTTTATTCTTTCTTGTTGGTTTGCTGCTTTCAGTTTTGCTTTGGCTGTGTTCTTTCTTCTACTCCGTGTATTGTTTGCCAGGCTATCCTAGATTGTCTATCTTCCACCGAGTCTCTAATCTTATCTATCTGATTTTGAATGTATTCTGTCTGTTCCTTTATATATATGCCTGCTAATTGATATTGTGTCGTTTTTAGTTTTAAGGCATAGTAAACAATAATACATTAAACTAGGACCGTTTATACAAGAAGAACTCGACTCGGTTCTCAGAAAAATTAAAAATAGGAAAGCTGCAGGGCTGGACGAAATCTACAATGCCCTACTACGAAACCGCATAGAACCCAAAATCGACAACATACTTAGGAAAAACCAAAATGGCTTCCGAAGAAATACATCCACGACCTCACAAATATTAACCATCCGTAGAATCCTTGAAGGTGTACGGGCAAAAAACCTACAAGTGACATTAATATTTGTTGACTTTACCAAGGCTTTCGATTCCATTCACAGAGGAAAGATGGAACAAATCCTACTAGCGTATGGCATACCTAAAGAAACCGTAGCGGCAATAACGATTCTCTATAGAAACACCAAAGTAAAAGTACGATCACCAGATGGAGACACAGAATACTTCAACATTGTAGCAGGAGTACTACAACGGGACTCGCTGGCTCCGTACCTCTTTATCATTTGTCTAGACTACGTACTTAGAACATCGATTGACAAAATCAGAGAGAATGTCTTCGAACTGACGAAGAAAAGAACAGAAGGTACCCCGCAACAACAATTACCGACGCCGACTACGCCGATGACATAGCGATACTGGCAAATACACCCGACCAAGCCGAAACACTACTGCATAGTTTGGAACGAGCAGCTGTAGGCATAGGCCTCTATGTTAATGCACACAAAACGGTATATATGTGCTATAATCAAACGGGGGACATCTCCACTCTAGAAGGAACCCCTCTTAAAC
>OY757933.1:68270624-68291194 GCA_963585895.1 Sepioteuthis lessoniana | reverse complement strand
TATTGCCTCGATGATTTGCTGTAGGTGGTACGTAGCCGTATGGTTATTTTTTTAGCATGCTGCTCACAGGATGTGCTAAGACCAACGAGTGCACCAAATGGTGTAGTTCGTATTTACCTCTTTCAACAAGCATTTCGTTAAAGTCCAGATAGTGCAGCCATGCCAGTAGTACTTACACGACTACAGTTAAGAAGAATTCACATTCTCGGGTCCACCGTGCAGCATCTTTACATTCTTATTTCTTATTTTGCCGTCTCATGAATATTAACAAAGTTCTTTCCAATCTGGTGTGACGATTGAAAATATACCATACTGATCATATTTACCAACCCCTCCGCTCGGGCAAGATATGACACAAGGTCAATTTTTAAGCGGAGTTTAACAGGTTTGAATTCAGAGTTGTCCTTCTTCTAGACTAGTTGCCTCACCGAGGCTGAAGAATTCAGTCTGTCCTACTATTTACCCATAGCTGGAGGGAGAATAATTGGATTCATATCTTTCCCAAGGGTATTAGTGCTATGTGAAATGCAATCAGTCTTACCCAGGATTTGAACTTGTGTCGCTGTGTTCATTTGCTATGATGACACCCATTACACCACGGGCACTTCTGAATACCATACTGATGGAAGGAAAAAGATGGAAGTTTATTGCTCGCTGCCGTTACCGGTTCGTGGCCGGGTCGACGTGTGGCAATATTTCATCACCCCTTGCATATTTTTGCACGCTGAATAACCTAAATCCACGTTGTGTAGACATTTTAAAGAGAAAATTAAATGCTCATAGGTTCCAGTCTCCATAATTTTTTTCTGGGCAAGAACAACAAGTAAACAAGAGCATCATATTTTTTTTTAATTTAGAAGTCGACGTGTGAAAAATAGTTCTATTTTCTGGAATACGGGCCGTATATGTTCAAGGAAGAAATCAGGGATTCATTAGTTGAATTACTAGAGAGTCAAATTGTGTTGTATATGCAAATTAATACAGAAAGAATCATAACGACACAATAATAAAGACGAGCCAAGACTTCCTTTAGAAAAATATACCTCTCACTTTATTTGAAAGGTTTGTGTGTGAGAGGGAGTTGGAAACCGAACAGAACTGCAACATATTGACCCCCACTCTTTTGGCCATCAGTGTTGTGTCTTTCTCGTCTCCAGAGCTGCCCAACCGGAGGCCCGGGGGCCCAAATCTCTGCTGGGTGCTGGCTTTCTCTACTGCATCTTGTCACCAACGGGTCTGGTCTCCAAACTAACTGACTTCCTGTCTTCACCGAGTCATATAATAGTTCAATCGCCCGCTCAATATCTCTCCATAACTGGCCTTCCTGATGTGTCACTTCCGCCGTCCTTGGAATGGCATGTTTGATTGTCATCGAGCGGAAATAACTGTCATTCAGTTCATAGGTCATTCTCTCCCGGTGCATCAGTCTATGACTGTACTGTGGGATTTTAACCCTGTCCCATACCGTCAGCCAAGCTCGCCTACGCCAATGGAATATGCACTTCGTCTTTGGAATGGCATGTTTGGCCGGGTCGAAGGTCAGTATACTACAATTGCAGCCCTGTGGAGTGGTTGTTTTACTGCAAGACTGCACAATCAACCTCCAAATCACCCATCATGTTTAATCACAAGAAGAATATAAATGCGCGAGATAGTTGTGGGCTTTTACGAAGAAGAGTTCTGGAAAGTGACTTCATATTCTTCTTTTGTTTTGGAAAATTTATTCAATCCAACTTAAAATATTTATGTTAATTATTAACCGACGTAATAGTTTTTTAATGAAGGTTTTAGAAGAAAAGTGAACACATAGCTAAGTCAAATTCATATTTCACATATTCAAGCACTTATACTTAGATTAGCATAAAATAAATACACAGCTGGGGTGAGGAGGTCGATCCACACTGGATGGTCTACCCGAGAGACTGTACTTGAACTAAACGAAGCAAGAAACTATATGTAAAACGTCGCGGGGACCAACTAATTCGCTGAAATAATTAGTTTGGCTCGGTTTATCTTCTTGTTTAATGGCTTTTGGAAAATTTATTTAATCCAACTTAAAATTTTTATGTTAATTATTGACCAACGTAATACCTTTTTTGTGTGAAGTTTTATGAGAAAAGAGAACACATAGCGAAGTCAAATTCATATTGCACATATTCAAGCACTTATACACATATATACATTGATAGACACAAATAAAAGCACAAATATATTAATACTTTGCTTAGGTTCTTTGTTTTCTTTTCTTTCAAAGAATAGTTGTCTTCGAAGATTCATTACTTTTCAGGTGTGTAACGTTGGTTATTTGAAGCGACGTCATTTCATGTCGAAAAGTTTTTGTTGACTGTGACGTTATTTGTCATACGTTCCTTTTTAAACAACGTCTGCTTATTTATAGTTATAAAAAAAATAAGCAGACGTTGTTTAAAAAGGAACGTATGACAAAAACGTCACAGTCAACAAAAACGTCCTTTTAATTATTATTAAAAATTAATACTTGTGAAAAGTTATATTTATTTTATTTATCTATTCAAATTTTGTAATTTTGTTTTATATTGCCAAATTATATTGAAGGAATATTTATTTCTAACAATTGTGATAGCGAGGATGCAGCGCTCAAACACTTATTGAGAAGTGCAACATATATACTCTGACTAGGATAAACCAGAAAAAAGATTATCATACGTGTAAATTCCGAAATCGTTTTTGCTTCTTTCTTTATTCTTTGTTGAGCTGACCTATTGGCTGTTCAGTTTTGACGAAAACTCTGTAGCCGATAGATTTCCTTTTAAAAAGAGACGAAACGAGACACATCAACCAACCGGACAAACTGACAGGCGTCGATAACCACATCGTATTCACAGATGATATGCTTCTGAAGCAGTGTGACACGATGTGTAGCGATTCGTTTCCGTTTGTGTTGGAGCGCTCAGACGATCTCTTTGTCTGTTTTGCAGCGAAACCCAAACAAAGGGCCCGAGGGCGAGAACTCCCGCGAGACCCGAAGTGGAGGAGAGAAGCAAGGTCCGACAGAAGAGAGTCAGTTGACAAAGCAGGACAGAAGAGACCAGTTGGCTTGAGATAGCTGTCCAGAGAATGACACAGTCGACAGAAGGAGGCAGTGAGAAGATGGAAGTAGGACAGAGATAAGTGACAACATAAGTCAGAAAGACGACTGCTAGGACCTGCTGCCCTACAGAGTCTAGGTTAACCGATGCGAGAAGATGTCAGCATTGCTAGTGGCTGGTGAGAATTTCGTTCGAGTACACGCTCACGTTAGCTCATAGAATGCACAATGTCACAGACTTCCCTTTTCTTGGCTTGGAGCTGACGCAAGTCCGTGTTTGTTCGTTTGTTCTTTTCTTCCACCCTCTCGGTCGTGTTTTGTGTGGCCGTAAAGAAATGTGTAATGCCCTTGGTTGGAGGTAAGAGAAACCACTAGACGATCTAATCTAATGGCCATCAGTTGTTTAAGAAAATTGATATAGCGGGGGTCGCTCGGCCGGCAGGGGTGTTATCACTGCAGGTTTTTGTCCATTTTCTCCGTTGACGGCATTATGCTGACTGAATTCATTGCAGAGTGGTAAACTAATCTTGGGTTAGACATTAAATTACATCCTGCGATGGGGATAAATTTCTGAAACTTTTGTGTGGAATGGAGTCAACTTTTCTTTGGTCCATTCCGATTCCGGCAGACGGTGTACTCTGGAAGATCTGGTGGAAGCGGTGGAAAGGACAAATGGTATAAGAGAGAGAGAGAGAGAGAGAGAGAGAGAGAGAGAGAGAGAGAGAGAGAGAGAGAGAGAGAGAGAGACTTGATGATAATGTTAATCATAAGAGCCTGACCTATGGATAAAATTGGTATCTTTGAAAAAATATCAATGTCCGATAGATCGGATGTGCCTGTGGTGTAATGGTTATCGCCGTAGGAAATGGACACGACGACACGAGTTCAAATCCTGGACGAGACTAATTGCATTTCACATCGCACTAATAACATTGGGAAAGGTATGAATCTAATAACTCTCACTCCAACTATGGGTAAATAGTAGGGCAGACTGATTTCTTCAGCCTTGATTAGGCAACTAGTCTAGGAGAAGGAAAACTCTGAATTCAAACCTATTAAACTCCGCTTAAAAATGACCTTGTGCTATATACAGCCCGAGCGGAGGGGTTGGTAAATTTGATATGTATATGGTTAGATTAAGGTCAAAGTTATAGAAATAAACAAGTATTTTGTTTGAAAAAAATAAAAACTAAGTGGTGTTTAAGTTATTTCATTAAGAATAACACTTTTTGGACGAGAAATGAATTTTTTGTGGGGATAACCAAATACTTTTGACTGGTAGTATATATATATATATATATGACGTAGTTTCTACCTTGGCATATTTGTGACATCGTGGTAAACGAGTTCGATCTCTAATTGCGCTAATACGTTCACTTTATAATTAATGCCTTTAAGAAATGTATTAACCCCCTTATCCTTCGAGTCATGGATTAACAATACCACTAATCAATTTTTTTATAAGTATAACTGAAGGATTAAATATACAACGAATTTAGATATGCCGTTAGACAAAAAAAAAACTCAATATACATACATACATATATATATATATATATATATATAGTTTTTAATGGAACCATAAGAGTCCTATGGGTACTCATGATAAGATATAGATAAGGAGTATTGAATACATCAGGCTTTGACGCAATCCATAAATTGATGACCCTAGTGAAGATTTCGAAATCTATCCCATGATGAATAAGAGAGGACTAGTTGTTTTTTTTCTTTCTAGGTTTGGTACAAAGCGCCTTTCAGTCATCTTTCAGTCTACGAACATATTCCCTGCGGGCAAGGAAAAAGGACCAAAGTAATAAAATTCTGCTCGATATCAATGAAATGCTATTCATTGATTTATTGCTCAACGAACGGTATCTTTCGGAAAATCTGAGAAATAAATTTGGGGAAAATGACTCGGGAGATGGATATCACCACAATTAGATTTGCAAATACCATACCGAATTTTACAACCATAAAACACGCACAAGAGCCCCCCTAAAAAAATCCGAGATTAAAGTAAATTATAACATGAGAAAACGGATACTTTAACTCCGTCCCCTTATGAAAAATGGTGCTTTGGTAAATGTTTCGGCCCCGTTTGCACAATTCACATTCAGAAATATAAGGAGCATACGATGTTTCCAGCCTTTTTTCGTATATCTAACATATGTAAATCACATCTATTTCATATTGATTACAAAATATCTAATAAACAGTCCGATTTTTTGTTTGTGTGGTCCTATTCTTGCCACCTGGCCCAGGCCTACAATCTATTCTGCCTGTCCCTGCTAGTGTTGACATCTCTCTGGAAAGAAAATAGTGTAGATACGAGGGTCATTCAATAAATTAGTGAAATTGGCTTTCTTAATAAAAAGCATATTTTTCGGAAATTTTTACCCTAAATGAAAAATCTCAATTTTTTAATATAGGCTTACAGAGAAAAGTACGTTATTCTCAAGAAATATTTGTTTTTTTTGTTTATTCGAATTGCTTGGAAATCAATCAGACTACTCCAGGCTTAAACAGAGTTTGGTAATCAAATTTCTGATGGCTGAGAAATGCTAAGCCAGTAAAATTTAGAGGAGAATGCCCGTTGTGTACGTATATGCACACTTTGGGTTAAACAAAATTTACAAATGGGTTTAACATGAGTTTTCTACAAGGAGCCAATGTCGAAAAGACAGTCCATAGAGTAAAAAGGCACTGACTCTCCGATGAAGTCAAAGTTCCAAGCACAGCTGTCAGTAATTAGGTTTATGTTGACAGTCTTCTTGTTATATAATTACGGAATGATTTTTTTATATTAATCATTTTTCGTTAATTATATTTTATCATTCAGTTTGGTTGGGCTTTGAACTATTCGGTTATTAGTGCAAGTGTTCACGCTCGCGCACAGAGGATATGACAATCACAAATGTCATAATAAAAACTCCAGATAGGAAATAGGACTGGGGTGTAAATGACGTCATGCCCGTAAGCGATGGGCTGAGATTTTGGTGATTTTTGAAAAAAGTAGTTAGTTGAGATTTGACTTTGGGCCGGGCCGGGCCAGTCCAGCTGGGGGTTGAGACCATGGAGTTCTGCAGATCCCTACCGACAGAGATCTTGGGGGCTACGGGATGCACAGCGCGTTTATTGGGTCAGATAGTACAATCAGCAAAGTAAAAATTGTGTCTCTCTCTCCTCGTGTCGAAAAACTAAAGTCAAGAAGTTAATAAATGTTTCGTACCTGAACAACAGAGAGACGTCAGTGTATCGGATTTCCGCTGCATCTGTATATTTGTAGAGTTGTATCATGGCTATACAACATTCTGTGACGTGAAAAACTAATCATTATGGATTTTCTTGCCAATTTGGGGGGTGACATAAAGTTGTTCCTGTGGTGGCGTATTGAATGTATCTAATTTATATTCAACTGGGATTCATTGCAAGGAATCCATAAATTAGATAGGTTCCCTCATGTATCTATGCTACTGCTATCCAAGAGCGGCCAGTGGTACGTCTACACTGGCCGGTGTTGTCAGCCGAAGAGACTGTGTTTGGCAGCTTACCCAATTTCTGTTGCCAGGGAAAGAAATCCGGGTTGAATAGGATAAGTCATCCTGATTGGGTGAAATTATCCGTCGAATTAAATTGCGCGCCAAACCAAAAGGCTTTTTATCAATCAAGTCAAAAGCGAAAATTAACTTTTACTGAATGTCCTGAGTTGTTTTTTTAAAGAAACTATTGTTGATATTTAACTTAAACATAACTGTTGGGGGATTTCACGCTGTGTAGCAGCTACTGTGCAGGATAGCAACATGATAGTATGTGAGTCCGATCCTCAGTTGCTCTATAACGTTCACTTTTGAACTAATACCTTTGGGAAAACTACACAAACAATTATCCTTTAAGCTATGGGGTTTAATAGAACTGCTACTGATCTAAACTATTGTACTTTTTTTTTATATGGTTTCAATCCAGATTTTATATAAAATCTGAACAATACAATGTATATATTTTCCAACGAAACTTGATGAGGCCCACAGAGATACCAATCCATTGGTCTAGTGGTAACAGTGTTCACCAATGGCCCGTTAGACTGAACTTCAATCCCAGGTCGAGTCATACCAAAGACTCAAAAATGATATTTTTTATACTTTTTTTTACTTAACACTCATGATTATATGGTAAAAATCAAGAGTAAATTGAAGCAATCCAGGGAAAAGAGTTGAGTCATCTCCTACAACCGATTGTTGTTGCTAATGAAATGAGAGTCTTCGAATCACCCTCGCCTACGGTGGCCATTTTTACTGTTCTTGTTCAAGTATAGAGTTGGTATTAAATAACCCACGAATATTGATATGCCATTAAACAAAGAAACTAACCCAAATATTAAAAATACCTGTGAAGGTATTTAGAGAAAGGGCAAATGGGGATATTTATTTAAAAGTTACCAGAAGTAATTGAAGGACTGGTTGAAAAAATCCTTTATTACATGGAACCTAGCTGATAATTGTGATGCCTTGCCCCTGGCCATGAACCATGGTGTCTGTTCCATTGAAATTGATGTAGCCTACAGCTTGAATTAATTTGTCCTTCTTGTAGACTGGTAGCATTTCCTAGGCTAAAAAACCGTCTGTCCAACAGCTTATCCATATTTGCAAAGATAACACCGACTCATGCCTTTACCGAATTGGCCAAGTGAAACAGACACTTTCCACCACCTTGATTTGAACTCGAGTTACCAATGCTATTTTCAACATTTTACTAATCGTACATAATTGGGGTTGTGGATGTATGGAGAAACGTATATCTTCAAAGTCGAGTTCGATCCAAAAGTATATATATGCATTTTTGCTGAAAATATTTTAAACAAAGACTGGACCCTAGGTTTGGTTTCTTTGTTTAATGGCATATAAACCTTTGCAGGTTATTTAACGCCAAAGCCATTCTCCAAGAAAAACAGTAGTGGTACTATTTAACCCATAGCTGGGAGGATAAGGGGGTTCATACCTTTCCCAAGGGTATTTGTCCGTAATAGCGTGACTGGAGTACGCACTCGCTAACAACGATTCCACAGTCCGTCGCTTTAACCATTACACCTGGAGGACACCCTCCCTTGCACCATAGGACTTGAATTAATAAAATTTCCATTTTTCAACTTAAGAAAATCTCAGTTCGTAAATACTAACAAACTTCGAATTCTGTTATCAATATGTTTTAACCAATATAAATATGAATAATAACTATATAGATATATTTTAAACTTTAATTTAATAATTATTATCAATAATGTTTGGATCTAATTTGGTTAGTTTAACCCTTTGTAAATAGCAACAATTAAGCTGAAATATAGTTATTATTAATTTAAAAAAATATTTTTATATATTTTATTTCTAAAAAAATTAGAAAAAAATTAATGATAACTATATCGATGTATTTTAAACGTGAATTTAATAATTATTATCAATAATTTTTGGATCTTATTTAGTTAGTTTAACCCTTTATAAATAGCAACAAATAAGCAGAATAATGTTGTTGTTTTTTCCTTTTTTAGAAAAGATTTGAGAACCATCACATGTAAAAGTTTTGAAAACGTTTTAAAGTTAGTCCTCTGAAAGATCAAGCAAGAATAAATTATTTCCTCACAGTCCCTAAGGAAAATATCTTCAACAAAATCTCTGTTATCCTGGCAAATGAGACTCCTGGACCATCGTGTTCCGCAAAACCTTTATAGTGCAAACTTAATAATATAGACATATCTGAGGTGTTCAATAAGTTATTCACGATTAAACCACTTGAAAATACTAAATGCTGAGCGAAAATATGCGAATAAATCTGTGGTTTTGTTTTGTTTTGTTTTGTTTGATGGCATATCAAACATTATTGTTTATTAAATGCCAAATCCTATTTTAGATATATAAGTAAAGATGGCGACCGTAGTCGAGGGCGACCAGAAGGCTCCTTTTTTTCAATCGTTACTACACCGAGGTGTAGGAGAGGGCGCTACTCCTTTCCCTGGATTACTCCACTTTACCCTTGTTACGTACCTTATATTGCTGAGTGTTAAGCAAGGAGGTATCAAGAACCATTTTTAAAGTCTTTGGTATGACGCGACCTGGGATTTAAGCCAGGTGTCGCGGACCATTGGCGAACACTCTACCCACTCGACAATGAGCCGGTTATTTTAGATATTTATTAAATATATATTATCTGTAAACTCATTTTGAGCCTGACCTCATTGTTTTGTACAGAGTTAAATAGTTTCAAGTATTCCTATATAACAGTAACAACTCAACATCAGTCATTTCTTTCCACAGTTAAATGTGAAAACAGGTCTCTTTCAAACAATTCAATTTAGCATAATTTATTTCTTTGCACTCAGTTTGAATGTCGTATTCTCTTTGACCCATATAGATATCACCCTAACAGATGCTACCACGCCGGGAGTGATGACAGTGAAGGGATACGCCGCGTTGCATAAAGCTCCAACATTTCTGGAGCCTCGCCGTGAGATGTTTTAGTTACATATCCGGAACACTCATTGGGGGGTCTTTTATTCTACATTCACATCTGAGTGGGTTGTATATACCCGTGGACAAATATGATAGGCAAATATTTGATATTACTGTAGTCAAGAAAGGCAGAAAACAGTATTATTTTTAAAATGGAAATAATTTCACCTGTGTAATGTAATGTCGACGAATAAAAATAAGGCTTTTATAATAACAAGCTTTAACCTGAGTAAAATTTCGGGTGAATCAACTTAAACTTAATCAAAAAAGCCATAACACATCACTCAATAAGTCCCGTGCCTGACATATAGATGGCGCTACAAATAAAAAATCCATAAATGTTTTTTATAAAGTACTAACTTTCAAACAGCACGTGTGAAAATTTGAGCCCAGTCGGATAATAACTTTACAAACCGGGCCATTTGCCTAATGAGTTGAATGTTTGCCAATGGTCTGGGAGACCGGGGTTCTAATCCCAGGTCGAGTCATACCAAAGACTTGCTTAACACTCAACATTATAAGATAAAGATCAAGGGTAAAGTGGAGCAGTCCATGGAAAGAAGTAACACCCTTTCCTACATTTCGGTGTTGTAGCTATTGAAAAGCATTGTTTTCTGATGTAAAGAACACTGATCAAGCAAGGCAATGGCCTGAGAAGTGTTATTCGGACTCTGTTCCGTTGGAAACCGGGGTAAGAGGTGGTATACTGACTTTAAACGCGGTCGTACGGACACAAATGATGCTGAACGCTCAGGTCACCTTAATTAGACAGTTGTCCCGGAAAACTCCACAAACTCGTCTTGGCCGACTGTAAATTGAAGTTGAATGAGGTAGCAGAAGAATTGAAAATATCAGAAGGCAGAGTATTCACCATTTTGCACGAATATTTGTCACTGAGAAAGCTGTGTTCAAAGTGGGTACCGCGTTTGCTCACATTCGATCAAAAACAAGTCGACGATTCAGAGAGTCGTTTGCAACTGTTTCAACGCAATAAAAAGGAGTTTTTTTTGCGAAGATAAGGGACAATGGATGAAAAGTTGATCTACCACTTCATTCACGATTCAAATCGGCAGTTAGCTGAATGGACAGCAACAGGTGAAAGCCGCCCAAAGAGACCAAAGACGCCAACATCAACAGGCAATGTCTTGACCTCCGAATCTTGTGTCTCGATTAGCTTGAGAAAGTATGAACCATCAATAGCGAATATTATATAGCATTATTGATGTGTTTGAAGGAAGAAATCGCCAAAAGACCACCACAAATGAAGAAGAAAAAGTGCTCTTACTCCAAGACAATGCACCATGTCACAAATTAATCGCAACAAGTTGCTCATCAAATTGTTTCCGCAACCACCCTATTTTCCAGATCTGGCCTCAGATCTGGCTGTTTGCAAACATCAAAGGAATGTTCCAGGGAAAGTAATCTAGCTCCATTGAAAAAGTGATATCGGAAACTGGGCATATTTTGGGGGCAAAGAGAAATCGTTCAACAAAAAAGGCATCGAATTGTTAGAGAAGCGTCAAAATCAGTGTACAACCTTAGAAGGAGAAAATATTGATGAATAAAGTTAAATTTTGCCAAAAAGTTGTTTTATTAGATAGTCCCGGGACTTATAGGCTAATGTGTTCTGGATGTGGCTGAAACTGAGTCATCAAGGCTAACGAGAATGAATTTATCCTTGTTCTCATATACATGCAAATGAGTAAGCTGATAACGAGGATCATTGTATGCCATGTTAACACAAGTCTCATCAACCGATAATGCCATCAACACGCGACTAGCAAAGGCATGGGCAGCTATCGATAGGTTATCGGTCATATGCAAGTCAGAACTGTCCGGTAAGTTAAAACGCAGTTTCTGCCAAGCAGCAGTCGTGTCAATATTCCTATATGAACGCACCTCATAGACGCTGACTAAACGTATGGAGAAAAGCTTGACGGCAATTACACAGGAATGCAGTGAGTTGTATTAAGAAAGTCCTGGAGGCAACATAACCCTAAACAGCAGCTGTACGGCCGTCTACCACACATCCCGAAACCTACCAAATTAGTCAAACCAGACATGCGGAACACTGCTGGAGAAGTAAGGACTAACACATAAGGGATGTACTCCTGTGGACCCTTTCAATTAGGCGAGAATAGTTTGGACTACCAGCTACTACGTATCTTCAGCAGATCTTTGCCGATACGGGTTGTAGCCTGAAAGATCTGCGGGGAGCGATGGACAACTGGAACGAGTGGCGAGAGAGGGTCAGCGAGAGCAGTGCTAGCAGCTCGAAATGATGATGATGATGATGATGATGATGATGTCTTCCAGTTCCACACTGACCTGGTGCTATAGAACCTGGTAGGGTGCTATCAATGAGTCAAAGAGATCTACGTGAGAAAATGATGTATATACATTTTTATTGGAAAGTCACTTCCTTCTTGTTTGAAAGTCAATCCCTTCTTGTTTGAAAAGAAAAAAATGTCCGAACCGAATAGATAGTCGTCTAGATGGCTTTAATACTTCCTTTAATCTCTAATTACAATTGGTATCACTATCTTGATCATGTTTCACACCTTTTTCGGAACACTGGCAAGATCCTGGTATTTTTCTATCTTTTCCCTTTTTTTATTTTCACTCTGTCGTCGTTGGATTAGCAAAATCCATTTGATGACAAATTATTCTATTTTTGTTAATTAATATTATGCTTAGTCATCCCAGTCGTCTGGGACAGTAGAATAAAGCTTATGCGTCTCTGATGAGGGGTAATACCCCAGCAACCACAATGAATGTCGTGGATATGACACTAAACAATCTGATGGTGAGGCTCCTGTAATGAAGAGGTTTTGGGGAATGCGGAGTATCCATTCATTGGTATGGCTCCCAGGTCCACTCTAGCCCGGAGTGTTAGCTCCTCATAGGTTGCTATTTATGGGTCAAATGGAATTGTTTCATATTTAAACTGTGTGCTAACAAATAACTAATACTAAATTGAATTGTTAGAAATAGATTAGTTTGATCATTTAACTGTGTTTTAAAAAACTGACTGATGTTTAATTAAATTGCTATTGATACAACTATCTTACAAATTATATATATTTCTAATATATATGAATGAACCGGATTTGGCATCAAAGGGTTGGTATGCCGTAAAACCAAACCAAACCAAATCTAACCAAACCAAACCTAACCAAACCAAACTAGGCCAAGTCTTCTGGTCAAGATTAGATGAACCGTTCTTATCTCAAAGTTGCAGAGAATTTTGTGCTCCTTATTTTTTAACAGAGATTATGGTTTGTACATACAGTATTTACCAGACTGGTCATATTTTAAATGCTTGCAAAATTTCCTTTAAATCATTTATCTACCAAGTTATGTATTATTATTATTATTATTATTATTATTGGTACGTTTCACTTTCGTGACTGCTTCAATCATCTTCTTTTCTCGCCAGCTTTATTGATAGCTTATAAAAGAACACAGGCCAAACAAAGCGAAAAGCATCATCTTTCCATCCACTTCCACCAATTCCCTACTATTTCTATACTTCTCTTTAACCAAGCTTTTCTTTCTTTTTCTCTCGCTCTCTCACTCTGTCTTTACTTCTCTTTATCGCTCTCCCTCTTTCTTTCTTTCTCACTCTCAATGTATTGCCATAAATAAGGCTCATTGCCCAAACGACATTGCTGCATATAACCTATTCTGATAATAATCTGCGCAAGAAGGTCCAGCAGGAAGTGGAGTTGTCGACTGTTTGGGTCAGCAGACGCTGCTTCAGAAATAACTAAGACAAAGTTAATAAACAGTATGCAACATGCAAAATGGACATCTTTTAAACAAAATAAACAAAAAGACACGAGAACAACTTTTCATGGGTGAAATCATATTATTCGAGCCTCATTAGACGATCTAGTGTTGCTTTGTAAAAAATGGTACAGAACGAAAATAGCAACGACAGATTAATTTTCTCTTTCTTATTGAGTAGGCAATTTGTTTATAGCTGTAAAAATGTTATTGATATATGCACACCCATATATATATATATATATATAATTATTTGCTTATTTGATTTTATAGCATATCAACTCATGTGGGTTATTTAATGTAAAATCCTGTTCATATACGAGGTGCCTTCAATAGGTTTCTATACCTTTTTTGTACAGGCATTTGAAATTGTCGGAGACACTTCAAAATTCAGTGTGTTATTGCTATATATTTTATGAGATGACTAACCAATTTTTATGATTTCAGGTTCAAATGAACAGCTACAGCAGGAATTGCAATACACCCTACTAAATCCTGATTGTCACAGCAGGTGAATTTCAAAAATGCAATCTGGACGTGAGGACACCCTAGAAGAACGATATGCAATAAAATTCTCAGGAAGAGATTCCGTCGGAAGAGGCCAGCACTCTTCAAATCGGGTCAGAGGAATTTCCACCAGGACAGTACACCAGTCCACAACACCATCCTTGTAACAGACTATTTGACTAAGATGGGCATCAAGACAGTTCCTCAGCCTCCCTATAGTTTTGAGCTTGCTCCCTATGACTTTTGGTTATTCCCTAAGCTCAAAGGCTGTCGTTATGAGAGAATTGAGGAGATGAAAGAGGCTGTGACGAAGGTCATTGATAAGCTCACACAAGAGAACTTCCATGAGGCCTTGCAGAATTGTTGGAATGGTACAACAAGTGCATTGCAGCCGGAGGAGATTACTTTGAAGTGGACTAGAGTTTCATGTGTGTACTATCAATAAAAGTGCCCATACGAAAAAAGTCTGGAAACTTATGTAATAAGCATTGTGTCTATATATGTATTTATATTTAACTGCATTCTTCAAACAGAGCCAATTTGTTAGCACAGAGTTCAAGAATTTGCTGTCTAATGCTAACTATTTTATTTGATAAAAATCATTTCTTTGCATACAGTTAAATAGTTAAAGTATTTCTATTTAATACAAATAATTCTATTGAATATTAATTCTTTGTTTGTACCCCTTTAAATGGTTTCATATTTCATTGCAGCCGGAGAAGATTACTTCGCAGTGGACTTGAGTTTCATGTGTGTACAATCAATAAAATTCCCATACGAAAGAAGTCTGGAAACTTATTTAATGATCCTCGTATATATTATTATTATTTTATTCATTTGAGAATCTTCATACCAGTTTTAGCAAATCATTTTCCCTGGAGTCTGAGTTAGAGCAAGTTGAAATATCCAGGACTCTTCACAGTATTTTGGCCGATCTCTAAAGAGCTGTAGTTTGGACGGTTCCCACTCTTCCTCTAATATCTAAATCCTCCAATCCCTGTACCAAAACCTTTGCGACTGTAGCGATCACACAAATTTCAATCACTATCTCCATCACTTTTATGTTACATAGTTTTTTCACTTCTCTAGCAAGGTCTAGGTATCTCTCTCTCTCTCTCTCTCTCTTTTCAGTTTTACCCTTTGGTCAGCCTTAACGGCAAAGTCCACTATTTGCCAGGTTATCTTTTTTTGTTGTCTATCACTTGGTCTGGTCCTCTGGCCAAAATTAGATGATCTGTTCGTGTCTCAAAATCTCAAAGAATTTAGTGCGTCTCATTTTCTAGGACGGGCTCTTAGTTGTGTATACACCATTTGTCCGTATGATCAAAATTAAACATTATACATAATTCCCAATCGATCACCTTCCCCACACAGATGTATCTAGTGTTATTCTGTCTTTGTATTAATTTACTGCTTTCACCTTTTATATTATTAATCGTTATGTTTATATTTATATAATAATCCAAATCTGCTATTTTGTTGTGTCATCTATTCTGGCTTTAAAAGAATTAGTTTTTATGACGTGATTTGTGCTGAGATAAGAAGAGATTCAGTTTTACTTTTAAGATTTCCCTTTTTTTAGCCTTGTACGAGTTTTCTCGTGTGAGATTTTGCTTGTTTGTCACTTGATACATCCATGCATTTTTGTCTTCCAATTTTTGTTATCTGGTTATTTTTGTTCGGTTGAGGCTTGTGTTGTGTTGTGTTGTTTTAATCAGTCTTCCTCCGCGCTTTTTTTATGCAGTCTTCCAGTCGTTGCATCGATATATCGACGTTATCTTGAATGAGATTTCTTGTTCTCTGGTCCATTAGAGGAGATCTTCTCTCATCCGACTCAAGAATGGTACCGAGTATCGCACAAAAGACAGAGCCCATGTATTTATTCCTTTGACGAGATTTCTGCTATGTGGTTTGATTTCTAGTACTTGTCCCCTGGAGTATTCACTTTTTATTTTTTCATTCATCTCCGCTTGTTTGATGGTGTCCGCTTCTGATACTCTAACGTTTTTGTAGGTTTCCTTTTCTCCGAGCGTTTTGTTTTTATCTTGATTAGGTAGTCCTACTCTTTCCATCATATGTCGTTTTCCGATTATTATTACTTGCATGTCACAGTTTTCTATGCCAAATTTCATCCCTATATATTCATTGAATATTCTCGATGCCTCTATTAAGGTTTCCAATTCTTTCTCATTTGTCACAAAACGTGTGATGTCGTCCATGTTTATTTGGTCGTTGATTTTTTCCTGCAATTTCTGAAGTCTTTATCCGCCGGTACATTACCTAAGTATATGATTGAGTGGAATCATCGCTATTCCACATAGTAATGAAGAAAGCTCATATCCAAAAGAAGATCCCTCTCTAGGTTTTCGATTCAGTAATGATTTTTCGTCCTGCTTTCTATTCGACTCTCCAGTTTTCCATGGTATTTTCGATAAACTTTATGACTTCGCTGGATATCTTGTACATTTTGAGTCATACGGGACCATATCATATGCTTTTTGTCGTCAATTCACACCATATCTTGATTATTCCGCCTAGTCTTGCTTTCCTTGAACATAAGTTGAACAATGTATAGCAGCTTTCCTATATATCTCTTATAATTATTGCGTGCTTTCTGTTCCACGAAGAAAAGTCTGCAGCTTGCTAGCGAATCGTAAATCTCCCAAATCTGTGCCGTTAGTATTTTTCTGATTATCGCTAGGCACATTATGGGTTTCTAGTTGTTAGGAGAGGTTTCTTTTTTGGAGTCTTTTTGGCTGAGGGTGGTCTTTCCCATTTGTCATTCATTCAGGTATCTCTGTTTCTTGTAGGTATCTGTTCATTTCGATTACCAGTCTGTCACGGACAGAAATGCATCCTTAAAGCCAGAATCCATGTACGCTACCATTGCCTGACGTTTTCCAATTTGGTATTTTTGAGAGTTGCTCAGCAAAAATCGAGGTGTATTTTCACGTTCAGTATTCGAGTACTTCTAACTCTTTTCCAATGTTGCTTATCCATTCGGTTTTTCTCTTATTTTCCCTTTGTTTTCTTTCCTTGTCATTCAGTTGTTAGTCTGTCTTCGTGCATTCTCCACCTATTTGCTGGTAGACTTTTTTTCGACGTTTTTGGAAGTCCTATTTTGTCCGCATTGTTTTATCATGTTTCGATATCTTGTTGGTCTTCCGTTTTTCGCCAGAACCTAATGATTTATTTCCTTGAATTGTATTGATTGTTTTACTTGTTGTGTTGCTTTATTCTTTTAGTCCCAACATGTTCCAACGTTTTCCTCTGTTTTAGCATTTTTGCTTCTTGTCGCAAATTTCTAATCACCATTTTCAGTCGAATTTCTCATCCAGGTTTTGAGTTTCTCTTCACAGATTCGTTTCACTCCTGCATTAGTTTGTTTAATTCATTATTATTAAAATTGTCGTTGTTATTGTTGAAGTCCAATGATTGGTTTCGTTTTATTTAGTTTGTTTTTTTACCATTGTAGGCTATTTAATGACAAGTCATGTTTTTACATGTATATCAAATATATGATTTGTAAAAGCCTTTTGATATACACAGTTAAATGATCAATGAGTTTTATTTCTTACAATTCAATCAAGCCTAAGTCAGCAAAGCTGAATAGTTCCAAGTATTACTATATATCACTAATAATTCAATTAAACACCAGTCATTTGTTTACATACAATCAAATGATTAAATAGTTCTATTTCTTGCAATTCAACTTGTTTGCACTCAGTTGTAGTTACAAACAATTCTATTTAACCCATAGATAAGACCCTATTAGGAGCTACCCGTCCAGGCCAGAGTTAACCTGGAAGCAATGGCAATAAGGTGGTATTCGGTATTCCCTAAAGCTCCTCATCAACGGACTGTTTAGTGTCATAACCAGGACACTTGTTGGAGTGGTAGTCATATCCGTCTTCAGAGATGCAGTTAATGCATCTTACAGCCCCAGTAAACTAGGGTATAATATCCAATGAGTAGGATTCGGATTTTTGTTTTTTACCAACCTTTAAATTTTAATGAGTGAGATATTGCAAAGTGAAGATGCCAAGGTTTTTTATGGATCTCGTAAAACATCTCAAAATGCGTAGTGTTTTTACTTTAACATTCGAGACGTTAACCAACCCAGGTAAAAAATAGATGCAAAATAGATGCACTCAGGTTATAAAATCAAATATTTCGGATAATTATTAATCTGCCTTCATCCTCTTTGCATTTTGTCCACTCGCTAAGTAAAGGCTTAAAAAAAAAAGAAAAAAATGAAATCAACTCCAAATTCTCGTCTATTAACTTTAACAACATATACCAACTAGTATATATGCAGCGTAAATACACACATACCTACAAACTATATATATATATATATATATATATATATATATTCATTTAAATATAATTTCTTGCCCTGGATGTAATGTTATGAGCACTCATAACTCCGACTTGGGAAGATGTAGCCTCGGAATTGGCCTTGTCCTCTGTAGGGAATATGTACCTTCAAAACACATTAGGTCAAAGTGGTCGCACATTGTCACCATGAATAGTTAATACGGTATTGCTTATGTGTGATATCAACCGGCGGCACAATGGTAGAGTTACGCCTTCTGTATACTGTGGTTATTGGTTCGATCTCCAGTAGTTGAGATTACAGTGTGCACTGCTGATGAGACCCAATAAGGTCAAAACAGCTGTTCCGCATGTCGCACGTCGTCTTTTGCCGGATTTTCTAGTCGTGATAATTATAGTATGTATATTTTCGTTTATTTTTATACATATTTCTATAACTCTGGCGGCGCGAAAAAATAACACCGATGAATGACTTAACCAGAGATCTGAAATACTTAATGTTTGCAGGAATAAAAATCTTCGATATTAGACGAAGAGAAAGTGTTTTTTATGGTATTTTTTTAATTCTTTCTAGTGGTCACTTGATTAATAAAATGGCGTTTGTGCCAACACTCGTCAGTCAGAATTATCCCAATGATCCGGTAGGTGAAACCTAGGTAGGTAGCTAGAGTGTTCACAAATGGTCCGGGAGAACTGGGTTCCATCCTAGATTGCGTCATACCGAAGACTTGAAAAATGATACTTGATACCTCCTTGCTTAACACTCAGCAATATAAGGTGTGTATCAAGGGTAAAGTGGAGGAATCCTGGGAAATGAGTAGTGTCCGTTGGAGAAGTTGAGAAGGCATATCATGATTACTTTTGAATCGAACTAGTGGATCAGGATAAGCCATCCGCTCTCCACGTTTGCAATAAAACATCTTGTGGAGAACTTGAGAGATTGGAGGAATGGTAAAAGAAAGAATATGCCATATGTTATTTCAATGGTTTGCAGGGAAGGAAAAGATCACATTACGGTCTGCTATTTCTGCATGAGAGATCTAAAAGAAATAAATCCAAAGAACAATCATCATGTCCAATACCCCGTTCCTGAGCAAGAGCGCAACATAGAATATAGGTATGATTCCGATCATAGTGTTGGTTTAGCTGGGGATGACTAATACGAGCCAAAAGAGGACGACCATTCAGTGCCCTTGCCACAAGCAAAACTCAACAGCTTGAAACGAGACCTGAACTTTCAAAGGTGTGTATTCAGCTGTTGGGTTCCCTTGTTGTATAGCCATATCAATCACAAACGTTATACATATGCAAAAACACAATTACCAGACTCAAACACAGGTTACTCCGTTGTTCAGGTACGAACGTTTATTAACTTCTTGACTTCTGAGTTCGGTTCTTCGACACGAGGAGAGAGAGACACAATTCTTAAAAGTCTTTCGTATCATACTAGGCTAACAAAACTCAAACGCTCGGCACATCTCGTGGAGCTTCAGATCTCCTTTCATCTTCGCTGGTCGGGACCCGAAAAACTTTAGCGTATGCCTCAACGGTTGAAACCCAAACTTCTCAACAGCATGGTCGGAATTCAACTTCTACTGTCCGTCTACATGGCCTAAGTCGACTACCAACTCGACTGGTCCCCATTCGACGACCAACTGGACTGCTCCTCAGTAAAAAACTAACTGACGTCTTTTTCAACATACCCAAATTCTCATCCCATCTCTTCCGGGCATGACGTCATTAACACCCCAGCCACATTTCTGATCTGGGGTTTATTATGAAAATTGTGATTGTCATATCCTCTGCGCGCGTGCGTAAACTGTACCTAATGTCTGTTCACCTGAACTAAGAGCCGAATAGTTCAAAGTTCAACCAAACTGAATGATAAAATATAATTAACGAAAAATGATTAATATAAAAAATCATTCCGTAATTATATAACACCCTTCTCAAAGAGAAACATCTTTTGGCGCCAAGAGCAATGCTCTACTGGTATTGAAACTGTGAGAGGGAATTAAGACGTTTTAACATTCCATTCATTATTAGTTTATTCCAACAATATTGCTGGATTGATAGCAATGAAGGGGTATTCCGCATCCCCGAAAACTCCAGCATTACTCCACCATTAGATTGTTAACTGACATATATATATATATATATATATATATATATATCAGAACACTAGTTGGTGGGCTTTTTACTCCTCTGCAGAGATGCACTCGGTGTATTCTAAAGTCACATCCGACTGGGTTCCACACACACACACACACACACACCTGTATATATATATATATATATATATATATATATATATATATATATATATATATCAAAATGGAAGGTTGTATGGTGTATTTGAAAATCAAAACCCT
>OY757933.1:68245624-68265624 GCA_963585895.1 Sepioteuthis lessoniana | reverse complement strand
TAATACCTGATAGGGTCATATCTATCGGTCAAATAGAACAGTTTGACATTGAAACTGTTTACTTTTTCTAAATTGAATTCTTTGAAATAGAACGGTTTTTACATTTAACTGCAAACCGATAACTGATGTTTAATCGAATTGTTAGTGATACATAGTAATATTCGGAACCATTTAACTTTGTTGGCATGCAAAACTGAATTATTTGAATTAGAACTCTTTGATCATTTAACTGTGTGTAAATAAATGACTGATGTTTAATTGAATTGTTACTGATAGATAGCAATACTTGAAAACTTTGCACTGTGTGCAAACAAACAATTAATAGTAAATGAAAATTTTCATGTGGAAAAAATGAGCTCAGGCTCATTTAAAAAGTTTGAAAGCATATAAAAACGTTTCAGCCGATATGTTCGACAAACACCTGAAGAAGGCCGGAGGACATATCGACCGAAACGTTGTGGAAATAGCAATAAAGATGAAGACAATAGTCCGAAAATCCTGAATGATAAAAATCAACAAGCTTCGTCTCCGAATTTTAGACAACTATGAATGTCAACTTCGCGTTCCACAACTCTTGCAGCTCTCAAGCAAGGTCAGGATATTTCTTCAGTTTTTCACTTTATTAACACTATTGACTGATGAAACAGTAAAACCCACCAGTTAAGGAGGGTTTTTTTGTCTATTACTACGAATTTCGGCTTGTTTTTTAAATTTTTTACATGGATTGGGTTGTGTATTTTTATCGTGAAATCCCAGAGAACTGTATGCGTCTAATTTTCGAGGACAGATTTTGGATCAAACACCGCTTTCATTCGCAGTTCCAAGTGGATCAGCTTTCCCACCCAAGCATTCCTGCTTCTGTGATCTATTTTATTAATTTACGACATTCGGTTTTAATGTAACTGACCACTGCAGCTTATAACCGATACTATTCTGCTTATTAGAAATTGTTACTTTCTTTATGTAGTTTTTATTTTCGTAATTAATAAAGTATCATTTCACGCCTCGTAAGTTGTTCGTACCAGCGTTACCAAATAGTTTTTAACGGGAATCTCAGTGAGAGTACTTCTCCACATGTCTTCTGGTCTCATCTGATTGTTCTAGCCAATCCTAACAATGTTCTAGCCTTAAATGTCTTGATTCTTCCTCTGGTTACCAATTCCTCAAGAGTCTTGTCCACGCTGGCTTCTTTTAGGTAAATGGTTAGAGTGTTCGCCAATGGCCCAGGAGACCTCGTCGAGTCATACCAAAGACTTGAAAAATGGTACTTGATGCTATCTTGCTTAACACTAAGCATTATAAGGTAAGGATCAAGTGTAAAGTGGAGCAATCCAAGGAAAGGAGCTGCGCCCTCCCCTACACAATGGTGTAGTAACTATCGAAAAGGGAACCTTCGGGTCACCGTCGACTTCGGTCGCTAACTTAACTACTTATTATTATTATTATTTATCCCTTGAGAGTTTTCATATCAGCGTTAGCTGATGGTCGTTCACTTGAGTTTTAGTGACAGCAAGTCGTCTCACGACTCCAGGACCCTTCGCAGTATTCTGGCCGATCACAATAATGTAGTAGTTTGGATGGTCTAAACTCGTCCTCTAACTTAGAAGTCTTTTAGCCTCTTTAATGATATTTCGGTGACTCTACCAAGAGCACCAATTACAATTGGTATAAATGTTGCTTTCATGTTTTACAGTTTTTTTCAATTCCACCAGCGTTAGCTGAAAATTTTTCGCTGAAGTTTGAGTGATTCGCCTTCAGTCTCTGGGACTCTTCTTAGTATTCTGGTTGATCTTAATAAAACTGTAATCTGGATGATGTCCAATTGTCTTCAGGTTTCTAATCCTTTGGGGATAGTTCCGAGTGCACCAATTACGATTGTTATCGCCGTAACTTTCATGTCCTTCTTTTTTTTTAGTTCTCTAGCATGGTTGTGCATATACCACTTGTTCGAATGGTCAAATTTCAATTTCTTGCACAGTTCTCAGTGGATCACCTTCACTTTCTAGTCATGGCTGCTCTTTTTGCACTAATTTTGCTGCATCCTCCTTATTATGCGATTCACCTTTTTCCCTTAAATTCATTTTCCATTCTTTTGCGCATTATTTATTTTTGCAGTGAAAAAATTGGCCCTAAAAGTAGACGCAAGATTCTGTTCTTTCTTTCTTTCTTTCTTTCTTTCTTTCTTTCTTTCTTTCTTATCAAAAACAATTTATACCTTGCCCACTTTAAAACAATGGTTTAAATTTAGAATCAATTTTCCGTAAGAATTCCTTCAATCATAATTTTTAGTTTTCTTTCATTTATTCATTTTTTTTTCTCATTGCAGCTCATTCGGGGCAAGAGTTAAAGTGGAACAATACGGATAAGAAAGAATACAACTCTTCTTGGGTTCTAACTGAAGTCTTTCTTACTTCAGGAAATCTGGTTAACCCCACCAAATTGTCTAAAAGTGTTGTATCATCACGGTGAATGATACACAGAGAATAATGAGTGCTGAATATATTCATTCAGAGCCAGTTTCCGGTGCTAACAGGTACATACTAAAAAACACTGTACAATAAGTTACAAACGATTAACAAGAGAACTTACGCGAAAAAGAGGAGAGTCAAAATGTTGTATAGCCAAACGAAGTGAGATTAATCCGAATATTAACCAACTTATTATCAGCTTAGGAATCAACCATTGAAGTCTTTAATCGTTGGCGATTTATGGCTATAAGCCATTCTACCTGGCAGAGTGCTGAAGGGCTAATTGCTACTCTACAACAAAAAACAATTATTTTACAATTAAACTATTTTAAATTCATTTTTATTGCATTTTTTCAGTGTTGTGTTCGTTAATTTTAAAATAACTAAAAATAAGTAGTATATTTTATATATTTCCTTCTTTTGAAATGAAATGTTGACCTGCATTAATCAAATTTTTTTTTTCATCTTAATTTCTAACCGCTTCTTTATAGCTATTCACTCAGACCATACAACTACTACCAAGAGAAAGATTATTAATCAGCAATGATTATGGATATATGAGATATCAACTGATTTCTATAGTAAAAAAGTGTTTATTTTTGGCAAAAAGTAGGCTCGAGAAACTGGAATTATTGCATCTCTATTTTCTCTCTTATAGACCAATTGATGCTTTCGTGCTTGTTTTAAAACTTCTTTGAAATAATTCGTCGACAATAATATTTTTACTTGCCACGAAAACATAGAAGGATCGAAACCTAAAATGATTTAAGAAATCCTTTCCCTCCTAGATCGTTAAAGATACATTTTAGCTTATTAGATTTATAAATAAATCATCAATATTTTTATCTGATTTCGATCTTACCTCAATTTCATGAATACCGAAGAAATAAATATTTCTTCTGTAAGTATGGAACTATTCTATACTTATTCAAATACCTTTACTTTGTTCTTTTTGAGTGAAAATCTGCATTCTTTTCTTTCAATAATGCATTTAATTGGAGGTGCCCGGGGTGTAATGGTTATCGTCGTAGGAAATGGATAAGATGACACGAGTTCAAACCCTGGAAGAGACTGATTGCATTTCACATAGCACTAATACCCTTGGGATAGGTATGAATCCAATTACTCTCCCTCCAGCTATGGGTAAATAGTAGGGCAGACTGGTTTCTTCAGCCTTGGCGAGGCAACTACTCTAGGAGAAGGAAAACTCCTAATTCAAACCTGTTAAACTCCGCTTAAAAATTGACCTTGTGTCATATCCTGCCCGAGCGGAGGGGTTAGTAAATATGATAATGCATTTAATTTCAAGATCTTTTGATTTTCTTAAACTAGACCAATCTGTTCTTGTTTACATATTCGAGGGGCATACGATAAGTTTCCAGACTTTTTTCGTACATGCATTTAAAATTGTTGTAGGCTCTTAAAAGTTCTGTATGGTACTGCTATACATCATATGAGATGACTGACCGATTTTAATGATTTCAGGTTCAAAAGAATAGCTACAACAGGAACTGGAATACACCCTACTAAAGCCTGATTGTCACAGCTGGTGAATTTCAAAAATGAAATCTGACACTTTAGAAGAACAATAGGCAATAAAATTCTGATTTAAACTTGGAAAAAAATGCCACAGAAACGTATAGAATGCTTCAGACTGCTTTTGGACCATCTTGCATGAATCCAGGATGAGTTTTTGAGTGGCATAAGAGATTCAAGGAAGGCAGAGAGTCTGTGAGGGATGACGAGAGGTGTGGATGGAGTAAGGAAGTCAATAGACCAGAGTTGATTGGCCAAAGGGTTAGGGTTAGGGTTATAATTGTGATATAATTGTGAACGGACTTTAGTCATCACTAACTTACTAATATATTAGTTTTAATGGCATATCAGCTCGTTCAGGGCTTTTAAAGGATAAAGGTTAAAGAATCCCGCTAATTTTACCTCTATATTTATCTTTTACATGTTCTTGTTTAGAAAGGGTATTTTTTTCTTTTTCACGCGATATTAATGAATAGGAATACATTTTAACTTTTTTTTAACAAATCTATATTGGACTCTAATATGCAATATTCTTAATTATAGTAGACCTGGGAGTAATGGCTATGATGTGGTACTCCATAATCCCCGGATCTCCAGAACTAAAGTCTAACCATTAGATAAAGCTTAATATGTAATATCTAAATCCCAGGGCGTGTCCCATATTTAATGTGAGACATGCCGTCGTTGTATAATGGCTAACAAACAAGTTAGTGAGTTAGATCCTCCCAAGGTGCCTAGTAGTCCCAGCCTTGTGCAAAAGCCCAGCCTCTTCTGGCCTTTCAGTAAAGTCAAATTAAACCACTTCTCCCGCCAGACAAGCGACATCAAGTTGCGTTCATTAGTTGATGACCGTAAGCAAACAGAGGCCTGTGTGTCAGACTAACCAGAGTTTTAGTATCTAGCAATGCCACTAGTAATCATATCTACTTTTAGAAATGTCACGCTGCAGTAAGCGTATGCTGCTCATATACCAAACATTTTTTTTATTATTGGAAAAAACAAAACAAAAAGAAAACAAAACGAAACAACAAACGCATAGTAAATAAGAAATGTTTCTAAATATAATCAAATCCCCATTGTACAAAACGTTGTCGTTTTTGGGGAGGGGGTTTTGTTTGTTTTTCTGAGTATGTTACTAAGACTTACTTTATTACATCTTTTTAGAGGTGATTATCAACGGAAACTAAAACTGTCTACGGCAAAGGAACTTGTTACTTTTTATGAATTATTAAAAAATGTAAAGACTAATAAACCACAACCGGTTGGCATGAATCACTTACTAAGTGGAGGGTCACTGGCTCTTCTACCAGCATCGCGTGATACCAAATGTCACATGAGTCGTTCGTTTATCGTTGCAGACGCAGAGCTGCACACGTGGACTCAGTCCTTCGTGTAAGCATTTTACTTTTTTAGTCTAAAAGTTTTGTTTTTTTTGGGTTTTTTTTTATAGTTTGCTTATTGTTTCTTTTGTTTTGTTTTCCTTTGTTAATGCTGTGGTGTGTCTTTCAGTAGTTCATCATTTCATGATTTTCTTTGTTTATACATAATTTATTGCTATTTTTTTTTCTCTTCGCATTTACGTCGTTATATTTTGTATACTTTCGCATGTATGAGTCAAAAAGAAACGTTGAATCTTTTTCTATGTATAATTATTAATATCAAGTATAACTAATAGAGTTAAATCTCAAAATTTGCAGCTATTTAACTGCGTGAAAACAAATGTACTCCGGGGCGTTTAAAAACGTTACCAACAAACAGCTCATTTACAAACTATATATTTGTATATATATATATACATGTAAGTAAGTAAAGTTGGCGACCTTTGTCGAGGGTTACCAGAAGGCTCCATTTTCAATAGCTACTACACCGAGGGGAGGGTGATATTCCTTTCACTGGATTATGCCACTTTACTCTTCATACGTACCTTATATCGCTGAGTGTTAAGCAAGGAGGTTTCAAGTACCATTTTTAAAGTCTTTGGTATGACGCGACCAGGGATTGAATCCAGGTCTCCCGGACCATTGGCGAACACTCTACCCACAAGGCCAATGTGTGTGTGTGTGTGTGTGTGTGTGTGTGTGTGTGTGTGTGTGTGTGTGTGTATAAAAACAGGATTTGAAGGGTCAAAACTTAAAAAAGATGATATGCCATAAAATACAACCAATCAAATTTAAAGGACCCAATCCTAAAATAATGTTAGGAATCTTTTGCCTCTATTTTTTTTTTAGAAAATGCATATTTCAACCAATTAAAATCATACAAAAACATTAACTGCTTTTCTAATCTAATTTCGAGCCTAACTCATCACATAAATAGAGAAGAATTAATATTTTATTCAATAAAGTATTGTTCTGTATCTACTGAACTGCCATTTACTTTTTTGTCTTTCTTTTGAGAAAAATTTTAACTTTCATTTCTTTGGAGAATGCATATAATTTCAATATTGTTTGATTATCATTAAGTGAACGAACGTGTTATAGTCTTCACATAGACCTATTCGTACTACTATTAGACTTTCTGCTTGTTGATGAAAAAAAAATTAACAGCAGCCGCAAGTACGTTTAACGCATAAATATATTTGTTCTCTTACGTGGTGACATACACACACAATTATTTTTTACTCACACAAAATTAACCCATTAGATTAAGACTAAAAGAAATACTTATGCATCATGTATGAATATATATTTTCTCTCCGAAAATATTTACACTTTGGCTAACAGTTTCTTTTTTGATGAGAAAAAACTGTTAGAGCTATTTTTCAAAAAATAAAATTCACTCTATTTAAAGAAATTAGAATATGTTTATTTGTAAATACCGGACATTGGCCTAGCGGTTAGAGTGTTCGCCAATGGCCCGGGAGACTGGGTTTAATCCCAGGTCGAGTCATACCAAAGACTCAAAAAATGGTACTTGATGCCCCCTTACTTAACACTCAGCATTATAAGGTACGGATCAAGGGTAAAGTAGAACAATCCAGGGAAGGAGTAGCGCCCTCCCCTACACCTTCGTGTAGTAGCTATCGAAAAGGGAGCCTTCGGGTTACCCTCGACTATGGTCGCCCACTTTACTTACTTTATTTGTAAATCCTTGCTTTATTTAAGCATTTACAACTTTGTCCGCCACACACACACACACACACTTGCTCATCCGGCTGGGGCTACTGAATACACCGACTGCATCTCTGCAGAGGGCTAAGACTCCCTCAACGAGTGTTCTAGATATGACACTTAACAATCTGAGGGTGAAGCCTCAGTAATGCTGGGGCTTTTGGTAAATGCTGAGTTCTCCTTCATTAGCATCGCTTGTAAGTTTACCCTGTCCCAGAGTGGTAACACCTGATAGGGTCATATCTTTGAGTCAAATAGAACTAAACATTAATAACGCTAAACTGAATTGTTCTAAATCAACTGTGTGTAGACAAAACTGCACTTATACTGAAAAGAATTGTTTGAAATATTTATCAAAAAGACTTAATTCGGTATTAAATGAACTGAAAAATGTTACACCGTAAAACAGGACGAACAACCAATCAACCGACCAACGCCCCCTTATATATATATATATATATATATATATGTATATATATATATATATATATATATATATATATATATATATATAAAATGGATAAAAATGGTTTGAATCTTTTGTAGATTTAATAAAAACAAAGAATGAATAATGAAAAGAAATGCACTTATTTTCCAATGTTCAAGTGTCCGCCAGTGGCCCGGGAGACCTGAGTTCAATTCCAGGTCGAGTCATACCAAAGACTCAAGAAAAGGTACTTGATGCCTTCTTGCTTAACACTCAGCATTATAAGGTAGGGATCAAGAGTAAAGTGGACCCATCAGGGAAAGGAGTAGCGCCCTCCCCGACACTTTGGTGTAGTAGCTATCGAAAAAGGAGCCTTCGAGTCAGCCTCGGCTACGGTCACCAACTTTACTAACTTTACTTGCATATGATGCCATTTTAAAAAATTTGTTTCAGTTCATCCATATGGATTGGACAGGCCAGCATCGTGCTTTCCTCTTGGAAATGTTTATCAAGAACAAGTCAGTAATTACGACGTAAAGATTATTCCGTGTGAACTTTGAGCTTTGTAGATATGATCCCCGTACCTCCTCGAAACACGACTTTTTAATGGGTTATTAACTTCAGAGCTACTGCATCAGCATTGAAAGGAAATTATTGCCATTCCACATGAAATAATCCGTTGAGTTAAGGCCAACTTTGTCAGTGTGTGGACAATAACGGCAAAACTTTGACTGAAGTAATTTTTAAACTGAAATAAAACAAAATGGCTTCTTATGTACATTTGGAAAATAAAATCACTTATTATTATTTTTTTCTAATTTGATTTTAATAAATGTACAAATGTGTCTGATCATTTTGACTCACTCTCTCTCTCTCTCTCTCTATATATATATATATGCTGTCTGGCTAACACTGAAGAATGAGTCCATCAGAAAAGGTAAATTATGAGGTGATCATTACTTCTCAACCAGTGACTCATGATGTCCCTGGAGGCTCTTATATTGAGGAATAATAAACAATTTTGAAGTGAACTTGAAAGTAATGGAAATGAAGGGATTCTCCATACTTCACAGAACTGAAGCCTCACCATCAGCTTTAGACCCAGGATGTCCCTGGAGGCTCTTACTTAGCTCATTCCAAGTTCAGCTGACAGGGCAAATATGCAATTTTATATCCATTCACATATAATAAAACAAATAAGTTTACGAATCGATATAGATCCCCTACCAACGACACAATCTTTGTCCTAATTAGTTCATAGCACACAATCTTTGACCTTCATAAATAAATTTGCGAAATAGGAATCAAGTTGCAGTACAGTTGCTTTTTTAAGGTGCTGCTTCCAGCATTTGATCCAATCAAGCTGTAGCATACTTGAGTCGATACTAATTTTTTTTTCTAACTCCAAATAGTGCACTCATACAGTTGTACTGACACCGTTACAGCTTGGAAGAATTCCTGTTTTATTCACCAGAAAGTTCACATTTCCATATGTTTGTTAACCAGTCCATGGTAGTCCACGCTTGACCCATGCGTGTGTTGACATCGCTTTCAGTAGATGTGATATTGCTATCGAGTTATATAATCTGGTCTTCTAATCTTAGAGGTTTGGCATGTAATGAGAAGATGACACATGAATTCTGTTTTATCTGTGTTCACGTAAGATCCACGCTTCTGGCTAGTGCTCCAGGCTCGGAGGCAGAAGTTCGATTTGAGACGATATTGTCACTAGATACGCTATATTATTTGCATGATCTGCATTTGTAATAGTTTATGTACGTATTGGTCGTATAATCAGTTCCTATTAGAAAATCAAGAGAAAGTTTGAATCTTATTGTCTTTTGATAAAAAGTTATTAAAATGACTTGTATTAAGTAGACCGAGCGTAAATCCACCAGAGGAAAATCTCCCCGTAAGCAGTTGGCCACAAAGGCCACTTGTAAAAGCACCCCAGACAATGGTGGAGTGAAAAAAGACCAATCGTTACAGGCCAGGCTCTATAGCTCTCCGTGAGATCAGACGATATAAAAAATCTACCAAGTTTATCCTCAGAAAGCTTCCATTCCAGTGCCTGCAGTGAAATCGCCCAGGACTTGAGGACCGATCTTAGATTCTAGAGTTCGGCTCTGATGGCTTTGCAGCGAGGCTTACTTGGTTTGTCTTTTTGAAAACACCAACTTGTGTGCCATCCACGCCAAGCGTGTCACCTTTATCCCCAAGGACATCCAGCTTGCTTGCTGTATCCAAGAGGAGAGAGCTTAATGGAAAACCTGATCTTTATTATTTGTTTTCAAAATATGTGTGAAAAGAACACAATTTTCTCTCACTATCTCTTTATCAATCAGTATATATCCATCTTCATCTCTCTCTCTCTCTCTCTCTCTCTCTCTCTCTCTCTCACACACACACACACACACACACACACACACACACACACACACCATACGATACTGCCTCTTCCTTCAGCTTAATTTTATTAGTTATTGTCCCTCACTATCAATAGATATACGAGATGCATACAATAAGTTTCCAGACTTTTTTCATATGGGCACTTTTATTGATAGTACTCACATGAAACTCTTGTCCCCTTCGAACTAATCTCCTCCGGCTGCAATGAAGTTGTTGTACCGTTCCAACAACTTCTGGAAGGCCCCATGAAAGTCCTCTTGTGTGAGCGTGTCAATGACCTTCGTCACAGTCTCTTTCATCGACTGGAGTTCGAACTCACTTACTATGATTCCGCAGTCCATCGCTTTAACCATTACACCACGAGAACAACCCCATCGAGGATGCTGAGCAGCAGTCAAAAACTGTAGGTATATTTCTTCAAATTGTTCTCAAATTGTTTTGAGTATATCTACTTCAGCGATTGCCTTCAATAAATTCTTATCAATTGCAGAAAAGCGTCCCCGACCCTTATCATTTCCCAGCCATTTTTGAACCAATGTTGCATTTATTTTTATTGATGGTTCCTTGATCATATTCATTAGTTATACTTCTGGGAACTCAAATGATTTTCAGTCGTATTTTGAATTCTGACGAGATTTTTCCCATTTAATTTTACAATTTAGAATTTTAAGAAAGTCAGTGAAAAAAAAAAATTGCATACAAATTAGGAAGAGCGTAAATTATCATCTCCCTTGAAGAATGGGCTTGCTCCTCAGATGCCTTATGGGTTGACAGATGCCAATCCTAAATTCTTCCACATTCTTCTATTTTACCCGTAGCTGGGGGGTGGTTCCTACATGTCACAACGGTATTAGCGCTATGTGAAATCAAGCAGCCTCGTCACTGTCCATTTTCCACGACGATATCACCTACACCCAACATACCTCCACTGAAAGCATATATATATATATATATATATATATATATATATATATATATATTGCAAACAGTACTTCTTATAGGATAATGGTATTCACCCATGTAAATTAAAAAAAATAGTTTTCCTTATATTCGGTAATCTATTGGTGTCTCTGGTAATATAGTTAATAAAATCATACTATGTCTCCACATCTATGCATCTATTTCAGTGGAATGCTACAGCCCCTGAGAAGGATATATATATATATATATATATATATATATATATATAAATGAGTGGAAATGTGGTACGTTGGGTTTTCTTATATATATTTATACACTTATGTACGACTTTAAGGAATAACAACCTAATCAAAACGGTCTCAACTATAGCGGTCTGAAAAAAAAAGCATTCCTAACTACAACTAGTCCATTGAAGAATATATATATATATATATATATATATATATATATATATAATATGTTGACAGTACACTCAGCTAGATACTGAGGCATCATATCTCTGCGTATATTCTGGGATATAATGATATTTCAGATTAACTATCAAATTTCAAGATAAAACAATTCTACCATCCTAAACTATTTTTTATCACCAGTGTCAATCACATCGAATTATCTCCGAGTTTTGTCTTTAATTGGAATCATTTTGAGATGAGGCTTCTTAATCTGAGAATTTTTTATTTTTTATTTATTGCAGACTTTTTTCCTCATCTTGGTAGTTTTTGTATTGTTTCTTCTTTCACTACGTTTCGGCCAAATCTCACCTCTGGCCTTCTTCAGGTGATTTACCGTGACCTCGGATAGGAATGCTGAGTCTTGTAACCGTATCCCCAGTAATTACTGCCTTCCATAGTTGTTGGCTATCGCACCACTTTTGTGACCAAGTTAGCCTCTGGCCGGCTTTGGTAGGATTTGAAACCGCTATCTTCTGACAATGCTCACCTGGAACTGTAGAGACTCAATGCCTCTATCCCCTGCGCCACGGGTCCAGGATAGAGGCGTTGAGTCTCTACGGTTCCAGGTGAGTATTGTCAGAAGATAAGGCAGTAATTACTGGGGATACGGTTACAAGACTCATCATTCCTATCCGAGGTCGCGGTAAATCACCTGAAGAAGGCAAGAGGTGAAATTTGGTCGAAACGTAGTGAAAGAAGAAACAGCACTAAAACTACCAAGATGGGGACAAAAAGTTCACAATGAATAAAAATTAATTCTCATCTCCGAGTTTATTCAGCTAACTGTGGATGCTATCATTATTCCTGTTTCTTTATGATCCTCAATCTTGTAAACAACATAATCCATTGACAGGGTACACACTTGATCAAGAACAGAGTAACCTTCTCAAAAATACTTCTTAGGTTTCCCCAAAATATCGTCAAAATATAATGTTATGATCTTTCGTAAGAAACAACGTGAAACATCTTAAATGAAAGGTTAATCTTTATTTCTGGCGCTCAAATGAGCGCCCTATCCACATCTTACATAAGAAATGTTCCAATCGGCCTTGGCATTTGGCCATTAATCTCTTGGTGTCTGGAATGGTTATCTCCCCCTTAGTTTTCTTTTTTTTTTAGTTTTTTGTTTTATTTTTTTTTTACTTTTTAATAAAATCTTTTGTCTTTTTTTTCCCTCTTCCCATAATCAATATAGAGAAAAGAAAAACAAATTGAATAATGGAAAAAAAACTTTCTGTAGAACTCACTTTCGAGATAAAGCGTTAAAGCCTTGCCAAAATTAATGATTCTACTTATAAATATTCAACACTTATCTCCCATATATATATATATATATATATATTGAGACATAAGACACGGGTTGGCCAATAATATTACGCAATTCAAAACATCTTTATTTGGTGACTGAATTTTACAAAGTCCGTTTACGTTCAATAGCTAGTTCCTTTTTTTCTTTTTCTTTTTTTCGTGTTCACACATCTAATAAGTGAAGAGGCTAATTGATGTTTACCTTTAAGCGGGAATTGGTATTTTTTGAATAAATCCCAGCGAAGCCCGTGTGGCGTAATGGTTTACGCCCAGGACTGCTACATCGGAATAAGCAAAGATCGAACTCCACGTTCTTTTTCGCATGAATATTCTTGATAAAGATATGAATGTCTTTATTCTTCTTTTGATGGATTAAATAGTGAAACAAATATTTATCTACAAGGATGGATTTGGCATTAAATAACCCACAAATTTTGATATGCCATTTAAATAAATCACACAAACCAGTCTAGAAACTCCCTACAATAATCCCTGTTGATAAAACTATTAACTCCGTCTCAATGGCGCAAGCTCCAACTAAAATCTGCTTCTTAGAGGTCATTTGGATTTTTCTTATATATATATATATACATATAAAAGTCTTTATTATATACCAACTATTTTGGAACAGTAAAATTTTGCAAAAAAACAGTTAATTATATCTTTAATGCAACAATATTCTCTTTTTATTTTCCCACCGACCAAGATATATATATATATATATATATATATATATATATATATATATATATATATATATATATATATATCAGGGGCGGAGATGGGACAAGTGCTACTCGTGCCCGGCACGACCAATAACTCGGTCAATGTTATTCAAAATGGATTAAAAATCATCCATTAATTTCAAGCAAACATACGTAGTCTGATCTCAATTAAATTACGTATCTATTCAAGTTTCGATAACTAAGTAGCCAAAAGTTCATAAATATATCTGGGAATAATACAACGATGCTGTTTTGAACGGATGGTCTTTGTCCGGCCACCGTCAGATCTATTGAACATCCCATAAAATCGGCTATAATGCTGAACACGCGTAATCCGTGCCAGGCACTAGACCCTTATAATAACAGTAATGTTAGCGAAATCTCGCTTTTGGCTGTAGCCAATAGAAAAAGCAAGCCAGAATACCGTGCTAAAAAAAATTAGCACAATGTGACTGCTGACAATTGTCTTGGGAAGAGCGAGAGGGACCGAGAGAGAGGGAGAGGGAGAGAGAGAGAGAGAGGGGGGATAGCAGATTATAGCCGTCACCGACGTCATCATCTTTGCTATGGTAAATGTTGGTTAAACGGCGTGTTTTAATTCGCTTTTTCACTAACAGGTCTCTATTTCTTTTATGAATGTTGCATATATTACATTCTGTAACTAAAATTTATTTATTTGAATACATTTTCAACAAATAATCTTTATTTTAAGCGAAATTGAAACTACTAGCTGTGTCTGTGTATATTGTCATCAATTTCTTTATTCTAATAAACATATTTTTCTCGTCATAGTAATGAACATCTTCTCTTTTCTTCTATACTTTTGAAAGGAAAAAAATGATCTTATCTACTGTATTAAAAAGACTACAAATTATATAGTATCTTGATTGTTTACAAAAAAAAACACCATGCAAGGTACGTTTGTCAATCTGTGCTATACAATGGAGAATCACGCAATAGCAACTATGATGACTTACTTTGGGTCCACGGACCACGGGTTGGGAACTGAAATTGACAGAGGGCGAGAGGGGGGCGCGAGTAGCAAAAATAGGCTAGAGTCGCCACTGATATATATATATATATGTATATATATATATATATATATATATATATATATATATATATAAATTTAAATATAAATATATATATATATATATAAATTGATTTGTTTTTAATCTTCATCTGAAGGCGTTCAAGTCTTTTCACTACTGACTGGGTCAAGTTTGTAAAGGAAGAACCCTATATTAGCCCAAGCGCTCTCGACTGTTCTGCTGGTCTTCTTCGGAGGTCGTGTTAGATCGTTTCTTGCAGTTAGTTTTATATTTATTCAGAGTGGATTTATATATATATTTATATATATATATAGATTTATATATATATATATATAGATAGATATATAGATTTATATATATATATATATATATATATATAAGAGAAATGAAAATGTGAAATGGTTGAATGAAAGTTCAAGAGGGCACATTTGTGGTGTAGTTGTAAAACCTAATTAAAAAAACAGGAAAATTGTCCACCGGAGTCGATGGCAGACATAAGGCTCAGTTTTCAATAGCTACTACGCCGAGGTGTAAAGGATGGTGCTACTCCTTTTCTTGGATTGCTCTACTTTACCCTTGATACATACCTTGTAATGTTGAGGGCTACCAAAGAGGTATCAAGTACCATTTTTGAGACTTTAGTATGACTCGACCTGGAATTGAACCTCAGTCTCCCTGGCCATAGCCGAACACTCTAACAATTATGCCAATGGGTCGGTATAAAACAAAATTCAGTAAAATAATAAAAACTAGAATCCTTTACTTTATGTTTGGTTGTAAACCACATACTGTTTCCTTTTTTAAAATCAAGTGGAGACGTTCAAGTATTCTCACTAGTCTTCTTACTCTGGGTTAATTTGGTAAAGAAAAAACCCTATATTAGCCAAAGCGCTTTCGACTATTTTGCTGGTTATCTGCGGTGGTCGAGGTAGATCGTTTTTTTTAGTGAGTTTTGTATTGATTTTGAGTGGCTTTATATAAATTATTGATGCGGTTGGTTCATTCTATTCGGATGGGTGGTTGGTTTTTGAATATGTTAAATATGTTTATACTTGTGGTGAATGCGATTTCATTTATTGTGATTTAAAAAAAAAAAATTTTATTAGTGCTTCGAGGATTTGTAAACAGTTTTTATTGTCATTTTATATATGATTTTTTTATTGTCATTAAGGATCTATTGTATGTCTGGAGATTTAAGTATATCAGTGTCTTTTTTATGCTTTGTCATTATATTCTGTTTTATGGTACTCATGTCGGAAAGGTAGTAGGTAAAGCGACGAGAGAGTGTGGTTGTTGTTTAGCTAATGCAAGTATTAGCTCCTATGTTATTTTCCCAGAAATGTACAAACAAAAACAAACCCTTGAAAAGATCTCTGTACTGAAGTTTACTACCGAACTCAACAATAATTTTCAAAAATCCTTTTCTAGACGTTCTTACCGACTCCAACAACAATAATAAATTTATTACGCCCCTATACAAAATATCCACCGATCACAACTCCACTTTACTTAACTATCATTGTGAATGCCCCCCAAAATATAAAATAGCCGTTATAAAAAACCTACTCCGTAGAGCTTATCACATATCCTCCTCCAAGACAATATTTTACAAAGAATTAAAGAACTTAAAAACAAACATTAGTCAATAATAACTTCCCTAATGAACCAATCAATCAAAAAATAAAAATATCGCCATAACATCCACAAAAATAGCAATAATAGCAACAATAACAATACGAACAGAATAAACCTATACTTCAAGAGTAAAGTAAAGTACCGGACATTGGCATAATGGTTAGAGTGTTCGCCAATGGCCTGGGAGACCAGGGTTCAATCTCAGTTCGAATCATACCAAAGATTCAAAAAATGCTACTTGATGCTACCTTGCTTAACACTCAGGATTACAAGGCAAGGATCAAGGGTAAAGTGGAGCAATCTAGGGAAAGGTGTTGCGCCCTATTGAAAAGGGAGCCTATGGGTCACCCTCGACTATGCTGTCCAACTTTACTTACCAGAATAAAATGCATAAAAACTATAAAGCAGATGCGGATGTATTAACCAACATTAAATACACACATTAAACCCACCGAATGTCAACGACATATACAACTCATTGAATTTAAAACATTCAACCTTATCGTTAAGAATAACACAAACACTCCTACAAAAACCCTAACTCAAACGAATTTACGTGTCCATTTGGAGAATATTTCTCTAACTATAAAGAAAAAACACATAAAGTAAAATAGCATTCAACTCAAGTAAAAACTTTAAACGTATTCAAAAACTAACCACCCATTCTAACAGAATGAACCAACCCATCTATAATTTATATATGTATAAAACCACTCTGAATCAATATAAAACTCACTACAACAAATGATCTAACACGACCTCCGAAGATAACTAAAAAATAGTCCAAAGCGCTTAGGCTAATATAGCGTTCTTTCTTTACCAGATTGACACAGTAGTAAGAATACTAGTGAGAAGACTTGAACGTCTTTACTTGAAGATTTTGAAAAAGAAACAATCCGCAGTATTCAACCAAACCAATCTATATATATATATATATATATATATATATATATATATATATATATATATTGGTCGGTTGGGAAATAAAAAAGAATATTGTTGCATTAAAAATATATTTAACTGTTTTTTTTTTACTGTTCCGAAATAGTTATTATATAACAAAGACTTATATATCTCTGTTCTCACTAATGGGTTCTCGTTAGTCAAAAAATAATGTTACCTTCGAAATATAATCTTACAAATCACAAATCACACACACACACACACACACACACACACACATATATAAATATGATTTTCAATTAATAAACCGCAAGTGTTTATGACCCATAAAAGACAATCAAACCTAACAATATTTTTTTCATCATACAACGTGTGAAAGCACGTGCAATACCCTGTCCTCATCAGCCGCCAACCAGGGGTGATGACACAGTTTCGGTAGCTCAAGGTGGTACTGCCACTCCTGGCGCTACCAAATATATGTAAATGTTGTATAATGAAAATAGAACAGAAAAAATACAATACAGAAAACTATTCGAAAAATATTCGAAAATGTTACGTCATGAAACGTTAATTTCTAAACAAGTTAAGTAGAGGCGTAGCGTCAATAAAAAGTCAGTTGGTAAATGTGGACGTGGGAGAATGAATGAAGAAAGGAAGAGAAAAAGGTAAGAGAGAAGGAAAGAGAGGGAGACGTGTAAAGAAAAGGAGATTGTGTTGTCTGTTTAATTATCGATGTTAGAGTAAGTTGAATTCTTTCAACATTTTTCGAATATTTTTTCTGTATTCGTTTCCAACTGGTATTTCAAATTCATAATTCCCACCCTGAAGATGAGAAAAACATTTTCTACTTGAAAATATTCGTAATTTTACATTTTTAACAATCCCGTCGAAACACGTCGGTGGAACTAATTATTTAATAAATCTTTTCTCATCCATTTATATGTATTCTTTCTTTCTGTTTTCTTTATACGACGTATCTGTTTGATTAAACATCATACCTTATTCAATATATATATATATATATATATATATATATATATCTTATATATTTGTGTGTTTATATAAATATATATATGATATATATATGTGTATGTATGTGTGTTTGTATGTATGTATATCATAACACACACACACACATACACACACACACACACATATATATATATATATATATATATATATATATATATATATGTCTGTGTATCTGTGTCTATGCGTCTCTGTCGGTGATTTGTGAGTGTATATTTAGTAAGAACACAGATATAGATCTCTGTTATATAACAAATATTTAAAAACAACTAAAAAGCAGTTGAATATGTTTTTTAACACAACAATATTCAATTTTATTTTTTCCCCGAGTTGTATTTGCGAGGATTCCGTTAGATTAGCATATCTGTCTAACATTATCTGTTGCTCTTAGATACATATCCCTTAACTGACATCAAGTATTATCAACCAATTTTGATAATTTTTTTTACTAATGATTAGTTTGTGCACTTTTAAACGTTTTTGATATTGCTAAGAATTATAAATAGTTTCAAGTATCCCTATGTAATACTAATAATTCTATTTAATATGCATCATTTGATTTAAAAATCAAATTGTTTCACGTATTACTATTTAACTTCTGTAATGCTATTCATCAGCTTTTTACTATTTAACAGAAACTCCATGCACAGAGCTGTATGTTCACAGAAAACTAATAATAATCCCTAGAAAAAGGTTTTCAATTATTGTTAACGTTAATATTTCTATTCAATATTATACATTTATTTGCAGAAAGTTAAATGGTTAAAGGCATTGATGTTTAATATTAATAATTATATCTAACATATATCATAGTTTATGTACTTTCATGTTTTGAGATCTTAGCGCGACTGAACCTCAGTCACAGCGTTCTAGCAACTTTGAAATAAAATAGGGTGGGCATTTTTTATCCATGATCGGGGTAATTAACTCCATGATAAGGTGTGACATGACCAGCCGATTGATCGGATCGGGCGTCTTCAGTAAGCGACAAATTTGCAAGACATACTCGTTAGGGTCGACGACGGCGTTTGAGCAACAATTATATTAAAGAAAAAACGTACAAGATTCCCGAGTTTGAATATAAATAATAAAAGAGGATGAGCGATAGGAACTCCTTCTCAACACTCCAGTGAATGTGAGGGAAAACAACAGATAAAAATGCTTGCTAAATTACAGAATATAGCACCAGTTGTAAATTTTAAAACCAAATATTTATTTAATCAAAAAGAAACAAAAAGAAAAGAAAAAAAAATTTAATGAGGGAAATGGAATCAAAACAATATATGTTCGACCTATGAGCAAAGGATGCATTCAGAAAAAAATGTCAGTTTATGAAGAAAAGAGAAAGTTCACTTACACTATATCAGAAGGTGGGTTTAGAGTAGAATTCAAAAAAGAATTATGAGAGTTCAAAGGATATGTAAACCCTCTTCGTAGGAGAAAGATGATGAGGTAAATTGAAATCACGTAGAAAAATAGGTGGTTTGGAGTAGAATTCAAAAAAAGGATTATTAGAGTTCAACGGATATGTAAACCTTCTTCGTAGGAGAAAGAGAGTAAGATGAATTAAAATCACGTGGGAAAACAGGTGGTTTTCAAATGGATGAGATCACAATTCCTTGGGTACGGCAATGCCATTAGGTGGTCTTCCTTTGGTGTTGACGGAACTTGGATATTCGTCCTCTTGGTACAATCAATCTGTTTTCTCCCAGATTTCCTTTTTACAATCCTCATTCATCATGGAAGTTTAAAATCACATCATGCCACTTCGGTAACCAGCCACAAACTGTGTTGGGGAGTTTATTTTTGGCGGGAAAAAATTTTACTGTCAGTCACGCAATCGAATTTGCTTTAGCGCAGAAAGGGCGCATATGCAGTATATAGTTGGGGTGCCGTGTGTGTTAGTTTGAAGGTTAATGCTGGGGTGACATCATATGATTCTTGTGGTGGCGAGGGGAAGGAAAATCGGAAATATAAAGAAATGTACACCTTTGGGAAGATTTAATTTTAGAAAAAAAAATGTAA
>OY757933.1:68223124-68243124 GCA_963585895.1 Sepioteuthis lessoniana | reverse complement strand
GCCAGGACTTGTTGAGGATTGCACGCAGCATTCTTGTGTAATTGCCATCTAGTTTCTTCTCCAGCCGTTTTGTTAGCGTCCATGTAGTGCATCCATATAGCAGTATCGATGTGACCGCTGCCTGGAAGAAACTGCCTTTCATTTTATCGGTTAGGTCTGATTTCCATATAGTCGATAGCCTATTGATAGCTGTCCATGCTTTCGTTAACCTCGTTTCGATGTCCTTTTCGGTTGATTCGACGCTGCTTCCTAGGTACGTGAATTTGTCTACGAGTTTAAGAGGGGTTCCTTTTAGAGTGGAGATGTCCCCCGTTTGGTTATAGCACATATATTCCGTTTTGTGTGCATTAACATGGAGGCCTATGCTTGCTGCTGCTCGTTCCAAACTATGCAGAAGTGTTTCGGCTTGGTCAGGTGTATTTGCCAGTATCGCTATGTCATCGGCGTAGTCGGCGTCGGTAATTGTTGTTGCGGGGTATCTTCTGCTTCTTTTCTTCGTCAGTTCGAAGCCATTCTCTTTGATTTTGTCAATCGATGTTCTAAGTACGTAGTCTAGACAAATGATAAAGAGATACGGAGCCAGCGTGTCCCCTTGTAGTACTCCTGCTACAATGTCGAAGTATTCTGTGTCTCCATCTGGTGATCGTACTTTTACTTTAGTGTTTCTATAGAGAATCGTTATTGCCGCAACGGTTTCTTTAGGTATGCCGTACGCTAGTAGGATTTGTTCCATCTTTCCTCTGTGAATGGAGTCGAAAGCCTTGGTAAAGTCGACAAATATTAATGTCGCTTGTAGGTTCTTTGCCCGTACACCTTCAAGGATTCTGCGGATGGTTAATATTTGTGAGGTCGTGGATCTATTTCTTCCGAAGCCATTTTGGTTTTTTCTAAGTATGTTGTCGATTTTGGGTTCTATTCGGTTTCGTAGTAGGGCATTGTAGATTTTGGCAGCTATGGATGTAAGTGTTATGCCTCGGTAGTTTTTGGCTAATCCCCTTTTTAGGGAAGGGGAGTATGCATCCCTTCGTCCATCTATCTATCGGATTTTGATTGTATACTGCGTTGCAGTGTCGGAGCAGTATGTCGTCGAATTGTCTGGTCTTCCATACTTCCGGGGGAATTACGTCCAGCCCTGCAGCTTTCCTATTTTTAATTTTTCTGAGAACCGAGTCGAGTTCTTCTTGTGTGAACGGTCCAAGTTTAATGTCTAATTGTTTGCTAATTATTCTGGTGATTGGTTCATGCGTTATTTTTGGTGGGTTTCCAAGTAAGTTTTCGAAGTGCTGTTTCCACAGTTTTATTCTTTCTTGTTGGTTTGCTGCTTTAAGTTTTGCTTTGGCTGTGTTCTTTCTTCTGTTCACTTCGTTTATTGTTTTCCAGGCAATTATAGATTGTCTATCTTCCACCGAGTCTCTAATCTTATCTATCTGATTTTGAATGTATTCTGTCTGTTCCTTTATATATATGCCTGCTAATTGATATTGTGCCGTTTTTAGTTTTAAGGCATTTGTGTTTGTTGGGTTTTTTCGATAGTTTTTGGAGGCTGTTTTCACTTGTGCACGTTTTTCTCTCACCGCTAAAGTTTCCCATGGGACTCTATATATTGTTTTAATTTTTGTTGGAATGTATTTTGCTGCTGCCTCGAGGTGTGCATTGACGAAATTTTCGTATTCGTCGTTTGGTGTACTTTTTTCCGTCTTTTCTTGTAGTGTTTCGAATCTGTTTCTTAATTCTAATACGTATTTATCTCTTACATCTTTGTTGTTTAATAGGGCCCAGTCATAGTGTTTGGTGGTCGCTGTTCGTTTGTCGTTTTTTCGTAGGCTTAACCGTATTTTCGCTGTGACTATTCGGTGATCGGTGGACACACCCTCAAAAGAGGAGTATGCCTCGCAATTCAATGCACTATTCTTCCATTTCTTGTTTATAAGGACGTAGTCTATCTGAGCTTTAGTATTGTTTGCGTACGTGTATGTCCATAGTTTGCCCTCTCTTTTTTGGTAGTTTGTATTGAGGCATGCTAATCTATTTTCTATCATGAAATCTGTTAGATGTTGCCCATTTCTATTTGACGTGTTGTGGAAGCTGTATTTGTTGTTTCCGTTTTTCCCGATTTGTGCATTCATGTCTCCGCCAATGACTAACATGTTGTGTTTCGGGATGCTACGCACTAATGAGGATAACTCATCGTAGAAGGTGACTATTTCATTTTCTTCACTAACATTGGTAGGGCTGTAGCATGAGATTAATGTTGCTCAGGGGTTTCCGTTAAATGTAGCTGCCATCATTCTAGGTTGTATTTTCCCAACGCTATTAAGCGTTTTTAGTGCTCTAGGTCCTATAAGCAATCCTACCCCTCCTACTGCGGCGTTGACAGAGTTTTTCCATGTGGATACAGTGGCGAGCGACCATCCATTGCCAGTTTCGTGATATAATCCAGTAATAAGATAATGATTCATTTAAGATAATGATTTATTTCAATGACAAGAGCATTGGTGGTCATTTGGATCACATCCAGTAAAAAAAGACATCCTTTGAGTTAGACTCATCAAATCAATGTCTTGTTTTAACTTTTATTACGTCAGCTTCCAGGATAAGCAATATTATTTCTTGTCCTAGCAATAAATCATTTTCATATTAATGAGTTGCATCTAATCTGAGACAGTTTTGAATGATTTTGTCTCCAAATAAGTTGTTACGCAAAATATTTTTTTCTCTTGTCAAACACATTGTGATCAAAGGTTAGCAGTTGTTATGGTATACATTTTTCAAATCTGAAACAGAAAAGAACACAATATTATTATTCGTAGAGTTATTAGCAGTGATATACGGCCCATGTATATTGAGAAGCTTTATATATATATATATATATATATATATATATATATATATATATATATATATATTTGTGTGTGTGTGTGTGTGTGTGTGTGTGTGTGTGTGTCCCACCGAGTGGGCTGGGACTGCAGAATACACTGATTGCACATCTGCTAACGGGTAAGGCTCCTCTCAACGAGACCACCTCTTAGCCGCAGGTGGTGACCTGCAATGCTTAAGGACGGAATCCCTGCGGCTGAGCAGTACTTTAAACGGCAAACTAAATGATCATGTGACTTGCAACACTCCACCCTGGTACTTTCTTGGCGGTAAGGGTGGTCAGATAGGGGCGATTCGATCAATCGTCTGGTCATGTCAATCCATAGCCCCTATTTCATTGTTCCGACGGAATTCTTCAAATTACTGTCGTTGAAAACAAGAACGCCACCATATTTTATCTTAAAGATGCAAGAAGGCAGTAGCTGAGGGTCAATTGCGTTGAAATAGAAAGACCTGAAATAATTTAACAGTGAGCAAACAACTGACTAAGATTAAAGAGAATTATAAGTGTTATCAAATAGAATTATTCAGGTTAAATAACAGTCCTTGAAATCATTAAACTGAGCACAAACGAAGGAATCATGTTAAGCAGGATTATAAGTATTACATAGCAATATTTGAAACAATTTATTGTTTGTACATTACATTTAGCTGTATTTGATGGTGAGAATCTAGTCTTGGAGTGGAGGATTATGAAATACTACCTTATTATCATTTTGGTGAGGTCCACTCTTACCAGGAGTGATAGTTCTTGATAATGTCCCATCTATAGGTCAAATAGAAATATTTGATAATTTTTTTAAAGAGTTTTATAATTAGTCTTTTGAAATCATACATGACTTCATGGGTAGACATTTTATTTTTACTGAGACAAATCCTTCGTATCGTATTTGATTATTTGATTAATAGAATTACTCATCTTACATAGCAGTACTTGAAACCATTTAACTGTGTGCAAACAAATAATTGATATTTAATAGGATTATTAATGCTAAAGTTATGCAAATAGTGCGTAAACTGAGAATTACATTGCAATACTTGAAATCATTCAAAATTGTTTGATCTCGTTAGATTTAAACTGTTATCAAACCAATGAGCTTTAAATCGTTAAGAATTCAGTAATACACACACACACACACACACACATATATATATATATATTTATATATATATATATAGGGTGGAATGATAAAATTGTCGTCCTAAAGAAAACAACACTACAGCTTTATTTTAAAACTTTTATGGAAATAATCATTTCAGGTAACTTGATTATGTAGTAGAGCTGGCATCTATTTAATGTAGCCGTCTTCAGCCTCTATCACCGCGTCGATACGGATCGGGAACTGGGAGCATGCCTTTTCCACAAGCGCCGGTGGGAGTTCGGCGAATACACAGCGGATGGCGGCGATCAGGCTGGCTTTGGTGTTGTGGGTGGTCATGTTGGTGATGTTCTCGACGTATGACCAAACGAAGTAGTCCAGCGGGTTCAGGTTGGGGGAGGAGGGGTCTAGTTAGAGAAGGGTACAAAGTCGTAGCACTCCTTCTGAAGCCAAGCCTGGGTCTCTTTGGACTTGTGGGCCGGTGCCGAGTCCTGCTGCCACGCCCAGGGTCTGCCACCGGCCACCTGATTGCACCAGGGGATCACCACACTCTTCAGTACATCCAGGTACACTTTGGTGTTGACTTTCAAGCCGACTTCGAAGATGTGAGGTGGCATGATGTGGCCCTCACTTGAAACCATACCAAAGACCATAACCGTAGCCGGAAACTTTGTTTTCATCACCCTGGGCACGTCCCTGTTATTCGTGGCAATCCCGATTTGCATTCTGAGGGTGCTGGCAATGGTCCTGTTGTCATAACTTTGATCGGTAGAAAGCATGATTTGTACAGAGGCGCATCTCCCATCTCGCTCGTTGAACATCGTGTCACTTTCAGACATAATAGGAGGCTACTATCGCTCTTGGGATTTGTACACAACTGGCCAACTAGTAGATGATCTGCAAAAAAAAAAAAAGAAAAAAAAAACGGAAATAGAATCATATCATTTTTCTAGGGCGACAATTTTATCGTTCCACCCTATATATATATATATATATAGGATTGGCAGGGAATACCAGAGAATTGTGAAAATGCTATTTAACAAAAAAAATTATCCTACCCTGAAAATATTTAGCCGGATACGGTTGGAATTAGGGAGCAATACTTGAAATCACTTAACAGAGTGAAAACACGTGATTAATATAGCAAACACGTGATTAATATTAAATAGAATAATTAATATTAGCAATATTGGAAACCATTAAACTATTTTTAAACGAATTAGATCTGGCTGGTTTTAAAGATGTTGTTACCTACAAATTATTTACTCACACACACACACACACACACACATATAATATATATATATATATATATATATATATATATATATATATATATGAAAAAAGCAAAATTGCAAATAACAAATATTGTTCCGTCGTCTTTGAGAAAACCTGGTCGAATAATAACTTGCTGCCTAAATATACACTCTTCAATATATATATATATATGTGTGTGTGTGTGCGTGTGTGTGTGTGTGTATTTTGGCATTGAATAACCGACGAGTGCTGATATGCCGTAAAAAACTGAACCAAACAATGTCTTACACATATATATATATTTATATATATAGTCATCCAATAGACAGACTGTTTCGTACTATCAGAACTCTTCGGTGTGGCTATATATATATATATATATATATATATATATATATATATATATATATATTGTCATCCACAGACTGTTTTGTTTTATCACAATTCTTCAGACATACGAGAACACGGCTGCATTTACGTCAGTTAAATATCTTAGCCAAGAGCTGTCGTCATTGTCAGCGTAAGCGAAGGAATATTTTACGTTTATATTTTTATATATATGCTATCGGCTACTAGAGTGCTCAATTGATGAAAAGGGCTCCCTCTCTCTTTCTCTCTCTCCCACTCTCTCTCTCTTTCTGTCTGTCTCTGTCTCTGTCTGTCTGTCTCTCTCTCTCTATATATATATATATGTGTGTGTGTGTGTGTGTTCAACCTTTAAAACGGCAGCAACCAGTAAAATATAGTACTCTATGCACAAAAATGCAAACAATATTCTGATATTTTTATAATATAGAATAGGATAAAAAAAGACTACTGAACTTGCAGAGTTTCAGGAACAAAAATTATCTCTGAACTTATGAAGAAAATATTAGCGTAACATTGACAGCAGATGTGATGCTAACTTGAAGATTGTAATCATGAAACCCTGTGTACAGATTGATAATATTTCATCTTATTAGCGGAGTATATATATATATATATATATATATATATGTATGTGTGCGTGTGTGTATGTGTGTGTGTTCGGGGGTGTTTGAGAGAGAGAGAGAGTGTGTGTGTGTGTGTTTCTGTCTTAAGTCGGATAAATAGATTCTTTACACTGGTTTATGGGCCCCACTGGCCAGTCTAACTTCTGATTGCTCCCTTGAATAAATGGATATCTATATTTTAGAAATGTAAAACCTCCTTCCTGTGTAGATTCTGTTACGAGTTGTGAATATTGACAGAAGCAACTCATGTAATATCACACAAACTAGCTTCACAATTCCCGTGAGATCAACCTGAACACAAAGAAAATAAATAATGAGAAAAATCCATGATGTAACAAAGATGATATAACCCACGCTAACAAATGACAACTTTATTTGCTAACTGTAGAAAGAACACCAACCTAAAGGTTAACAATGAAAACAAGCAACGGAATATTAACAGGTGCGAAAAATAATGGTGAATGTATGTGTTTCTCTCAAAATGTTTTAGGTTCTTTAGCTACAAAATAACTGAGAAAAAGAAACGAGGGAATATAAGTAGTCTTTAATTAACTCTCTGAGTGTAATATAATGGCCGAGGGATTTCGGTTTATGCATTTGGGTTTAGTTAGGCTGAGAACCTTTCGGCTCAGCAACATTAACACAGGTGTTCACGCGCGCGCGCAGGCAAAGCGGACGTGTCACTCAGAGATGTCACAATAGCCTAGATGGGAAACGGAGGCTAGCGAGAGCGAATGACCTCATGCACAGGAAGCACGAGGAGGATTTGGGGAGATTTTGAAAAAGTCAGAGAATTGAGACGATACACCGAACGAGACGGTTGACTTTCGCTAGCTCGCGAGGCCTTGGGCTGGTTTCGCACGAGATGGAGGGAGGGCAGATGAAAAAGCCAGAATAGAAAGATTGTGCCTCTCTCTTCTTATGTTGAAGAACCCTTAAACTCAAAGGTAATGAAAAGGTTCGTACCTGAACTGAGAATTCGTTTCGTGTTTTTCGAATTTCGAGATCCTACGTTCTATGTATATATGTAATGAACGTCCCATGTACATTTTGCATATTCGTGTATATGGCTATGGTACATGAAGTTCTTTTAATTCTCAAAACTATTCTTTCATTACTTGTAAAGTTCTTAACAAAATTAATTTCTGATTTTAATACAGTCCTTCCACAAACTATTAAGGGCAGGATGTAGTATATCAACTGTACTTTTCCTGTTTTTTCGCTGTTATTATCAATATGACAACATAAAATTTCAAGGACTTTTCTCTTGAGTTGTCTTACTTAAGATTATGTCATCTTATGGAGTGTATCAATTGGCTCAGTGAACCAGAAGAAAATACACCCGCTTTCTTCCAAATAGTTTATCTGACTTACGTGTCCGTTAATTCATCTTCTTGGCGTGATCGATCTCACTTGGTCACGGTTTTGTTCACCCAGTCGGATGCTTTCAGTAACATCAGCCGATCCTTGCGTGAGAGGAAAGGTTTTTTTTTTCTTTTTTGCACGGGTAGATTTAAAATATGCGACACTCTGTAGAATATCAGTAATGCCTACTGATTGCCCCAACTCGGAATTGGGCTATTCATCACAATGCACAGAACTAAAGCATCTTAAAAATAATACACTTATCTATTGACCTCGGACCCAAAACCTCTTGTTTGTTTGTTTGTTTTTAACTGTTTGTGTTCGTTTGGTTTGGTTTCTTTGTTTAAATGGCATATCAACATCCATCGGTTATTTAATGCCAATGTCATCCTTGTATAATAAAATGTTGTTTTTTTTCAATTTATTGTATTTGGACTATTTTCTTCATCTTTAATGTTATATTCACAGTTTATCATTTAGTAAGTAAGTTGGCGACTGTAGTCGAGGGCAAATAGAAGGCTCCCTTTTCAATAGCTATTACACCGATGTGTAGGGGGGGCTCTAATCCTTTCCCTAGATTGCTCCATTTTACCCTCGATATGTACCTTATATTGTTGGGTGTTAAGCAAGGTGGTATCGAGTACCATTTTTAAAGTCTTTGGTATGAGGCGACCTGGAATTGGGCCCAGATCTCACAGCCCATTTGGCGAACTCTCCACATTCACAACATCTTATCATTTAGAGTATCTAGACTATTGTCTTCATCTTTATTGTTATATTCACAACGTCTTAATATTTAGAATATTGGGTTATTGTCTTCATCTTCATTGTTATATTCACAGCATAATATCATTTAGAGTATTTGGACTATTATCTTTATCTTTATTGTTATATTCACATCATTTCGACTAAAGCGTTTAAATTATTATTTTTTTAAACTCTAATTCAGCCATCATTAAAATTATTTTATTTTGCAATGTTTTAACGTCTCATCCAAAAATTATTTTCTAATTTTTATCAATTCAACTATTCAGACCATTGTCTTCCTCTTCTTTCTTATACTGACAACGTTTCACCCGATATATATTGTTCGTTCTTCTTCAGGTTTTTCATGTCGAACCAAGAACTGGACCCTTTATTTAATCCATGTAGGGTTGATAGTTCTAATTCGGTCAACTATAAACGGGTACAAGTTTTAAGCTATATTAACAATTAAATAAAGTGTTCGGCTCGAAGTTCCATATAGGCACCCAAGTTTGATACGAAACATCGGAAGAAGGCCGAAGAAAGCATCGACCAAAATATTGTGAATATAAGAATAACGATGAAGACAATAGTCTTAATACACAATATCATTAAAATTAACAAGTTTTATTTCAGAAATTTTGAAAAGTAACAGCAGTGGTACAATCTAACACACAACTGTGGTGATAATGGGGTTCATGCTATTCCCAAGAGAATGTGTCCGAAAAAGAACATAAAAACGCGACTGGAGTTCGAAATCACTTACTAGGATGTCACAGCCAAGCACGTTAACCATTACGCCACAGTTTGGTTTGGTATCATTTTATGGCATATCAAAAATTGTGGGTTATTGAATGCCAAAACATCTTTATACAAAAATATTAGATATATATGGTTAGGTTTGTTTGGTTTTTATTTACTGTCGACCATTGTAGATAATTTAATGCCAAATCCTCTTTATACATGTATATTGTCTCATCTACGGAAAATAACGCCAGTATGTGAGTATGTGACAAGCTAAGGCATGGTCAGCAATTGATAAGCTTTGGGGAATGCGGAGTACCCCTTTATTGCCATTGCTCCCAGGTCTACTCTGGCCCAGCGTGATAGAACCTGATAGGGCCCTAGTTAAATAGAACTAACAGTATACTTATGCTAAAAGGAATTGAGTAAACTGAACAGTTTGAAATAGAAACGTTTTTGACAATTAAACCGTACTTACACTTAAAATGCGTGCTTATGCTTAACTGATTTATTTCTAACTGAACTGTTTTTCGACATTAAAACTGTATTTACACTTAACTGAATTGTTATATATAACTGCTTGAATTGTTTCAAATGGAAATGTTTTTGACAATTACACTGTGTACTTATGCTAAACTGAACTGTTTTCAATAGAACAGATTATTTACATAAAAATGGATTTGGCTTTAAATAACCTACAAAGGTTGATATTCCATAAAACCAAACAAACCAAACCAAATCAAACCAAAGAAGTCAGACCAAATGGATAAAATGAAACGCATTTTTTCCCAGCAGCGGTCGTGTCAGTGCTGGTATGTGGATGCACCACATGGACGCTGACTTAGTGTATCGAAAAAAAGCTTGACAGCAATTACACGAGAATGCTGCGAGCAATATAAAACAAGTCCTGGAAGCAACATCCCACAAAACAGCTGCTATGGGTCCACCTACCACCCATCACGAAGGCTATCCAAGTTAAACGAACTAGACATGCGGGACACTGCAGGAGATGTAAGGACGAACTCATAAGTGACGTACTCCGGTGGACTCCTTCACATGGACGAAAAAAGGCCGGGCGACCAGCTAGAACCTATATACAATAGTTCTGTGTGGATACAGGATATAGCCTTTAAGACTTACAAGCTTTATTGAACAACTCCTAGAAGCAACATCCCACAAAGCAACAGCTGTGAAGCCACCTACCATCCATCTCGAAACCCATCCAAATTAGACGAACAAAACATACGGGACACTGCTGGAGAAGTAAGGACCAAGTCATAAATGTTGTACTTTTGTGGAGCCCTTCACACGGACGAGCAAGTATTGGATGACCTACTGTAACCTATCTATAACAGCTCTGTTCTGAAACTGGATGTAACATGGAAGACCTGCCGGGAGAGATGGACGATAGAGACAAGGGGCGACAGACTGTCAGGAAAAACCGTGCTTGTAGCATGATCAGATGATGAAGTATATATGACTTGGTTTCGTTTGGTTTTATGAAATATATGTATATATTGTATATGATTTAATGTCAAATCCTCTTTATACATATATATTAGATATATATGATTTGGATTGGTCGGATTTTATGGCATATCAACCGTTGTTAATATCCTAGCCGAATGGGCCCATTATACCACGGAAAATCCCCTGTTTTATTACGAACAGAAAAAACTCTTTCATCCGTGATGAAATTCTCCTCTTTCTATTTATTTCTATTAATTCTATTAAAAAAGACTGAATTCCCTGACTTTAGCTATCTTTTTGATGCTACTGTATACACACTTCCATATTCCTAAATACTTACTTACAGATACAAACACTTTGCAGGTTGGTTGTTGCCGTAGGAAATTGAAATGGCGACTCGAGTTCAAATCCTGAAAAGAATGTTTGTATTTCAAAATATCCATTTATTCCCTCATCTTTGGTTGAATAGTAATACCCACGAGGCTCTTTAACTTTGGTATGTCAACTTGTCAAAGAGAAGGAAAACTGTGAATGCATTTAACTTATGGCAGAAGGGGTTGGTTAAAGCCATGCATACACATACACTCCACCTACGCCCGCACACATCAACGCATATACGCACCTACACAGATGCATATACACATATTCATGCTCGCTACCCCTGTATGTATACATACTCAGAAAAATACGCTTTCACCTAAACACATACGCATTATTCAACTCTGAGCGGGAAAGAACTTATAATATCGCGCGTGCTCGTAGTGTAATGGTTACAGTTATAGGAAATGGACATGGTAGCCCGAGTATAAATCCTGGACGAGTCTGCTGGCATTTCATATAGTGCAAATACACTTACGGCAAATATGAATCCAATTATTCCCGGTTTCCTACTTAGTAAACATTTGGTAAGACGGGGTTCTTTAACCTTGAAATGGCAAATAGTTCAGGAGAAACACAATAAGAATTCAAACTTGCTAAAGTCCGTTTAAAAATTGATCTTGCGTCAGATTCGGGTCCTACGGAGGATTTGGGTAAATATATGTTTTTCAATAGCTATGATTAATCTTATTTTCCTTACCGGCTCATCGACCTAGTGGGTAGAGTATTCGCCAGTGGTCTGGTAGACCTGGGCTCAACCCCAGATCGCGTCATACCAAAGATTTTTAAAAATGGCACTTGATACCTCCTTGCTTAACACTCGGCAATATAAGGTACGTATCAAGGGTAAAGTGGAGCATTCCAGGGAAAGGAATAGTGCCCTCCCCTACACCTCGGTGTAGTAGCTATTGAAAAGGAAGCCTTCTGGTCGTCCTCGACCACAGTCGCCAGCTTTACTTTACTTATATATCTTAAGGCTGAAATGATTTTTCTGGGGTCGACGAAAAGAGATGCCGAGGTATTTTAAACGCAGAGATAATAAATAGCTCATCATTCACTTATATTAACTCTGATTTGAAAAGGGCCGTTTACAATTGTATGATTACACACATTCATCGGATTGCTTTTGTTGTTAATATAACAATATGATTTTCAGTCATTTCCCTCATTATTCTTCGTCAGGTGGATAAAAACATTTACATCTTTATTAAATAGGGATAGAAACCTGACAATCATTTTTTCTTGCTAATTTGCCTCTTACATTCCACCGACATTAATCAATTAACGTTCCCAAAGTGAAATTCGTGCATTGTTTTCGTTTTGTCCTCTACACACAGCTGGGACTGAGACCGTAAATTGCATCAAGTACCGAGAAAACTGCCATCTAATATCGTTGTTCTCTATATAATAACCCACGTGTCTGGCTTAGAATACGTTGGCTCTAGCACCGACAGAGAAGCAAGGAATTCGCAAAAAGTGTTGTCCTGCACATAAGACTCATCTTTATTTGACGGTGAGGTTCCACTTGTGGTTGTAAGAAGAATGTGGAGGACCCCTTCATTGCCATTACATCCAGATCTTCCTCAAACCAAAGTGGTAGTACCTTTTTAGGTTTCTATCAGTGGTTCAAACATGCTGACTGCTTTCAGAAACCTGGGCTGCAACATGAGCGTCAAGATGCACTAACTATTTTCATATATGGACCGGTTTCCTGAGAACCTAGGTTCAATGAGTGACTAGCAGGGGAATCTGGACCTAAAGAGATGGAGACCAGGTATCAGGGTCGCTGGGACGCAGTCTTGATGGCTGTCTACTATTGGAATCTGAAGAGAGACCTCCCTGCCGCTGAGCATTCCAGGAGTTCGAAGAGACGGAAGGTTAAGCCCTTAAGTTTCAACAATGGTGAAGCAACAAGCAATTTACGTGTACTTACGTTTATCAATGCCCACCATTCAGTTTACAGTAATCGATGTTTCTATCAAGTAATCAATATATGTTGTTGGCAAAACATTTTTTCTCTTAAAAACATATTTAGGATGATATGTGTAGACAAAAATCAGCTGATAATGCCACAAAAATATTATCGATTTTGTCACAAGATCTGATTTTTTTCAAATCAACTTAGCACAATAACATGACCTGATGGAGAGAAACGGATGGCATTTCCTGATTCAGCAGTGCAAAATTACTCTAAATCACTTGAAGAAATCTAGACAAAATTCAAAAAGTAAAAAAAAAATATTGCCTAGAGTTATTTTTAGTTATTTGAACATAACAGTGAGCCAAAAAATGACTATTATTAAAAACAAACAATTCCATGAAAACATAGGATTATTGGAATAATTGAAATCATACATCTGAATTCAAATTATTTGAATTTGTTTAGTTTAGTTTGCTTTGGTTTAATCGGATTTTATAACATATCAACCATCGTAGATTATCTAATGCCCAATCCTGGTTATAGAAATATCAAATATATTATAAGATTTGTAAACATATTTTGTTGATAACATTTTTAAACGTGCCTGAGTTAATTTTTGCACACTGTTAAAGGATTATATTTCTGCATATCACAAACAATTCATTTAAACATCAATCTTTTGTTTAAACGCAGTTCAATTGTTAAACATTTCTATTTCTAACAATTCAGTTTAGCATAATTTATTAACTTGCACACAGTTTAAATTTAAATGTCAAACAATTATATCTAACCCTTATATAGGTCCCTCTCAGGTAGTACCACTCCCGGTCAGAGTGAACCTGAGAGCAATGTTAATGAAGGGGTAATCCACATTCACTAAAGTTCCAAGAGGAGAAACTTGATGTCAGATTGTTTTAAGTCATAAACAGGACACTCGTTGGGTGGGAATCTTGTTCCCTTTCCAATGATGCAGTCGGTGTCTTAGACAGCCCAATCTAACGGGGCATTTTTTGTATAAGAAATACTTTATATCTTATTACAGTGAGAAAAAATGAATAAAAACTTTTACTTAATAGCGACTCAACAAATGAATATATATCAACGTCCAATTAATGTGATGACCTAACGACACGTCATAACATAACTATAGATGGTTTGAAAGACCGTTAAAATCGATCAAACAGTAATATAATGGCCGAGGGATTTCGTTTTGTACCTTTGGGTTTAGTTAGGCTGAGAACCTTTCGGCTCAATGCATGGGTTAGCTAGGTGCAACATGAACGCAGGTGTTCACGAACGCGAACAGGGCGGACGTGTCGTTCAGAGATGTCAAAATAAAAATCCCAGATAGGGGGATGTGAATGACGTCATGCACCGGAAGCGCCCGGAGGATTTTGAGAGATTTGAAAAAGTCAGTTAGTTGAGTTGAGAACTAGACACCGAAGGAGAAAGGTTGACTTTCGGGGCTCGCAGAGGCTAGACGAATTTGCGCGCTACTGGCGCCGCACGAGATGGGGGGCAGATGGAAAAGTCATCATAGAAAGATTGTGCCTCTCTTCTTCATGTCGAAACCTTTAACTCAAAGTTAATAAAAGGTTTCGTACCTGAACTAAGAAGTCGTTACGTGTTTTTCGTGTTTCAGGATTCCTGTGTTCTATGTATATGTTATGAACATTCTATGTATGTTTCACACATAGCCGTATCTGGCTATGGTACAAAACCACTTGTTAGACTACTCTCAAACGAAACGGCACAGATTTATCCAAACAAATTGTCATGTTAGGTATATATTTCGAAATTAAGATTAAATATAGGAAAATGTTAGGTACTTCATATTGGGTACAAAATTCTTAAAGTTGTGGATAGATTAAGCAACAAGGATATCAAAAAAGTAGATGTGAAATACGATCAGGGAGTTGACTTTTATGATACATTTAAAACCGACAATAATATTTTGTCCATTACATCCTGAGTAAATGAAATAATTATCCGCATGGGTAGACATTTTATTTCAAAGTGTACCATAGGACCAACGTTTTGAGCTGTAAAGAAAGAAGTCCATAGAAAAAGAAATACTCAAACTCGAAGGTAAGGGAAGGAAATATAGCAGTTGTTTTTATTCAGCTATGATCGCTACAACTCGAAATGTTCATTTTAGTCGCGTCCTTCTTTTCCCTTCCTCTCGGTGGAGACGGGGTGTTGATAATGGCATGCTGTTTGACACATTCCTGACAGATATGTCGTAGCAGACTGGGGTAGGACGGGTCGGGGCCTCCGGAACTTTTAACGCACCCATTTTGACAACTGCTTTCAACTCCCTCCCAAAATCTCGTTACTTGTTTTCTTATATAGAGATTTTGGAGAACAAATTGAAGATCCTCGAATGTTCGATGTAACTAGTGAAACACGTGATATTACATATGTGATTATTTTAAAATCACGTCTAACTTTGCAGGTCTTTCTGCCCGCACGCGCTAGTCTCGTGATACTTTCACTGATTGACGACAGCGCCCGTCCGTAATATTACAAATATTGCTTTGAAAATGTATAAAACTTCATAATAAGACCTCTTAGAGAATATTGTACCCAGGCCTTGTCTCCAATTACATGACATAGACATTGGAGTGCAATATTAAGTCTGAAAGGGATACTAAGAGGAGTGATAAAACTAATAAAATGACTAACATGTTACATGCACCAGAGAAAGATTGTAAAAAATAGGATTAACTGCTTTACTAAAAAGATGAAGGAAATGTAATATAATTAAAACTTTCAAAATGATTAATGGAATTTCTAATCATGATTGAAATTTTTCCTCATTTCTCTTCAAATGAGAAATTTTCTGTCAACATAGATTTTAAAAAAAGACTTAATCTCGAAACTTATTTCATTTTTTTTTTAATGAGAAAATATTTTTGGAAGAAATTGCCAAATCATATCACAAGCAGCAATAGGCTAAAAAATAGAATAAAATAACAAGAAGAAATTGAATGATTTCAGGGGAAAAAATGATTGTAAAAATAGAATTTAAGAGTGCATTTTTGGTAACTACCTGATAAATTACTTGAGAGAATAATGGATTCTTATTGTTCTAATTGTATATATGTTCTATGCAAAGATTTTATTTTTCATTTAAAGGTAGTTGTGAATAGTAAAGGGGAGATGCAAAAGGAAACATAACAAACAAACAAGCAAACAAACAAACAATTATCATAATGATTATAAATTAATCGATCAATCATAATCAAACTACAATACCCACTTCAGACGATCCGTTCATTATTCTTCGTCAAGTTTATAATATATGAGAACAGAGAACAATTATTGGTTCATAAAATAGCGACAGAAACCTGAACATTATTCGAAGTCAAAGAAAACTATTTTTTTCGGTTATTTTATCCATTCATGTTATTTATTTATTTATTTATTTATCTATTTTGCTAATTGCCCTCTGACGGGCCAAACAACGTTAGTTAATTAACATTTCTTTCGTGAAATCCGAGGATTATCTTCATTTTATTATCTGCACTTTGCTAGTAATAAACCCGTCGATAGCAATAAATATCTAGAGAGGCTCAATTTTGCTATTCTCAACCGACAGTTTCCTGACGGTAATGAGAATAGGCTGACTACATGCACTCTAGAGGGATATCCAACACCAAAATTGCAAGCCCTGTTTGAATAGAATATATTACAAATTAAAAACACTACATCATTGAAATTCTGTCAATAAAAACATGTATATACATCATAATTATCACCATCTTCATCATCATCATCATAATCAAATCACGCAATAAACACAGAATTCCCTCATTTTCTCTCTCACCATCCGCTCCTATCATAAGTCTATCGGAGCCGATGTATGTAAATACTAGCTGGTCAGCCAACAATATCATGTTCAGTGTTGGAGTGTAAAATAGAAGCCCATCTTTACTTCTCCAGCAGTGCTCTTCACGTTTTGTTCTTTTTAATTGGATGGTTTGTGAGATAGGGAGTACGGGGCCAGACAGTTGCTCTTTTGTGGCGTGTGGCGCTGCAGTCCAAGAATATGAACAGTTCTAACATATATTTATGATTTTTTTTTTATTGCAATGTTTCAATGCAGTGGAGTTCGGTATCGTACATTAGCTAATAATACCTGTTTGACTGCAAAATGTTTCTCAAGATTCGACCTTCTTTCAATCAGTTGGGGAACATTTTGAAGAGCAAATGCTTTTTTCAGATTTGTTTCCATACATGTAAACTCTGGATTATCTGGAATTATTTAAAAGCTAAATTTATTTTAATCACGTAAAAACATTTGTTTTGATGTTATTCAAAATGGGGTGAAGTCAAATAGAGAATCTGTTAACAATTTTTTTTTTTTTGTGCTGGCAAATGCAAACCATGTGAAACTTACAGAAGACTCTGTGATGCCCAGTGAAAATCACCTTTTAATTTAAAAAATGGATGAAACATTGTTTTTCCACAATGTTCATGAGTGGAAAAAAACATGGAATGGAAACAAATTGATTCTGCCGTACAGAAAATCTTCTGGTTGCAGTGGTCAGTAAAGAAGGTCATCCTTACAGTTTTTTTCCAGGCATTAATGTTGATTTCTTAGAAAAAAGTTGCTTCTGCTAAAGAGTACTTCTTTTTGTCTACTTCTTCGGCAATATTTCACCTAATTTATTGAATGACCATTGAATAATGGAATTCTAGTATCTTTTCAACAAAATTTACTTTTCTATAAAAAAAAAAATTGGTGTGTACTTATTTATGCATGATACAATAGATTTTGAAGAAAATGTTTTTTTTCTGGAATAAAAGCAACTTCCGCTGATGAGATTCAACTTTCTGTTTTCCGTGTTAAAAAAGCGATTTTTTTTAAAGGAAATAATGTCTATTCTCTATAACTTTACAACATAAGCAATTGCGAAATGACTTTCATTATCCAGGAACGAGAATCCTACTACATAGTGTTATCAAGGGTTTATTTGTGTCTGCCTATCACCAGACAGGACTTGATACTTGACACAAAGTGAGCCAGATATGCCTAGCTGGACATGGACCCAAACATGGGTCCAGGCACTGATGCCTGATTATAGCTTAAACTTGACAACGAAGTCCAGTTCTATACATGTTGGTCAATGGACATTGAGCGCCCTACCAGCCAAAAGGCCGAAAGGCGCACATAGTGTTCTCAAGGGAACAAAAACAAATTTTGAAAGGAATAATGGCTATTTTCCATACTTTTACATCATGAACAATTACGAACTGTTCTCCAGAAACAAAATAACAGTAAACTTTCAATAAATGATACTTCATAGAGAAATATTAAAATTCTCATTGATAAATCTCTAATGCCGTTTCATCTTTTCTAGTAAGAAATATTGTTTGTGCGCATTTCACGTCAAATCTGAATTGATATTAGAGAAGTGGGTACCTATGGGGAAGTGGTCAACTTACTGGACTATGACATCATATTATTTGAGTTCGAAACATTTGGAGGGATATGAACCTCCTTATCTGAATATTTATGTGCTAAATCCTACTACTATTGTTCTTCTGCATAACTAGCTAGACATTAAAAAAACCACAAAAGTTGAAATGCCGTTAAGCAATGAAACCAAGCCAAGCTTAAAACTAGAAGAAGACTCTACAAATCATCTTTTGAGAGTTTACTCAGCATCGTAGGGCCCTTCAGCTAACATGCTCTTTTTTATAGCAGTATGGCCACTTCATAATAAGTACCTACTTCCCAATACCTCCGAGACAAATGTGCTTGTGAACTAGCTATGACATTATACAGCATTCGGTAATGAAGCTCCACTTCCGAAGTTCTGGGGATTAAGGAGTGCTCCTTTATTGGATTAGAGCAGAGGTTTACTCGTAGTTGGAGTGATGATAACTTTGATAAAGACGGCTGGAAAAAGAAGGAAAGAACAAGAAAGGAAGAGAGACAGGGAAAGAAAGAAAGAAAGAAAGAAAGAAAGAAAGAAAGAAAGGACAAGAGAGATAGGTTGGTAAAAAGAAAAAAGAAAGAAAGAGGAAGAGAGATAGGGTGGGAGAAAGAAAGACAGAAAGAAAGAAAGAAAATGAGAGAGATAGGGAGGGAAAAGAATGAAAGAATGAGAAAGAAAGAAAGAAAGAAAGAAAGGACAAGAGAGATAGGGAAGGAAAAAGAAAAAAAGAAAGAAAGAGGAAGAGAGATAGTGTAGGAGAAAGAAAGAAAGCAAGAAAGAAAGAAAGAAAGAAAGAAAATGAGAGAGATAAGGAGGGAAAAGAATGAAAGAATGAGAAAAAATAAAGAAAGAAAGGAAGAAAAGATGGCTAGGATAGGAAAAATGAATAAACGAGAAAGGAATTTAGACAGGAAAGTAAAGGGATAAAGAAATAAAATGAGAGAGATAGGGAAGGAAAATAATGAAAGAACAAGAAAGAAAGAAATATGGAAAGAGGAAGAGAGATATAGGGAGGGAAAAGAATTAAAAATCGTGAAAAGAAGAGAGACAGGGAAGGAAAGAAATAAAGAAAGAAATAGGGTGGGACAAATGAAAGAAAGAAAGAAAAAAGAAAGACGAAGATTGATATAGGGAGGGAAAGAAAGAATGAAAGAACGAGAAAGGAAGAGAGAGAGATAAAAAGAAAGAAAGAAAAAGAGGAAGGGAGACAAAAGAAAATGAGGGAGATGGGAGTGGTAAAAAAATAAAAGAACGAAAAAGAAACAGAAAGAAAGAAAGAATGAATGAATGAATGAATGAAAAAAAAAGAAAGAAAGAAAGAAAGAGGAAGAGAGATAGCGAGCGAAAATGAAAAGGGAGAATGGAACAGAAATAAATAAACAAAGACGAAGATTGATATAGTGAGGGAAAGAAAGAATGAAAAAGCGAGAAAGAAAAAGAAAGAAAAAAGGAAGGGAGACCAAAGAAAATGAGAGAGAAAAGGGTTGGAAAAAGTATAAAAGAACGAGAAAGTAACAGAAAGAAAGAAAGAAGGAAAGAAAGAAAAAAAGAAAAAAAGAGAGGGAAAAAGAATGAAAAGCGAGAATGGAACAGAAAGAAAGAAAAAAGAAAGAAACCGAGAAGGAAGGGAAAGATGGAAAGAATGAAAGAACGAAAACAGAAAAAGGAAGAGAGGTAAAGAAAGAAAGAAATCCCAAAGTTTTGA
>OY757933.1:68193124-68218124 GCA_963585895.1 Sepioteuthis lessoniana | reverse complement strand
ATGAACATAGAATTTGCATAATAAAGTTTTTCACAAAGGAAAAAAGTAATGAAATAGATATTGATAACTGTCATTGATTTCTTACTTCAGGTGTCCCTTGTACAAATAGGCTTATACTGCTTCGTCTACCTTTTCTTTTAATTTCTCATTTGAAACGCCTATATGGTTGCTTTTATCAACATTCCTCAGTCTTTCCATCCATATTCCTCTATCCGTCATTCTATTAATATAATTGCAATGCATAACCTCTGTTACAGTCAGGAAATACACTCTTCTGTACAAGCAGCCATTACAAGAGTGACAAAATTTAATCGAAATACCGTGAGGGTTATGAAGGCACGTTTTGTCTCAGGGGCTTCGTAAGAGGCGAACCCATTCCGCCCCTGGGTGATGTATTTCACCTTACCTTGTGTTAATAGCGTGCGGTATCGTAGGGTGAAGTCGTTTGCCGATGCATATTACTCCCGGGCCTAGCAGAAGGCGTTGAAAATGTTAACATTATTCAGGGTAAGGTGACCGTGACACGATGATATTAAACAGAAACAGAGTATTGTAGAGTAAATAGGGATCTTAAAACATACGCCGTTCCATCAGTGTAATTTAAGCTATGGACATGAACGGTTCAGTGAATTATTCTTGATAATATGACTTAAAAAAATCATTCTCATACATATAAAAGCTCTATTCTGTCAGTAAAGATTGCCTTCAACTCTGCCAACAGACAATGGATTTTTATCTGGTTTTTATTAGGAATCTATAGCAAAATTACTTTTAATGCATTACTATAGTATGAATCCTTTATTGCAATATAATCATTAGTAATGCACATATGTTAGACACACACACACACGAATGTATATATATATATATATATATATATATATATATATATAATATTTCTAATGGAAAAAATGATGAGTACTATCATGTACAACGGCTTTTTTTTCTGTAGTGCTAAGTATCGAAAGTAGATTTTAAATTGAACATTAAAATCATTTCCAAATTAATTAATATATATTCTTGCTTATTGCAACTATAAATACTTTTCATGAATTAGAATTAGTTTGGAACTCTTACACACACACACACATACACCCACAAACACACACACTCGAACACACACACGCACACAAATAAACACATGTGTATATATATATATCTATATGCATATGCTCACCTTAATGTGTGTCCTGTATATATATATAATTTCTTTTAATATATATATATATATATATATATATATATATATATGCTATAACAATGTTGGTTATCACTAAATTACTTCGTGGGTTTGTATCGAACCAAGTACAATATAATATGGAGAGTGCTCAATATCAATAACAATAATAATAATAAATGTATTTTAGATATTTATATTTAATTCATAGAATTTAGACTGCGATCTCTGGGTTTCATTTTCTTAAATGCCTTATGATTTTTTTTGCAAAACTTCCATGAAATCCAGGGGTCGCAGTCTAAATTCTATGTATTAAAAGAAATGAATTATATATATATATATAAAAGAAATAAAGAAAAATAGATGTAAGTTTTAATAAAGTGGACACTGAGGAATTCTAACAACCTGTTAATGCATTTAGGGCTATTTATTTTTCCTAAATCATATTGAGGGTACGTTCATATATATATTTCTTATGTATTTATGTATTAAGATTTTTAGGGCATGTTCCCATCGAATATGAATATCTTTTTGACCAATAGATGGAACCTTAAAAGTTAGTCAACCAGGGTGGAATGTCAAGGAAGAAGTACTCCATACTTTCCAGATCTCAAAGACGAAGGATTCACCACAAATACAGTACTGTGTTGTTTTTAGACGTCTCAATCCTCTTTAGTGGATACAGTCAACGAATTCTAAGCCCCACCAACAAGTCTATGTAGACACAAAGATAATCATCAAGTGTTGGGGAATTTATATCTAATTTTTTAGAAACTATAGATGTCGCTCTTTTATTTTGATTTAGAAAACCACACAGAAATACACACACACAAAATACCTTAAAAATTCCTTTTGCCAACGTGGTACGCTTGTTGGCCGAGTGGTCTGAGACTTAGTCTAACGCAAAGTTGGATGGGTTTTGATCCCAGCTTCGACCGTCCAACGTATCTAATCACACTGAAGAGTTCTGATAGATCAAAACAGACTGTCTGTGGATGACTATATATATATATATATATAAATTTTTAAAGTAAATTTAGTGACCTTAGTCGAGGGCGACATGAAGGCTCCCTTTTCAATAGCTACTAAACCGAAATGGAGGTGAGGGTGCTACTCTTTCCCTGGATAGCTCCACTTTGCTTAGTGTTAAGCAAGGGTGTATCAAGTACCGTTTTTAAAGTCTTGGGTATGACGCGACTCGGGATTGAACCCAGGTCTCTCGGAACATTGCGAATATATATATATATATATATATATATATATATATATATATATATATATATTTGAAAAACTCAACCAACTGATATTTGGGTATTGTAATTATTTTTTCGGCTGGCCACTCCATAAAAGAAACCAACCTCCTCAGATAGCCATCACCCGATAGAAGGAAGAAATAATTAAGATTATTTATTCAAGTGATTCTTTCTCGTTTGAAAACAAAGAGAAAGGTGGGGACAAAATCTAACGGTCGAGAAGTTGGTGAAAAAACCGGATGTCATTGACTGGTGTCATGTATCCTAATGAAAATTTACTAAGCTTTTTGCTTAGATGTGGCACAAGGCCATATGAAAGGGGCACCCAATGAGACTCGAATTCACTCGTGTAGGTTTGCTAGTCGAGCTTTCTAACCATTACACCACCAGAGGCGCCTAAGTCATGTGTCCGTATGTATGTAAAAGATCTTTAACACAACGCACAAAACATCAAGTAAGTAAAATCTTGTCAAAAATTAAACAATTTTATTGTAAGAAAAAATAACTGTCTATTTATTGCATGAAAATTTTCTCTGTATGAAATGTATATATCAATTACCATAAACTGAGCACTCCTGGAGATTTATAAGAATCCTGCAATAAATTCTCGAATACAATTCATCTTCTTTGGATCTTCTTCGGATATTATATATATAAACTTTTTCTCTGCATTCAACTTTTAAATATAATTAACTTAGTCTGTTTCAATCAATTCTTTTAATTACTGATCTTAGTTTTTTTCCTTTTTTGCAAAAATAAGATTATCAGACATGTGCTTTTTTATTTAATAAAGCTTTACTGTAAATAATCATCATCATGTCATGCCGCTAGCACGGATATCCCTGACCCTCTCTCGCAACTTCCCCCTATCGATCATCGCCTCTGGCAGGTCTTTAGGGTTACATCCCGTATTCTCACATAGCTGCTGAATGTATGTTCGAGCTGGTCGTCCTGCTTTTGCCCGGCCATATGTGGGGGTCCACAAGAGTACATCACTTATGAGCTCGTCCTTGCTTCTCCATCAGTGTCCTGCATGTCTGGACTGTAAATAATATCCGAACAAATTCCTTATTACTGATCCTATCCATTGTTCCTTAGTAATTCGAAAGAAAAAAATCACGAGCAATGCGTTTATATTTTAAAGACAAATCATTTTATGCACATAATTTCCCATTTCATCCATCGTTGTTCCCCCCTCCCCCTCCTTGTATCTTGTTAGTGGTGATTTCCCGAAATACCCCCTTCAAAGCCGTTGTTTGTGAAAAACAGTATTTCTTTTGTATTATTCAAGCACGAAACATACATTCAGAAGATATCTAGAAAAATAAAAAGTGATGAAAAACAACTATACATACAATCCAAGCGACAAACTAAGGACATTACATGGGCGATATCCTAGATATGGATAAGAATTGAAAACCTGAAATGACAAACTTGCTTGGTTGTATGTTTGGGTCTTGTGGTATATCAACCTTTGTAGGTTATTTAATGCTAAATCCATTTTTATAGAAATAGTTCTATTTCAAACAATTTAGTACATAGTGTAATGGCCAAAAACAATTAATAGAATTATAAGCGAATGAAGCAAACTCACGTTAAAAGTAAGACAAGATTAGGCAAAGTATCGGTGGATAATGGATCTACTATCTCAATAAACATAAGGCGAAAAAGATTCTCTGGGACTTTAATACGGGCAAATTACCAATTTTCAGTTAAAAGATCTGTCATCTAATGAATTTCGCTGTTTCGCTTTCTTTCATTTTCATTCTGTTTATTGGTTGATAACTTGATGTTTTATGGCCTGTCAGCCTTTTTGGGTTTTTATGCTTACTCATATATATATATATATATATATATATATATATATATATGTATAGGGGTATTATTCGGCCCAGTTAAACCAGAGTTGGGAGTAATTCCTTCAGGACAAGAAAATCATTCAAAAACTGAACATTTAAATTTTCCTGGTAGAGAGCTCAATGTAACTAATATTACAGAGCAATACTTTCTTAAAAAAAAAAAAACAAAGACCGGTTATTTTAGGATTATAAATGTATTTCCATCCTGTTTTGTGTTTCTAATGTAAACCAAAAACAAGAAGAAAAATATAACAGGACTTCTTCAGATCTTATGGATAAAATAAAACAGAATAGACACGGGGAGTGGAGAGGAGGAGAGGTGAAGAGTTATCTCCTCGTTTTATTAAACTTCCGTTTTTTTATTTACTTATTTATTTTATTTTTTCTAATTTTACCGTCGGTTGGAATTATGGTAATTTAACTTTTTTATTTATTTTATTTTTTCATTAAGTTCGATAATTAAAGTATCAGTCAGGTTTCCGTATATGGGTAAAATAGAAAGGTTAAAGATTATTTTAATTATTTGAATCCATACAACTGTGTATAAATTATTTTTATTTGATAAGAATAATCACTTAATAGAATTACTTATGTTAAATAGCAATACTTGCAACCATTTAACGGTGTACAAACAAATAATTAAAATTAAGTAAAATTATTACGCTGACTACGCTGATGACTTGGCGATACTAGCGAATACGCCTAATCAAGTTGAGACACTACTGCATAGTCTGGAACGAGCCGCAGCTGGCATTGGCCTCCATGTCAATGCAAACAGAACTGAATATATGTGTTACAACCAAACGGGCAACATTGCCACACTAGACGGAGCCTCTCTGAAACTAGTCGACAAATTCACCAACCTAGGAAGTAGCGTCTCATCAACCGAGAAGGACATCGACACACGACTGACGAAGGCATGGACAGCTATCGATAGGCTCTCGATCATATGGAAGTCGGACCTAACTGATAAAATGAAACGCAGTTTCTTTCAGGCAGCGGTTGTGTCGATACTGCTATATGGATGCACCACATGGACGCTTACGAAGCGGCTGGAGAGGAGGCTGGACGGAAATTACACAAGAATGTTGAGAGCAGTATTAAACAAGTCCTGGCGACAACACCCCACGAGACTCCAACTATACGGACACTTGCCCCCCATCACGAAAACTATACAAGTTCGACGAACCAGACACGCAGGACACTGCTGGAGAAGCAAGGACGAGCTTATAAGCGATGTACTCCTGTGGACCCCCACATATGGATGTGCAAGAGTGGGACGACCAGCACGAACCTACATACAGCAACTATGTGAGGACACAGGATGTAACCCTGAAGACCTGCCGGAGGCAATGGATGATAGGGAGAAATGGCGAGAGAGGGTCAGGGATATCCGCGCTGGCGGCGCGACATGATGATGATGATGATTAGTTTTGATAGGAATCCATGAAACCATTTAACTATGTGCAAACAAATGCACAAAATTAAACAATTATTTTTGTTTAATAGGAATAAGTTTAATAAAACGAGGAGATAACTCTTAACCGTGTTTCAACAAATAAATGAGCTTTACAGACTCCATTAATTATAAAGTTTCCTACAAACTATTCCCTTAAAAAATATCCGGTGTACCCAGAAAGACTATATATATATTTATATAGCAAGAAGAATCAAAATATTGAACTATCTTAAAAGTTGTTTTGGGTGGATTTGTCCAATTAAAAAAAAACGGATAAATCTAAATTTTCATGATTTGCTCTATTATTCAAGCACTTTTTCATTAAAATTCAGCCGAATATGAGTGAGCAAGAAAAGAAAGGCATAAGGACCTGTGAAAAAAGTTACGAAATGATTGGACTTTCTTTATGGCCTCCATCCAACTTAGACCATAGCAGTCTTGATTACGCTATATGGAGCGGTTTAGAAAACAAAACAAATGCAACTTCTCCGCAAAGTACTAGTTCTCTCATGACTACTATAGGGAAGGAATGGAAGAAAATGTCTAAAGAAGTTTTTTGAAGGCATGCAAATAGTTTCGAAGGCGTGTTGAAACAATTATTGAAACAAACAATGGCCATATTGAGTAAATCTACTGTTTTTTTTTTTTTGTGTATCTTCTTATTTTGTTTTAAAATAGAGCTGTTAATTTATATGCTAGATTATTCCTAATGCTGCTTCCCCACCATATATATATATATATATATATATTTATATATATTTATATAATTTAGCACAAAAATCCCTGCAAGGATTGACATGGCATAAAACACCAACTAATGAACATATACCCAGAATGAAAATGAAAGAAAGTGTTGCGTTCTGGTTAGTGAACACTTGTAATATTAAATAAAGGACAAACCACGATATGAGAGGAAATAGAGATATATTCTCAGGAAAAAGTATATACAATAGAGAGATGATTAGTAGACAAGAACATAGGATTAGTGAATACAGAATAAAGATATAGACCAACGATAGTATTGGCTTCCGTTATTACGGTAGCAAGTAAGGTGATCTAGTGTGATCTCCAGTCTCCGACACTCTGATACTATTTCTAAAAGAAGCTGCTCTTCACCTTCTCGTCTGCCCTGGTATAAGTAGTTACTGATTTATGTGGCAGATGAACTAGTTCATTGTGTGGAACAGGTGGGTGATACGCAACAGAAAGCGAAAAGTTTGACAACTCCCTGCACCTTGACTGAGAAGTGAAAGTGTCATTGATACCAATTGATATTGGTGCTCTTGTAAAAATCACCAAATGTCTGGAAAAGTGACTGGATTGAACTATAGATTAGACGAAGTACTCAGACTATCCAGCATGAAACAAGGGCTATAATCGGCGTTTGTAACCCGTAACGGTAGAGTAAATACCATTCAGGTAGTTCCGTAATATAAAATAAGTATGATATTAAGAAAAAAAAAAAAGAAGTGACATACCTCAACAGAATCATACGAGCGAAAAAGTGTAGTCTTTTAAAATATCTTGTTTGTTAGGGCGAATCAATCCCCAATACTATCATGAACCCCACAAAAATGTGATCAAAAAAAATCTTAAAGAAGAATGACTGTTATTCAGTGAGCGCGGGAATACAAGAATTGGTAAAAAATAAGCGATCATCTTTATTCATTTTTTAATCATCACCATTTTAAATTGACATCACGGTATATCGTGCCCAAAAGGGTAAACGTGATCTTCTGTGCGTGGAAAACGGAACAGGAACGAATAAAAAATATAATAAAAAAAATGATGATGTTTATTATTTTATATTATCATTTTTATTATTGTAATAAATAATAACATTAGTTATTATTATTTTTATTAGTTTTATAATAATAATAATAATAATAATAATTGCTAACGCTGGTGTGAAAAACTCTCAAGTAAACATACTACTACTACTACTACTACTAATAATAATAATAATAGCAATAATAATAATAATAATAATAATAATAATAATAATAATTACTCAAGTAAAACAAGTGAAACCTCTAACGCCTGTAAATTTGAAATTCAAATTTTTTTAATTGTTTAAAAAAAGACCAGATTTCTAAGAAAGAAATACAGCATCCTATTTATTAATTATCTTTGAAAGAACAACAGTGCCCTTCTGTTGAAACATGTTTTAAGATACCAACGTGTTGAATAACCAACGTCGTATTAGAATGGTTTCTGCTTTAGCCTTTATTACCTCTATAGTTTCTAAAAAAAATTAGATATAAATTCCCCAACACTTGATGATTATCTTTGTGTCTACATAGACTTGTTGGTGGGGCTTAGAATTCGCTGACTGTATCCACTAAAGAGGATTGAGACGTCTAAAAACAACACAGTACTGTATTTGTGGTGAATCCTTCGTCTTTGAGATCTGGAAAGTATGGAGTACTTCTTCCTTGACATTCCACCCTGGTTGACTAATATTTAAGGTTCCATCTATTGGTCAAAAAGATATTATTCATATTCGATGGGAACATGCCCTAAAAATCTTAATACATAACTACATAAGAAATATATATATATATATATATATATATATATATGAATGTACCCTCAATATGATTTAGGCAAAAAATAGCCCTAGACGCATTGCGAGGGAGTTAGAATCCCTCAGTGTCCACTTTATTAAATCTTACATCTGTTTTTCTTAATTTCTCAAAATTATCAATACAACTGGCTGTTTTTTCCTTTCCACAGGATTAAAATCGGTCCCACGTAGAACATTGTAATTGCCTGCAAGTTTGTTAGATTATCCTTTAAATTTGTTTTCTTGAGGATTACATTTGTTTGACTTTTTTCCTATTTAGCTAAATTTTGTCATCCATCAACATTCTTACTAATATATTTGAACTGGTGTATCCATCATGATTTTTACAGTAGAATAGACCGACTGCTTCTCTACCGAGAGGAAAGATTCCTCACAACGAGGGAGCTTGTTATGAAATTTAATAATCGGATAGCGAGGCTTCAGTAATTCTGGAGCGTTCGGTAATTCGGAGTACCTTTCTATTGTCATCACTCCCAGGTCCACTCTGGTCCACAATGGTAGCACTTCACAGAGTACCATCTATGGGTCGAATAGAAATGTTTCACATTTAAACCAAGCACAAACAAATGACTTATGCTTAATAAAATTGTGTGAAATAGAACTGTTTGATCCTATAACTGAGTACAAACAAATGACTGATGTTCAATGGAATTGTTATTCATACACAGCAATACTTTGAACTGTTTAACTTTTTTGACTCATGGCAAATTGAATTGTTAAAAATAGAACTCTTTTACCATATGACTGTGGATATCTAATAAATAAGTCTACAAATCATATATATATCGACCGAGACCGAAAAAAGGGACAAGTTCACCTACCTAGGAAGCAGTGCCTCATCGACCAAAACAAAAATCGACACGCGATTAACAAAGACATGGACAGCTACAATAGGCTAGCGGTCATATGGAAGTCAGACCTGACAGATAAAATAAAACGCAGTTTCTTCCAAGCAGCGATTGTGTTGATATTGCAATATGGATGCACTACATGGACGTTAACTAAACGGCTGTAGAAAAATCTTGACGGCAACTACACGAGAATGCTGCCAGCAATACTGAACAGGTCCTGGAGGCAATACCCCATAAAGCAGCAGCTATACGGTCACCTACCACCTATCAGGAAAACTATCCAAATTAGACGAACCAGACATGAAGGACACTGCTGGAGAAGTAGGGACGAGCTCATAAGTGATGTACTCCTGTGGACCCCTTGATATGGCCCAGCTAGAACCGACATAGAGCAGTTCTGTGAGGATACGGGGTGTAGCCCTGAGGACCTGCCGGAAGCGATGAACGAGAGGGAGAGATGGCGAGAAAGGGTCAGGAATATCCATACCGATGGCACGACATGATGGTGATGATATATATATATATATATATATATATATATATATATATATATATATAAAGAGGATTTGGCATTAAAAACCAACAATTGTTGTCATGCCATAAAACCAGAGCAAACCAAATTTTACGATTAGAATGATTCAACATTTTATGACGATTTTTTTTTAATGGTACAGCAGCATTCAAGGGTTGATCATTCAAGAACGATAGTGATGTTGTTTAACCCATAACAGGCAAGATAACCGTGTTCATGCCTTTCCTTAGAGTATTAGTCCGGAAATGAACGTAATAGCGTGACTCGGGTTCGAACTCGATAACCACGATGTCACAGTCCAGCATGTTAGTGATTACGCGTCGGGTCCTTCCACAATTTTATAACAGTAGAAACCAAAAAAAAAAAACAAAAAAAAAAAACAGCAGGAATAAATCAATGAATAATAATAATTTGCAGAAGAAGAAGGACTTGCAAGCCTTGAAGACAGCGATGACGCATCCATACAACGACTCGAATACATAGACAAGCGTAGAACGAGACTAATTATAGTCACTAGAAACAATACTGAAAACACGGGAAGAAAGAGAACGGAAATAACTAGAAAACAAATATAGAAGAAAACTCTATGAACGTTTTAAAAGACTAACAAGACATCTCACGCCAGAAAGCATGAACGTGGCAAAGAAAGGGAAACCTTAAGAGAGAAACTGAATCTCTTCTTATAGCAGCACAAAACAACGCCATAAAGACTAATCATATCAAAGCGATAATAGATAACACGTAACAAAATAACAGTAAGAGGATATTGTGATAGAGATGAAACGATCAATCCCATAATAAGCGAATGCAGCAAATTACCTCATAAAGATTATAAGACTAGATAAGATCGAGCAAGCAAGCAGATCCATTGGGAATTGCCCAAGAAATTGAAGTTTGACCATATGAACAAATCGTATATGCACAGCCCAGAATCTGTCCTGGAGAATGAGATCCTCAGGGATTTTGAGATTAAAACGGATCACCTAATCTCAGACAGATGACTAGATCTTGTAATAATAAAAGAAAAAGAGAATTTGCCAAATTGTGGACTCGGCTGTCTCGACTGGCCACAGAGTAAAATTGAAAGAAAGCGAAAAAAAGAATATTTACCTGGACCTAGCTTGGGAATTAAAAAGAACTGTAGAAAAGGAAAATAACGATTATACCAATTATAATTGGTGCTCTTGGTGCAGTCCCTAAAGAAATGGTACAGGAACTGATAAAATTGGAATAAGGGGACATGTGGAGACCATCCAAATTACAGCACTGTTGGCCTCGGCCAGAATACTGAAAAGAGTCCTAGAGACCCAAGGGGACTTGCTGTCACTAAAAATCCTGTGAGAAGCCACCAGTTAACAATTGCGGGAAAACTTGAAAACGGGTAATAATAATAATTATAATAATGATCAAATAGTATATGAAAAACCCAGAATTCCTCCTGGAGAATGGCACGCTCAAAGTTCTCCGGGATTATGAGACAGAAAATGATCACCTAATTTCAGCCAGACGAACAGACCAAGTGATAGTCAACAACAACAAAAAAAGAAAACCTGCCGAATTACTGAGTTTGCCGTCCCTTCATACCACAGAATAAAATTGATAGAAAGAGCAAAGAGAGATAAGTACCAGGACCTTAATAGGGAAATGAAAACTACGGAACAAGAATGTGAAGATGATACCAATTGTAATCGGTACGTTCGGCACAGTCACCTAAGGATCATTAAAGAGACGGGAGGGATTGAAAATAAGAGGACAAGTTGAGATTATCTTGACTCCTGCATTATTGATATCGGCTAGAATACTGAGAAAGATCCTGGAGACTTAACATGACTTGCTGTCACTCAAACTCCAATGAAAGTCCATGAACTAACGCTGCTGTGAAAAACTCTCATGGAGTAACAATGATAATTACAAATTTATTAAAAACAAACAGAAAAAAATCTCAAATCGAAATTCCAGGCTTCAGAATACTATCACAGAACAAATTGAACCGAAAGAAGAAAGAAAAATCTGCGGTATTTCCGTGATGTTTCAAAAGACGAACTGGTCAGTAGATATTTAAAGTGAACTGACTCATATGCTTCATATTTTATTGTTTGTTCTTTAAAGTGCAGTCATTTTTCTCTTTAAATACATATGGTAAGTAAAGTTGGCAACCGTAGTTTTCAATAGCTACTACACCAAGCTGTAGAAGAGGGTGCTACTCCTTTCCCTGGATTGCTCTTCTTTACCGTCGATCCTTACCTTGTTAAGTAAGGCAGTATCAAGTACCATTTTTCGAATCTTTGGTATGAATCGACCAGGGATTAAACTAACACTCTAACCATTATACCAATGTCTGGTAGAATACATAAGCTAGTTTGAGTAAAATCAATATATTTAGAATATGTTTTGAAAATGTATTAAAGGGCTGAATAAAAAAGGGTGTTCAGTATAAAAGAGCTTACATAGGAAAAAACAGAAAATCATCTAATTCAAGTGGCAAACTTCATTTTTATCCAGATCCATTTTTCCCTTGGTTCTAAAAAAGCAGGGCCAAAATCCCGATAGTGAAAAACCCGCAAACTGCTCAGGATTTAATTATATTAGCTATACCATAAAGTGAAAAAAGTAGTATGACTTTGGACTTTAACTAAATTAAAATTTAATACATTGCCAATATTTTTTCAATTTTTTTGTGACCTTCTTAAAAGGTTTTTTTTTTTTTTTTTACTATTAGGGTCCTCGGTTATATCTGTGTCAGGAACGCAAATGACAAGAAACCTTTGGGTCTGTAATAACCATAGTATACTATCCAGGAAAAAAATGACAAATCAAAATATAATTCGAAGTGGGACCCAGAACACAGAGTTTTGTGTATCATAATTGGCAGGCGATCCTTTGATAGCCAACATGGGGTATTACTAGCTATCCAGCGAATGTTGGCGGTTCGTTTTTCAAGTACATAAACGACGGACAAAGCAAACTCTCAAATCTGAGACACCAACATCGAAAAAGGACTAAGGAAGACAACAAGCTTGCATGTCACTCTTATTTAGGAACATTCCTACACAAAGAAACTGTGCCATACATACATAAATCCATTTCCATGCCTACCAAAACTGTGGAAAGTGCTAACGGCACAAATTAGAGAGGGCATATTCTGTTCGCTAATAAACCGTGGAAAATTCACAGAAAAACAGAAAGATAGAACGGGAAGAACATGAAATCGATGAAACATTAATCAACAAAAAATGTTCTTGTAGTCTAGATTGACTAAAAAAGGCATAGTATATGGCCTTACAAAGCTGCATAATAGACTATCTCAAAGTGTACGAGATATTCGACGAAGTCATAAAGTAAATCGAGAAAACCATAGACGACTGAAAAGTAGAACTGAATGTTGGAGGAAAAAGTTAACAGAGGTAAAAATCCAAGGAGGTATTTTCCGAGGAGACGCACTATCACCATTTTTATTTTCAATAGTTATGATGCCACTCAACAACATACTTAAGACTGAAAGATACAAACTTCATAAATTGCAAAGAAAAATTAATCACCTATTGAACATGGATGAAATAAACTGTTTGCCAAAAATAAAATAAAAAGAATTGGAAACCTTAATACTAGCAGTGAGGATATACAGTAACGATATAGGCATGGGATTTAGCAGAGCAAAATGTGCCGTGGTAATAATGAGAAGTGGGAAATTGCTGTTATTTTTAGGTTCTAGACGGTCGTCATGCATTTGCTCGTCCATGTGAAAGGGTCCACTGGAATATATCGCTTATGAGTTCGTCCTTACTTCTCCAGCAGTAAAATAATTTACTGTATGGATATTTCAAGCGACAAACTCGAGAAATATCTCCCGAGAAGACATAGATGTGGTTACGAAAGAGAAAACTGAAGAGAGAAAATAAATATATTTTAATAGCAGCTCAAAACAACGCTATAAGGGGACCAATTGTGTGAAAGCAAGAGAAGATCAAGTATTGATTACGTTTGGAGAACAAAAGAAGAATTCCATTAATAAGGCAATGTTACAAACAACACCATAAGGACTAACTATGTCAATGCAAGAACAGACAAGGAGCAACAAAATAACAGATGAAGATAATATAGTGATAGAGACGAAACAATGAATCACATAATAAGCGAATGCAGTCAATTTCCGCAAAGATAGTAGAAGACTAGACACGACTGGGTTTGGAAGGTGAATTACTGGGAATTATGCAAGAAATTTAAATTTGACCACACTGGTTTATGCACGAATCAGAATCTGTATGAGAGAAACGTCTGTGTTTTTCAGATAACTGACTTCTAAAAATGGACTTTGGCGTTCAGGCAGACCACAGAGGAAAAATAAAAGAAAACGTAAACAGAGAAAAGTACCTTGCAAGAGAACTAAGAAAGCTGGTGAATATAACGGTGACGTTGATACCAATTGTATTTCATTAACTAGTTGTGGCCCTAAAATTCTGGAGGAATTGGAAATCAAAGGACGGAAGAAGAAACATTTTGGTTATACATTTAATGATGGTTTTAACAACCAGAACCAAATTTATAATGACACCAAGGAAGTGATTTTTATTTTGGCTTTTATATAAAGAACCAAACCAAACCAAACCAAAAATCAAACTATATTATATGTCCCCCCCAAAAAAAAGGATATTTTTCAAATATGCCACAAAAAATATCATATTTGTGTGATTATATTATTGCGGGCTATTGGCCAAATGAGTAGACCGTTTGTCGGGAGACTGGGTTCAATCCCAGGTCAAGTCATACCAAAAACTCAAAAATATTTATTGATGCAGATTTGTTTAACTCTCAGCATTATAAGGTATGTATCAATGGTAAAGTGAAAAAATCCCGGGAATCGAGTCGCACCGGACCTACTCCTCGTAGATGCTATTGAAAAGGAAGCCTTCGAGTCACCCTCTAGTAAGGTCGTTGACGATACTCTACTTTTTTTTATTGCGTTTACCTTTTACTTCCAATCAAGTATTATCTGTAAAGTTATATCACAGCATGTGAAAAGAATAGTATTAAGTTATACAGAATGGTTTTACGCATTTTCATTTTGATATTAGATATTATATATATATATAGTTATCGACTGTCGATTCGACATGGACCAATAGTTCGAGTAACACTGCTCTAACCACCAACCATTGGACGAAACTTTTGTTTCTCCTTCTCTGACGGACTCTAATTCCTTCGACTCTCTCTGTTTCTCCGTATCTCTCCCCAAAGATCCTTTCTATGCGTACCAACCTAATTTCACTAACAGTCTGTTTTCCTTCTCTGGTCTCTTCAGGATTGTTGCTTATGTACACATCAGCCTATGAATATGCATAAGCAACGGCCATATTGCGACCTCAAACGTGCGCATGCGTAAATATTATCTTGACAATGGCCATTTTATACAACCGGCACATCCGAGGCAGAGTGACAGTTTTTCATTATAATTAGAAATTGTCAATTTTTTCTAAAAATAATTTTTTTTGTTCTGTTTTCATAAATATTGTTTTTAGAAATTTTAATAATTTCAATTTCGGTTTCATGATAACTTGATATTTGTCGAGGCCCCCAACGTAAGCAGAAGTATAGCACTTTGGCCTTTTTTGTGAGAACCAAGCGCAGGACCATATCCCACACTTGCGCGGCGGTTCCAAAAAATGCCCAGTGTCCAGTGGGTATTGAAGGGATGCCTCAGGCGTCAGGCGAAAAACCTAGTACCTCCACAGTGTTTTAGAGCCTGGGGAACAGCTCTCTGAGGATCAAGGAGCTCGGGTCTCAGTGCGTGTGACATAAATGCCGGCTTCCCGGAATCTATGTCAGATGGCCTCGATCGAATCCCACCGGAACAAAGACACATCCGACTTGATCCGCATGTCTGGCAACAGGGTCGGCCGATATGCGTCTCAGCCCTTAATATAGAACCTGTTTCTTATCAATTTTCTTTAGTTATTTTATGGTAATGACATCCTTGTCAACGAACAATAATGGCACTACTTAACCTATAACTGGAGTACGAACTAGCTAAGAACGATGTTGCAGAGCTGCACGTTAGCCACTACCTAAGATTTTAAAGATTGGTTCTGATCAAAATAGGAGAAAAAATTGCAATTTAATGGCAAACAGATAAGGGCAATGCATTTCTGTGAATTCACAAAGACCGTGTCTAGACTATCTTTCGTTACATATATTTATGCCTCACCCTCAGAGGATCCAAACGGTACCCCTTCCAAACTAGCAATGGGAACACTCGTGAGTTCAAATACTACTCGGTTTGAGGTTTGGTTTGGTGTCTTTGTTTAATAGTATATAACTTTTGTTGGTCATTAAATGCTAAAGATTTCTCCTAGAAGAACAGTAGTATTATAATTTATCTGATAGGATAAGGGGGTTCATACGTTTCTCAAGGGTATCGTGACTGGAGTTCGAACTCACTTTCTACGATTCAGCAGTCCATCGTTTTAACCATTACATCACGAGGAACCCTCCCTATTCTGTTTCAATTTTTATCCTTGTTAAAAATTCCCCGACAACAGTATGTTGATCTAGCTTTCAGACAATACAGTTCGTCAGGTGCTTTGGAAAGAAGACTTATTTTACTATGCTTTGCTCAGTTTTGGCACTAGAGCAGTGAGAATCGACCTCTTAGATAATACTTTTCTAATCCAGCTAGTAAACCGTAACAATACGGGATCTACTCATGATCTTCCTTACTATATTCTTTGATTTCAAGTCTGTAGTTCCATGCCTTCATTTTATATATACTTGTTTTTTTTAATCACATGGCTGTACATATATGCTATTTAGAGTTTTAATGCTTATAGCCGAACGAAATCGACTCAACAAATCCTGGTCAAATTTTGGACGAAGCTGTTATATATATATATATATATAATTCCTTCGTATATATTTCTCAAAATTAAGTTTCATTTATAATGTAACATAACGGTGCCATATAGTCGTTTAGACCACCAGGTGTATCGATACATCTTAAGTAGTTGTCGAACTCTGTTATAACCTGGCCGTGGGAAAATGAAGCAAACACACAAAACTCTGGCTTAGTTCAATAACACAAATGTTTATTCACTACTACACGTTTTAAGTTGACATCTGGAGAAAGAAAGAAAGAGAATATGAAAGCTGAATCAAACATGTTGGCTGGACAAAGAGAAACAGCATCTCATAAGGAGAAAGAGAGAGCAAATATAACTTAAATTTTCTTCCTGGATTTCTGTTGTAGTTCTAACGTGCTTGTTCGCTGGTTCGGTCTTCACAGATTCGCGTCTGAAGTGAGACCCCCTTTTACATATCCGTTTCCGGTGCTTCTGTTACTGCTCAGAAAATTTGGGGCCACTGTTTTTTTATATAATAATCTTTATATACCCTAGTCATTCACCCATGACTGATAGACCAACAACGAATGCTTTGGCCTGATTCACAAAAAAATCAGCTGGTAGTTTTCATACACTTTCGGGCTGCTTTTTTTTCGTATTTTTCCACTTTCTCTCCTTCCTCTTAAATAGATCCTTATAATTTAGACCTATCATATAACGTTACAATAATCATAAATATTGAGTGAAGGAGAGAGAGAGAGTGTGTGTGTGTTAGAAAGAGAGAATGAGAGACTATGAGTGTGTGTGTGTGTGTGTGTGTGTGTGTGTGTGTGTGTAAAGAAAAGTCAAAATCCCATATAGCTACTTACAATTTTTACGATCTTCAAGCAATACTTTATTTTAGATATTGAGTTATAACAACCCCAACATTCAATGGAAAATATTTAGTGTCAGCCGATTTCATCATACCAGATAACTTCACTTATAGTCTAGTTAATTTGGGGTACTCTAAATTTCTATTCATGTGGCTGCTTTTCTGGTGGTCTAGTGAGTGTGGGTACCTCTTCATTATTTTGTATACCAGAGAAAGACAATAACGGTGATATATAAAAAATGTAATCGTTTTCTTTTCTTTTCCTTTATTAGCCAAAATGTACGGAGGGTTTAAGGGAGAGAGGGTCAAAGATCATTGAGCATGCGCACACAAGCACTGAAGTACGAATCTTCGGTGAAACCTGGCTATTCTTCTTCGTTTTTTACGTTCTCAAGATCGGTACAGGGTCACCTCAATGAATCGAATAATCTTAGTTTCTCCTTGTTTCTATACTTTCGTGAGTGTCATTCATCTAAGGCTTTTCTCAATCTGGTGCAAAGCCCATGGACCAGAGTCCAGAGCGACGTGACATATATTTGCTACCTTCCGTGGTCTTCTCTTCTCCGCTGGTCTCTACTGGTTATATGATATTCAGAACGCCCAAGCAAATTCTCGGGGTCACACTTCTAGTCAATAAGCTACTAGTTGCACGTGAAGACGCCTCTTTCTAACATGCCACACACACAATTTACTCAGCCTTTCCACTAAGGAACACCTACGTACTATTTACTTTAGGAAACAGGTATATTTCCAGTTTATTATTTTTGTTCCAGCGCGATGTCCCATGTTGCATGGCACCCATGCAATTTACGTGGCAAATTAAAAGGAATATTCAAATTAGTATCCAACACTTGTCATTACTCTGTGGATCAATCTGACCCAGCTTAGAAAATCTGTAAGTGATTGAACTTCTTCAATCTTTTGCAGATTATTCGAGTTCGATTCGAATACCATATAACAAACAAGTGTGCACAAATTATTTCTATTCAAAACGGTTACTTACATTTATAAGAATTTATAAATGAATATCATTGTTAGATAATTTACTTGAAACCATGAATTGCTTTTGTTGTATCGCCACGATTTACGCAATTCAATGAACGAACAAAACACTTCTTTATGAAAATATATCTCTCATTTTATTTTTAGAAAAGGGCCCACTGTTTGTTGTTGTTTGAGAAATAGATGGAGAGATTATATACTCAGAGTGAGGACTTCTTCTTCCCATATCTTCTACCGGGAGCCAGGGGTTGCAAAACGCTTGGACCCCCTTGCAAGCTCGTCAGAGATGGCGTGATCGGCTGCGTGTCCCATGCTCGACAGCGATTTTCTGCACTCTGTCTAAAACCCGACCGCGTAGTTATCACGTGGTCCCCTTCCGGTTACACACCTCTTCGACTTGAGTGCCCTGTCACACCCTCATTCAAAATGTGACAACTTGGCAAAGCACACGAGGTCACTAGGAACGAACCGAAAATCCATGTCATATTTTATATAACACTTTAAAAAAACTCACTTCGTAATTATATTATCCAACTGATGTTTAGATGTAGTAAAAACAATAAATTGTGTGATAACTTTTAAAGTTATTTTCTATTATATCATCATCTTCATCATGCTATCAGCACGGATAATTTTTTTTTCTTGAAAGCCATGGGAAGCAGCATGGTGGACGTAAAGGCAAGGGGATAAAACCTCTGACAGCCTAAACCAATGCCTAACCTGGTCCTGGGCTTATGAATCTCACAATTCAACGGCCAGGATCGTTAGTTCGATCGGGGAACTACTGCTGCTCATCTATAAGGGTGGCTTCTGTGGATGAGAATAAAAACAGGCATCGAAAGATAACTATGACCCAAATTCAAACCACAGGTCTAAATTTTCTATAACAGTAATTCAATAACTCTTAAAGTATTGATATTAAAACAAAGTAGGAAGTGTATTTAAAATATAATACCTTGTATCAAAATATAAAAATACTCGAAGGAAAAATGACAACGCTATTATATAACCCAAGGATTGCTACGCCGTAAAACTAATCAGCCGGCCTTTCAATTAACCAAACAACAAGCACTCTTAAGATTCAGCCAACCAGCCAACCAGAAAATTAAGCTTGCAAAAAACGAATCATCCAGTCAATAAATCAATGAACTATTTTACCAGTCGGTTCGACTGCCAATAAACCAACAAACCAAACAATTTACCAACTAACCAATCAGCTAAGCGATTAAGATACCACCAACGCAAAAAAAACCAACTGCATCACCAACCATCCAACCAAACAAACAAGTAACCAGCAAGCCAATTAATCAACCCATCAAATGCCAACCTAGAAACAAATTAAGAAACCAGCCAACTAACTAAGAAACTAGCCTTCAAGCTAGTCTATTAGGAAACAATCAACTATCCAATCAAATAACTAAGCAATTAGCACACTAACCAACCAACAGAGTTACCATTTAACTAACTGTAGTAAAAGGGGGTGGTGGTGGATGATATGTCTCCACAGCAACAGAAAGAAAAGAGTCTCTCGTAAGCAATTGTACAACGGAAGGAAATGGAATCCGTGATTTGTTTTCCCTACTGTTGTATCCTTAGACAATTGGGTAGCCTCAGTTGACTAAAAAAAAACAAGACCCGTGCCTTGCAGTGCTTCCTCAGTATACCTCTGGTCAATTCGTTCGCTCTATCGAATTCGTTCGCTCTCTTAGTCAAAAAGCCGTCCGCAAAGAACAACACTCCTGCTTCTGGCATACTCTTTTATGCAAATTCCGGCAAAAGAAATTTACATAAGCGGTCTGTTTCTTCTCACGAGATTCGAGACCCACTATAATCTCTGCCTTCGGAAGTGAACATATTTTCTACTGCCCGACACGCAAGGCACTGTCTTACGCGCTTGGTTCCAGGAGGTAGGTTTCTTCTCTCGTTACACTAACCAACCAAATAGTAAATTGAAAAATTAACCAATTAACTAACTAACCAACAAAATAATCGGCTGGCAAGCCATTTAACCAACCAAAAACCAAGAAATGAGCCATCAAAACAAACAAAAGGTCGGTTAACCATTTAACAAAGAAACCCCCACCAACCAACGACTATCCAATCAAATAACCAAGCAATTAACCATCAAAACAAACAAAAGGTCGGCTATCCATTTAACTAACCAACGAACTAACCAACTAACCAATGAACTAACCGATAAAATAACCAAGCAATTACCACCTGACAAACAAACCAACAAACTAAAGATCATACAAGCCATTTAACCAACCAAGAACTCACAAAACAACTAGCCACTCAAGGTATTAAGCCAGCAACCAACAAAATAACTTACCAGCCAGCCAGCCATTTAACCTACCAAAATCTAACCAATGAACCAACCGAATAGCCGATCAGACAACCAAGCAATAAACGAAACGACCTAACAAACAACCAGCCGGACAGCCAGCCTGCCTGCCATTTCACCAAGAAAAAGAAAATTAATCAACCTAAAAACCAAGCTGCCAAATAATTAATCGCCTAACCAACCGAATAGCCAACCAACCATTTAACCAACCAAAGATTAACAAACCAACCGACCAACCATCCAACCTATTTACCAGCCAACCAAAAACCATCCAGCCAGCCAATTACTCAACCAACCAACCAACCAACAAGCCAACCAACCATCCAACCTATTTACCAACCATCCTACAAACCAACCTATGTACAACCCAAACAACCAACCAGCCAGCCAGCCAATTACACAACCAGCCAACCAACCACCCAACCAACCAACAAGCCAGCCAGCCAGCCAATTACTCAAATATTCAACCAAACAACCAACCAACCAACCATCCAACCTATTTACCAACCCTCCTACAAACCAACCTATTTACCAACCATCCAGCCAGCCAATTACTCAACCAACCAACCAACCAAACAAACAAACAACCAACCATCCAACCTATTTACCAACCATCCAACAAACCAACCTATTTTCCAACCAACCAACCAACCAGCCAGCCAATTACTTAACCAACCAACCAACCAACCAGCCAGCCAATTACTTAACCAAGCAAGCAAGCAAGCAACCAACCAACCTATTAACCAACCATCCTACAAACCAACCAGCTAGCAGGCTAACCAATTAATCAACCAAAGATTAACCTAACCAACCATCCATCAAGCCAGCCAATTACTCAACCAACCAATGGTAGATATTATCAGGCTGTTTTAACCAACCAATATTGGTTGGTTTGTAGGATGGTTGGTTGGCTGGTTGGTTGGTTGCAACCAACCAACCATCCAGTTAGCTAATTACTCAACCAACCAACCAACCATACAGCCAGCCAATTACTCAACCAACTAACCAACCAACCAACCAGACAGCCAGCCAATACTCATCCAACTTACCAACCGACAACCAACCAACCAACCATCCAAACTATTTACCAACCATCCTATAAACCAACCAGCCAGCAAGCCAACCAATTAATCAACCAATAAAACAGCCTGATAATATCTACCATCACATCTTCACATGAGCGAACGTTTTAAATAAAAGATCAGAATTAGTATCGAAATACCAAAACGAAAATAAAATTTTCTCCGTCATTTATAAAACCAGCGTGACTTGAATGAGGAGAATGGATTTAACAGCTATTAATAAAATTTTCCAATTTAATAATTCAAAACGTAATTTAATAATTCAAGAATCCGAATTTATTTTTGAACTCCAGTCAATAAATTAAATGAAAACAAATGGCCGCTAACAGGAAAATAAGTTTTGCCAAATGAAAAGGCCGAAACATATAAAAATAGATTTCTGTTTTCCTCGTTACTATAACACAACAAATCAAAACAAAAATAATAAAATTTAAAATTTAAGGAATTTGGAATATTTTAGTTATGCTCAAATCACAATGCATTTTCGCTGTTTTGACACTGTCTTTATTAAGGCTTTTACTTTAGACTTATTTTGAGAACTTTTAATGTAAATCTGATTTCTCTTTCATTTTCTACGTATTACACTAACGACTGAATTGTGAAGAGGAAATTCGTTCGAATGTAATATTTCCAGGTAATTTAAAGAAACGTGGAACTATTTGTACCAAAAGGTGGTTAAATTATATATGCGCGTGAGTGTGTGCATGTCTGTGTGTCTTGCGATATATACTTAAAATGATATAAATACAATAGCTAGATCGAGAGATAACAAGCGAAATCAATCTGAAAAGATTAACATGTCAAACGAATGAGATAGATAGATAGATAGATTGATAGATAGATAGATATGAACAAACTGAACTAGACATGGAAAAACTCAGATAGATAGACAGAGAGATATGAACAGACTGAGATAGATAGATAGATAGATAGATAGATTGGAACAGATTAAGATAGATAGATAGATAGATAGATAGATAGATATGAACACAGTGATACACACACACACACACACACAAACACACACACACACACACACATATATATATATATACGTATGTATAAATGGAAATTCAAGATCTGTTTTCTATTTGGTATTGTTAATGGATCGGTGTAACCGGTACCAAGCGGCAATAAATGATTGGTCATTGGCTAGAGAAAATATCCGCTAAAAAAGAAGGAAAGAAATAGGTAAATAGATGTGAGGATTACAAAAAGAAGATCTGCAAGAGAAAACAAGAAAAAAAAAATCAAAATTTCATTGAGACGATTGATATAGAATGTGCAAGACGAAGAAAAATGAACATTGTCAGAAATGGAGTAAAGTGAAAATCATAAGGCCTACTTTGCTACATCAAGATAGAAAATAAAAGAAAATATTGAATATTGTATATAGAAATCGCGGCTATTTTGCTTTTTTTCCACCTATTAAATGATTTGGTTTATATATATATATATATATATATATATATATATATATATGTATATATATATCCCAAAATGATATTGAATCAAAAATAATAATGTAGATCAAACAAAATCGGTCTAAATTAGACGCTTTGATATTAAATAAAAAATAGATTTAAAAAAATTACAAAATATATATTGTAACATGCAAAAAGAGGTCACTATAGGTGCGAATGCAAAAACGAAAAAGTAACAAGTTATTTTGTAGTAGGATAGTAGTTTCGTATCTGACGATGAATAAGGTAGACAAGTGCGAGTGTGATTTGGTGAGGGTTTGGTGTTACAGGTGAGAAAAGATAAAAGGGAAAAAAAAATGTATCGAAAATGGGCGCCTCCGTTTAACATCAAAGGAAACGCGGTCGATTGCCCTGTATGATTGCGTAGAGAAAAAACTGAAAGTAAAAAAATGGAAAAAATAAATTAAAAAAAACCTAGAAAATAGTCAAAAAGACGTAAATTGTAACAACTGTTGGAGATAGCCAGAGGAGAAAGGCAACATTTAGGTGTACACATGGTGATATATTTTATGTACACTATCGCATATACAGATAAATACAACACCACACGCAATCACTAATGGAAGACTATTTATGGTAGATATAAGAACGTAGAAATTGAAAAATAGTTAATTGCTCAGATAGGAAAAAGGGTAAAAAAATAGATGCTTAACTCACTATATATGCCAAGGTACTTACACCCACAACACATATGAGATTAACAATATGCATATATATATGTGTGTGTGTGTTCGTGTGTGTGAAAGGGAGAGAGAGAGAGAGAGAGAGAGAGAGAGAGAGAAAGTTGGTCTGATGATAGTACACGGGTTAAATTGATAACATCGTTGACTCTGTGTCTACGTTATGCTAAGTTAGATTATATATATAAATACACACACACACACACATATATATATATATATAATCTATCTCAAATAATTAACTCTCTTTATGTATAAATTATTGTAAACTTTATCATTAGTATCTATCTATCTATCTATCCATCTATCCTGTGATGAGTAAATTGTTGCCACGTTAAACGACACATTTTGCGTATGCACTTTCTTCGTTACCAGTTTTGCCTACAATGTACCAAACTGCAGTCTGTTGTATCAGAGGAAATAAGTAACATCCCATGATTGTCTCTTTCGAAATTCTCACTCACACACACACACACACACACACACACACACACACACACACACACACACACACACACACACACACACACTTATATATTATATATATATATATATATATATATATATATATATATATATATATATCTTGGTTTTAAGAAGAAGAAGAAGAAGATGATGAATTGTTTTTCTGACAATAGGAATTGATAACGATCCTGACTTTGATTTTACGCTTTCCTAACTTAAATAAATAGAATCTATTGCCGATATTGAACACTGCTTATTTCTAAATATATAAACTATACGTATATACATATAAATATAATTATATATATATATATATATATATATATATATATATATATATATATATACATATATATATATATATAATATATATATAGAGAGAAAATTAAAAGGATATATATATATATATATATATATATATATATATATATATAGAGAGAGAGAGAGAGAGAGAGAGAGAGAGTCAGAGACGAGCAGTCAGATGCGAGTTGTAAGAGAAATGTTTTTTTTAGTTTTAA
>OY757933.1:68143124-68188124 GCA_963585895.1 Sepioteuthis lessoniana | reverse complement strand
ACGTCGACTTTACATCATAAAAAATTCACCTATTTGGAATTTTTTCTGCTATCTTCATATATATATATATATATATATATATATATATATATATACAACCCGGATGCTCAAGCAGGATGCAACAATAGCCCAATTTTTAAGCGGAGTTTAACAGATTTGATTTAAAAGTTTTCCTTCTCCGAGACTGGTAACCCTATCAAGTTAAAAAAAACAGTTTTCTCAACTATTTACTCGTATCTGGAGGGAAAATGATTGATTTCATACCTTTCCCAAGTGTGTTAGCGCTTAGTGAAAAATGCAAACAGTCTCGTCCTGTATTCGAACGCGTGTCGACCTGGTCATTTCTTACGACGGTTACGATTACACAACGAATGCATCCACACACACACACACACACACACAAACACAAAGAGAGAAAGGAATTCTTTATTCTAGGATTGGGTTGGTTTCTTCGTCAAGAGGCTTATCAAACTTCCTGGGTTATTTAATGCCAAAACGATCATTGTTGAAGATTGGAATTATTTGGGTTCATGGTATATCAACCAATGTAGATTAGCTAATGCCAAATCTTCTTTACACACACACACACACACACACACACCTATACATATATATATAAATTGTATGGAAGTAAATATGGATCTAAAAACGACAGTATGAAGGAAGTAGAAAAAGCAAAATAATCCAAATTAAATGAATTTATTTTGATTTAAAGTGAACGTTAAACGATTCAGTTTTAATAACCTTCATCAAGACTTTGATACCATGAGAATTGTTCTCAGGGCGATGGTCTTGTCGAGATAACAGGAGCAAAAAAACTGTATATATATTATCTCGACAAGCATCCATCGCTGTGTGAACAGTTTTCATATCAAAGTCCTGATAAAAATTATAAAAACCGAAACGTTTAACGTTGACTTTACATTAAAATAAATTCATCTAATTTGGAATACTTTCTTTTTTTTTCTACTTTCTTCATACTGTCGGATTTAAAACCCATATTTACTTCCATACTGTTGTTTTGGAAAAACAAATACCAATTACACTCTTACACGGAGTCTAACATGGATGACTTCAAGTCGATCTGTAAACATAGAAACATACCTATCTCTGAATATTTCTTGAAAAACAGGATGACTTTTCTGATCTCTTAAAAATCCGACATTTTCAAACATCATTCCACTTACCAAACACGAACTTAATACTTTCAAATTATTAACACTAAAAGTATGTTTTGGAATATTTCGTTATATAAATGTTCTTTGTTTCTGTCATCGCGACATCCATCACTGTGTGAATAATTCTTATGATATCAAAATCCTGATGAAGGTTATTAAAACTGAAACGTTTAACACTGATTTACATTAAAATAAATTCATCTAATTTGGATTATTCTGTTTTTTTCTACTTTTTTCATATATAATTTGTAAACACAATTTGTCGATAACTTTCTTCAGCGAGTCTGAGCAATTTTTTGCGCACAGTTAAATGGTTTCAAGTATTGCTAAAAAACAGTCAGAATTTAACATCAGTCATATGTTTGCATACATAGTTTGTTCCATTTCATCCATAGATAGGACCCTATCAGGTACTACCAGAGTGCACCTGGGAATTATGGCAATGAAGGGGTACTCAACATTCTCAAAATCTCCAAACCTATGTCCTCGCCCTCAGATGATTCACTATTATAATCAGGACATTCATTCAGGAGGGTTTACCCCTCTGCAGAGATGCACTCGATACATTCAACAGCCCCTCCTCAGCCAACTGGGCTACATTGTTGAAGAGTAGTAATGGTACTATCGATAGGCTATCGATCATATGGAAATCAGACCTGATCGATAAAGTGATACGCAGTTTCTTCCAGGCAGCGGTTGTATCGATACTGCTATATAGATGCACTATTTGAACGCTAACTAAACGGCTGGAGAAGAAGCTGGACTGCAATTATACAAGAATTCTGCGTGCAATATTGAACAAGTCCTGGCAGCAACAACCTACAAGGCACCAACTATACGGCCACCTGCCTCCCATCACGAAAACTATCCAAGTTAGACGCACCAGACATGCAGGGCATGGCTGGAGAAGCAAGAACGAGCTCATAAGTGATGGACACCTATGGACTCCGCATACGGCTGAGCAAAAGCAGGACGACGAGCTCGAACATACATACAGCAGCTATGTGAGGATACGGGATGTAGCCCTGACGATAGGGAGAAGTGACGAGAGAGGGTCAGGGATATCCGTGCTAGCGGCACGACATGATGATGATGATGGCATGGGCGAACTGAATGTTTCTTTATATAGTAGTCGCATAGTATCGTATGCCATAGGAAATGAGGTCGGTAAGGACCAAAGAAACCTCCAACTCTGATTGTCGAGGTCGGAACGAGACAGAGAGGTGCGTATGACTTGGCCACGCTCCTTTGTATGTTACTTTGTTCACGCCCCCTAGCAGCCATTGAAAGTACTATTTGAAAAGTAAGAGATGTAATCCATACAAACCTAGAACTAGTGGAGGTCGGATAAGGAGATTAATGCAATTCCTAAAAATTTTAACCGAATAGGGTGAATTTCAGTCCAGCATGTTGTGACCACGTCACGGGGACTTTGTTCCCCTGATTTAGTCTGACAGAGAAAAATTGAATTTTTCTCGTTTGAATGCTATGCGTATTAACATTCTTCCATGTAAATATCTCCCGAACAAACATTCCATCGCACCTGCTATAGACTAAATAGTTCCATAACTGTTCTTCATCAAGAATGGACTTAAATAAATGACGTGGGTTGATATACCATTAAACAAAATACTGAGTGAGTCCTCATGGCAAGGAGGCAAGCGTACCGAACCGCGAAATCGCAGTAAGAATATCTCATTATCTGACAACACCTCCCGCTTGATTGGTACTTTTATGACTCTACCGTCTGAAGATTTTGTAAAACGCATGCAACTTGAGCAACAGATTTATAGTTTCCACAATTCTATTACTTATTGGTTACAAGAGTATCAAGTACAGTTTTCAGGCAAAAGGATTTTGTCGTTCTTTCATAATATATATACACACACACACACACACACACACACACAGAGAAACTGAGAAAGACACAGTGTGTGTGTGTGTGTATGTGTGTGTGTGTGTGTGTGTGAGAGAGAGGGAGAGAGAGAGAGAGAGAGATAGAAAGACTCTGGCGAAAATAGACGATATGTTTGAAAAATGATATCGTTCTCGAAATAAAGAGTGTTTCAGAAAAAATGATATTGTTTCATAATTTGATACCCTGACCAATTCTGTTTCTTAAATTTCAGCAGCATGTTTAGAAAGAATTATCAATTCCATGTTTAATGTTTAACAATGAATCTGGATGCCTAGTGTGTATGTTTATATCAAAAAAATTATCAGCTCAGAAAGATTAGTTGGAATAGAAAATCTTAATCATCATAGTATGCACGCAAAATATCTCTTTATCTCATATATATATATATATATATATATATATATATATATATATATATATATATATATATGCGCACACAGACACATACATTCTAAGACAACAGGGAGAGTGATTGAAAGAGAGAGATAGTGATACACATTCACTCACACGCTCATTAACACACACTTTGAGACACACAGGGAGAGAGAGGGAAAGATTGAGATAGTGATACACATTCACTCACACACACACGTACACACACACTTTGAGACACGGGGAAAGTGAGAAAGAGAAAGAGAGAGAGAAAGAGAGAATGGCACAAATGCACACACACACATACACACTCTGAGACACACAGGGAGAGAGAGAGAAAGAGATAGAGAGAGAGTGATACAAACACACACATAAGCACATACTCTCAGACACATATGGAGTCTGAAAGGGACACACACACATATACATACACCCTCTGAGACACACAGGTAGAGTGAGAGAGAGAGAGACATACACACATACACACACACTCTGAGAGAGAGAGAGAGAGAGAGAGAGAGAGAGAGAGAGAGAGAGAGAGAGAGAGAGAATGACACAAACACACACATATACAAAAAAAAAAATCTAGAATCAATAGAATTATTTTGAAAATAGCGACATTGTTTATGCTTTTTTTTGGTATTTTTTAAATATTCTATATTTCTTGAAAATATTCAATTCCCGTTGATAGCTATCTGTTTCTTGTATTCGTACGAATCTCAGTTTTATCCAACTCTGCGCTTACGCAATTTTGTAATGTTAAAAAAACAAACTAAAAAACTTTTTTAGAAAATTGTTAAAAAACACTCGTGAAAGCAACCTCTGATGATGGCCAATGAAAGGTCCGAAAGTGCTCGGAACAATTTTGCTAAATCATACACCGATTCTAACTTGAAACCAAGACACTTGTCGGAAAACGTGAAAGAATCTTGAAAAAGTCATATAGATAATTTTGGTCTTTTTATTTAATCAAACATGATTAAATGAAAGACTGGTGCCCAACTACAAATACACACACACACACACACACACACACACACACACACACACACATATATATATATATATATATATATATAAATGTTGGCGACCGAAGTCGAGGGCGACCAGACAGCTCCCTTTTCAATAGCTACTACACCGAAATGTAGGGAAGGGCGCTACTCCTTTCCCTGGATTGCTCCACTTTCCCCTTGATACGCACCTTATTATACCGAGTATTAAGCAAGGAGGTATAAAGTACCATTTTTAAAGTCTTTGGTATTATGCAACCTGGGATTGAACCCATGACTCCCGGACCATTGGCGAACACTCACCCACTAGTTTAATGAGCTGGTTATATATATATATATATATATATATATATATATATATATATATATATATATGGATTAATTATTATTGGATCGGTATGTATCCAGCATATATATGTATATTTCTGCATGAATCAGCAGATGACAATATAACATAAGAGGCAAACATCCTATGGCCAATCCACACACACACACACACATACACACAGGAACACACAGCATGCTTTCCCATAGAGCTAAACCCGTATAAAGTTTCACAGCAAATTGGGGTACCATTCTTCGGCCATTTGTTTATCCAAGAATTCTGGTTGGTTCTACTTGAAACTTCACCAATATAGACAAATAATTTCTGTAGGTAGTCGAACAAATCATATATTTAACGAAACTGTTTTGCCCTCATTCGTCGAGATTGTCGTCAGAGTATAATATTTACATATTTACCCCCCCACTCTCTCTCTCTCTCTCTCTCTCTCTTAGGTTCTCTTAGGGAATGGACTGGGTCACTCGAGTTAAAATCACCTGGACGCTTGATGTCACATAACGCGAATACTCTTCATTTTTTTTTTCTTATAGCCTCCACCTATAAGAAAAATATAAGTACGGGCTGGATTCTTTAACTTTCGTATAGCAACTGGTCTTGCAGAAAGAAAACTTTGAATGTGAATATATTAAACTATGCATAAATAAATTGACTTTGTGCCGCATCCTGCTCGTGATTTTAAATAAATTATACAAAGTTTGTCTTTATTTATTTCTGGACTATATAACATGACGACCAGTCAAAGAGAAAGGAAACTCTTAAGTGAAATCTATAAAACCCCGCAAAAAATTCAACTTGTACAAATTCTGGTTATTAAGAGGTGCATACGATAAATTTCCAGACTTTTTTTTTCGTATGGGCACTTTATTAATAGTACACACAAGAAACTCTAATCTTCTTCGAAGTAATCTCCTCTGGCTGCAATGCACTTTTTGTACTGTTACAACAACTTCTAGAAGGCCCATGGAAGTCCTCCTGTGTGAGAGTGTCAATGACCTTGATCACAGCCTCTTTCATCTCCTCAATTGGCTCATAACGATAGCCTCTGAGCTTAAGGGATAACCAAAAGTCACAGGGAGCAAGGTCTCGACTATAGGGACTGTGGGGAACTATCTTGATGGCCATCTTAATCAAATAGTCTGTGACAAGGATGGAGTTGTGGACTGGTGCATTGTCCTGCTGGAAATGCCACTGACCCGATTTGAAAAGTGCTGACCTCTTCCGACGGAATTTCTCCCTGAACTCCCCTAAAACCTCAACATAGTAACCCTAACTCTAACCCCAACCCTTTGGCCCATCAAATCTGGTGTATTGACTTCTTTACTCCTCTCACACCTCTCATCATCCCTCACATACTCCCTGCCTTCCTTGAATCTCTTATGCCACTCAAAAACTGATGCTCGATTCATGCAAGATAGTCGAAAAGCAGTCTGAAGCATTCCATACGTTTCTGTGGCATTATTTCCAAGTTTGAAACATAATTTTTTTGCATATAGTTGTTCTAAAGTGTCAGATTGCATTTTTGAAATTCACCATCTGTGACAATCAGACTTTTGAAGGGTGTATTCCAATTGCTGCTGTAGGTGTTCATTTGAACCTGAAATCATAAAAAATGGTCAGTCATCTCATAAGATGTATATCAATAACATACTGAATATTCAAGAGTCCTCGACAATTTTAAATACCAGTACGAAAAACGTCTGGAAACTTATCGTATGCACCTCGTACTTTCACAAAGTTTCGTAAGAGGACTTGTAACGGTAATTAGCCGTCATGGAGTTCGATTACTGAACATAAAAATATCTCTAAATGGAAGTTTACTTTGATGAACCAAACAACCAATACAAGGCAACATATTTTTTTCTCCAGAGCTATAAGAAGCTCTGCCTGACAACCAGTGTTTGTACTGGTATTGTCCACAATAATTGCCTTTATAGTAAATACCCTGTAGAACACTTCTAACAAAGCAGAAATATCCCATGATATAACACATACCCATTGGCTCTATGTTAGGAATAACTCTGCAAATGATATATCTATATTCAGTGTCCTTCTCCCTGGTAAAAATTAAGTGGCATTCTGATCCCTTGCTTTTCTAAATTTCATTTTTCCATGATTTCCTTGGTAGCCTCCTTGTATTTTTAAAATCTCCTCATCAAATGTGCAATTAATTCAAATGCAGATGAGATTTTAAGAGTTCTGTTAAAGGTTGTAATACCTGGTTACTTTCGCTCTTGTATTTATCCCATGAGTTATTCATTTAACAAATATAACGTCTTTTAAAGGCATTATCTAGGAATGACCTATGATCAGAAGATACACATTACATATGAATCTCATAGGGACTTTAAAATAACTGAAAGGTTTCGTTAGGTTGTCTCTCTGGCACAAAACTGTCATCAGTTATTTCTTCTCTGTAAGACTTGAGAAGAAAAATGTCTGATATAGAGGTAACATGTGAATAATCGTGTTGTTAGTGTCTTTTAATATTATATAAGCGAATATTTTATATTGTTCATAATTCCGATTTATTCTTATTTGATTTATTGAGAAGGAGGCAAATGTTACAGATGGAATAAATTTTATTAAATGACATCTACATATTTATTTTTCAGTAAGGTTAGGTGATTTTAAAGGCATGAAATATTTCACTTATCAAGAGAAAAGACATTGCAAACCTACAGTTTTAACAAAAAGTAATTAACAATTAATTAACAATTAAACTATTTCTAAAAAAAATGGTAACGAAAGTATTTCATATAGCCCTAACAGTCTTGGGAAATATATAAATCAAAAGCTTATCTTTCAGGCCATGGGAAAATAGTAGGGTAGACCGAGGTTTTTGAGATGGCAACCGGTCTGGGAGGAGGAAAACTCTAAATTCACTCCTGTTATACTCCGCCTAAAAATTGGCCTTGTGTCGGATCCACTTCGGTCGGTGGAATTAGTAATATATATATATATATATATATATATATATATATATATATATATATATATATATATATGTATATATATATATATATATATATATATATATATATATATATATATATATTGTCATCCACTGACAAAAATGGTAAGTGAAAGGAAAAATTGTGTCATTATCAAACCTGTCAAAGACCCATTTTCAAATTATTTAAAATACAGATTAAAATTTAACCTTCCTTAGCACACACACACCCACACACCCCTCTCTATATATAGATATATACAAGGATCATTAAATAAGCTTTCAGACTATTTTGGGCACTTTTATCGATAGTACACACATAAAACTCTAGGCCCTTCGAAGTAATCACCTCCGGCTGCAATGCACTTGTACTGTTACAACAACATATGGAGGCCCCATGGAAGTCATCTGGTGCGAGCGTGTCAATGACCTTCGTCACAGCCTCTTTCATCTCCTCAATTGTCTCATAACGACAGCCTCAGAGCTTAGGGAATAACCAAAAGTCACAGGGAGCAAGGTCTGGACTATGGGAGGCTGAGGAACTGTGAGGTGCATTGTCCTGCTGGAAATGCCACTGACCCGATTTGAAGAGTGCTGGTCTCTTCCGATAGAATCTCTTCCAGAACTCCCTTAAAACCTCAACATAGTAACCCTAACCCAAAACTTTTGGCCAATTAAGTGTGGTGTATTGACTTCCTAACCCCTCCCACACATCTCATCATCCCACACAGACTCCCTGTCTTCCTTGAATCTCTTATGCTACTCAAAAACTGATGTTCAATTCATCCAAGATGATCGAAAAGCAGTTTGAAGCATTCCATATGTTTCTGTGGCATTTTTTCCAAGTTTAAAATACAATTTTATTGAATATCGTTCTTCCTCACGTTCAGATTTGATTTTTGAAATTCAACATCTGTGACAATCAGACTTTAGTAGGGTGTATTCCAATTGCTGCAGTAGGTGTTCTTTTGAACCTAAAATCATAAAAATTGGTGAGTCACCTCATAAGATGTATAGTAAAAACATACTCAATTGGCAAGTGTCTACGACAATTTTAAATGCCTGTAAAAAAAAGATTGGAAACTTATTAAATGCCTCTCTCATATATATATATATATATATATATATATATATATATATATATATATATATATATTTCTTTAAGAAAAAACAACGAAACCAATCACAAAGGATTATAAATTTATTTCCATCCTGTTACGCATTTTTGAAATTTCCAAAAACACGAAAAAAAAAAGTACAGGACTTCTTCAGATCTTTTTGATAAAAAAAAAACTAGAATAGACACATCTAGTGCGAGCGCACCAGATGACTTCCATGGGGCCTCCATATGTTGTTGTAACATTGGTACATTGAGCTCTTTACCAGGAAAATTTAAATATTCATTCATGAATAATTTCTTGTCCTGATGGAATTACTCCTAACTCTTGTTTAACTGGACTAAGTATACTTATATATATATATATATATATATATATATATATATATATATATATATATATATATATATATATATGTGTATGAGGGACGTGCAAAAGTAATCATCACCCTTATAAAAATAGGTTTTCACACAGAATATATATATATATATATATATATATATATATATATATATATACTTCATGAAGTGATCGTGATTTAATGGTAACCTTTGTAGGAAATGTACACGACGGCTCGATTTCAAATCCTGAGCGATTCTCTTAGCACTTCGTATAGCCTTAATACCCTTGGGAAATGTATAAATCAATCACTTGTCTTTCTAGCCATGGGAAAATAGTAAGATAGACTGAGCTTTTGGGGATGGTAACCGGTTTAGGAGAAGGAAAACTCTGTATTCACTCCTGTAATACTCCGCTTAAAATTGGCCTTGTGTTGGATCCACTTTTGCAGTGGGGTTAGTAATATATGAGCTCTCTGGCGAAGGAATTGCCGGCCGCCGCTAGCGTAATGCAAAGCTCTTCGAAAGAATTGAGCACTCTGGTAGCCGATAAGGTATAAAAAAAATGTAAACAGAGGCTGCTGCTGCTGTTTCTAAAAGTAAAAATACCTTAAAATTCCACTAGCCAACCTGGTCCGCTTGGTGGACGAGTGGTCTGAAACACAGTCTAACGTAAAGTTGGACGGGTTTCGATCCCGGCTTCGAGCGTCTTGCGTGTCTAGCCACACTGAAGAGTTCTGATTGAACGAAACAGTCTGTCTGTGGATGACTATATATATATATATATATATATATAAATATTGTCATCCACAGACTGTTTCGTTGTATCACAACTCGTCAGCATGTCTAAACTCGTAGGACGCTTGAAGCTGGGATCGAAGCCCACCCAGTTAGACTTAGTTCCCATCTAGATAACTGATGACCAAGAATCAGATCGGCATCACAACTTCCGGAGATATCTGGAACATTGCAGATTAAAGATTTTCATGAATATCTAATTCTTTCAGAAAGCAAAAAAATTTGTTACCTTCAAGAACCATTTACCACATTTAAATCTGAACATGCCATTTTACTTTAAAGTTGACCATGGAGCTCTACTTCATTTAGAAAGCAAATAAATATGTTGCTTGCACGAATCCAACTGCAGTCAGAGAGGTAATCGGAACATTTTAGGTTAAAATTCATCATCAAGTTCCATTTTGTTTAGAAAGCAAATAAGTATGACATTTTCACGAATACCGCAGTCAGCGTATTGATCGGAACATTTTAGTTTACAGTTGATCACGAAGGGTACTTCGTTTTAAATGCAAAGAAATGTATCTCTTGCAAGAACCTACAATCAGTCAGGAAATCGAACTTTTTTCTTTAGAAAGAAATTGAAATTAGTTTTCAGTAAAAACTGTTCTTCAGTACGTTATTTTAGGTTATTTCTCTTAACCACCATCCTTTCCGTGGTTGACCGAAACATTTTAGTATATATTAGAGTAATACAAACGTCTTCAAAAATTTCCCTATTGAGAGTTACATTTGGGCAACTCAATATGCTTTTTCTAAGATCGTGATGAACTACCCTGAAATGAAATATGCCAAACTCACTTGATACATTCTGTGTATTAGTAAACGAATTTGCCGCAATAGTTTCGAAATCGACTTCGCAATCCACTGTTTTAGGCCCACCTGACCTTGATTCATCGTCAAGGTTCACACAACCCAAGTAAAATTTCATGCAGAAAATGGTTACTGAACCGTGATCAATTGAACCTTCAACTTTTTACAGAAAAATGATTTTAATAACTTCCATGGCGCTTTGGCAGAGTGCGAACTTGTAAACGATAAATTCTTGAATTGTAATATAATTGCTGAGGGATTTCGTTTTGTATATCTTGCCTTTCGGTTTAGTTAGGATGAGAACCTTTCGGCTCAGTGCATGGGTTAGTTAGGTGCAAACATTAACACATGTGTTCACGCGCGTGCGGGGAGGATGTGTCATTCACAGATGTCAAAATAAAAAAAATCCCTGAAAGGAATTAAGACCAGGGGATGTGAGTAACGTCACGCACCGGAAGGGTTGAGGATTTCAGGATTTGAGAAAAAGCAAGGAGATTTGGTTTGATTCGTGCATAGCTGCTCTATAGAAAAATAAATCATGGCCATTCTGTCTTGGTGGAAAGTCGGAAAAATATGCTCCCAAGCTTGTAAGTCAAATGTTCATGAGAATTTTAACTTAATTTGTACAAAACCTCATGGACTAAACGATTCCTTATGTATTTTATATAGCCCTAATACCCTTGGGAAATATATGAATCAAACGCTAATCTTTCCGGCCATGGAAAAATAGTAGGGTGGACCGAGGTTTTTGAGATGGCAACCGGTCTGGGAGAAGGAAAACTTTGAATTCACTCCTGTTATACTCCGCTTAAAAATTGACCTTGTGTCAGATCCACTTCGTGCGGTGGAATTAGTAATATATATATATATATATATATATATATTGTCATCCACTGACTGACTGTTTCGTTGTATCACAACTCTTCTGTACAGCTAGACACGTAGGACGTTTGATGCTGGGATCGAAGCCCACCCACCTTTACGTCAGACACTGTTCCCATCTAGATAACTGATGACCAGGAATCTTATCGGCATCACATCTTCCGGAAATAACCGGAACATTGCTGATTAAAGTTTTTCACGAATATCTAATTCTTTCAGAAGGCAAATAAACGTGTCGCCTTCAAGAACCATTTAGCACATTTTGGACTAAACCTCATGTTGAATTTTAAATGCACTTATTAACCTATATACATTCGTGTCTAATTAAAGAAAAGAGAAAATATTGATAATGATGTTGATTTACTTTGATCAATCAATATATAAATAAAAACAGACCGATATATATTGATGCGAACAAAAAGGATTAGAATCGAATTAGAGTAATTGATCGATACGAATCTTCAATCCAAGATTTGCACAAATATGATTGTGAATTTTGCATCTCATTTGAATTAATGATCAGTGAAGCGGAAATCCTTTTCTACAGGGAAGAGTTTTTCTGATAATCTTTAGATTTAATTCTCTGTTTTTAGTTGTTAAGTCCAAAATAAATTATGATCATTTTAAGTTGTCCGGATATTGTAACATTGCAAGAGTGTATTACCGGGGATGTGAATGGATTCGTTTTAAAAGATTTATAAATTCTTTATAAATTATAAAATAGATTTAATTCTCTGTTTTTAGTTGTTAAGTCCAAAATAAAATGATCATTTTAACTTGCCTAGATATTGTAACATTGCAAGAGTGTATTACCGGGGATGTGAATGGATTCGTTTTAAAAGATTTATAAATTCTTTATAAATTATAAAATAGATTTAATTCTCTGTTTTTAGTTGTTAAGTCCAAAATAAAATGATCATTTTAACTTGCTTAGATATTGTAACATTACCGGGGGTGTGAATGGATTCATTATAAAAGAATAAAGGTCGCTGTCGGAAGGGAGAGGCAAAGATAAAGTTTAATATCTCATCCGGTACGACAGGCTTAACCAAATTTATGTCACTGAAAAATGCAAGTAAAAAAGAGCTACCGAAATCGACAGACTCAAACGGCTATCTCAGTACTGGCAGACAATAGTTTGGTTTTGTTGTTTTGTGGCAAATCAAATATTGTTGGTTATTCAATGCCAAATCCCTTTTTTACACATATAATGGATATATGTTTTTTTAAACACATTTTGTAGCTACACACAGTTAAAATGATCCAACAGTTCTATTTCTAAAAATTCAATTTCGAATAAGTCAGAAAGCTTAAAGCTTCCAAGTATTGCTAGGTATCACTAACAATTCAATTTAGCATAATTCATCAGCATGCACTTAGTTTAAATGTCAAACATTTCTATTTGAATCATAGATAGGACCCTATCAGGTGCTACCACTCTGGGCCAGAGAGGACCTGGGAGCGATGGCATTGAAGGAGTATTTCGCATTCCCCAATGCTACAGTATTACTGGGGCCCCAACATCAGATTGTTTAATTTCATATCTAGGACACTCGTTGAGGGATGGATGTCTCACGCCTCTGCAGAAATGCAGTCAGTGTATTCTAGAGTCCCGGTCGACATGTCTAACTGGTTTGGTGATGTGACCCACTCAAGACTGAAGTGGTGGTTAGGTGTTCTGTGAACCCCTAAAAAAGAAGCTGGCTTTCTCGATTCCTGCTCTTTAGCAGCTGCGTATTTGAGAAGACAAGTGGTCACATGGAGTGATTGAACCATTCAAAAATACAAAAAGAGCTGGTTCCTATTAGAAAAACAATCTATCTCACATATTGTGCGTATTACCCATTTATCGTTTATAAAACGTAATGAAGCTTATATGCTATTAAATATATAAAACTAATAAGATATTATTCAATCCAGTAAATCCGGAGTAGGGTATAATTCCAATCGGAACCAATAAAATATTCAAAAAAAGAATATTAAATTTAAACAATCCTGGTAAAGAGCTCAATTTCAATAAAATCCACAGAGCAAATAATTTTCTTTAAAAATAAACAACAACCTGTGACAATAAGATAATAGATTTATTTCCATCTTGTTAAAAGTATTGATATAAATCAATGCTCTAAAAAATTAACAGATTTTAATGATGAAAATTGACGTACTAAAATTAGATTGTCTGAATAATTTTTTATAAATGTTTGAATTTTTGACATGTATTATTGTAACTGTAAATTTTGGCCTCTGTTAAAACTGAAGTATGATAAAACGGGATGTAGTCTGGTTGTAAACGTAAAAAAAAACATTCTGATATATTTCTTGTTTGCTCTGAAGAAGTCCAGTTAGTTTTTTAGAGCATGGATTTATATCAATGCTTTTAAGGGAATGTAAATAAGTTCACTATCTTAATCTTATTGATTGTTGGGACTTTTTGAAGAAAAAATATAGAAACTAGTATATATTTACTCTTTATTGTTTATATATATATATATATATATATATATATACATATATATATATATATGCATTTATATTCTCATGAGCCAAGCCAATTAGATAAACAGGTCGATATCATCAAATTCTTTTTCCTATACTGTTGGATTTCATTCCAAGCTTTACTGAATACACACACACACACACACCCTTTCTCTCTCTCTCTCTCTCTCTCTCTCTCTCTCTGTATCCATGTGTGTAATCAGGCACGGATCATTGAAGAATATATGCTAGTTAAAAAGCTCAGATTTTCAAAATATTTTTTAATTAACCATTTCCTCTTCATTAAATCGTACGTGAATGAATTATCAAGAAGATTCTCATAAATGATTATGTATTTCGCTGGTTGTTGGATACAATTCACACCAGAAAAAGGGCACTGAGATTGTGACACTGACATCAACAAAATTACTATATATATATATATATATATATATATATATATATATATATATATTAGTGGGTAGAGTGTTTGTCTATAGTCCAGGAGACCTGGATTTAATCCCAGGTCGCGTCATACCAAAGACTTTAAAAATGGTACTTGATACCTTCTTGCTTAACACTCAGCAATATAAGGTACGTATCAAGAGTAAACTGGAGCAATCCTGGGAAAGGAGTAGCGTCCACTCCTACACCTCGGTGTAGTAGCTATTGAAAATGGTGCCTTCTGGTCACCTTTGACTACGGTCGCCAACTTTACTTACTTATATATATATATATATATATATATATATATCACAGTCTCTCATATTTTCTGTATGTTTTAGTCAAATAACAGGTTTTCTGCGGCCTATTGTCAGCAGTGCGCTATATCGACCAATGCACTTATTTACAAACCTAATTCAACAAAAGGCAAATTCAATCTGGACCTCCATTGAGAATTAGACTCGCTAATAATGGTCTGCGAGTATCGCTTGTAATTCATAACTGCACCCAAGAAAACCAGAATTAGGAAAAATTAGTACAAGGAAAGAAAGTAAAACGGAAAAGAGAGAATAATGCTTCCAATGAAGAAAAAAATCTTCTGATCCCTATGAACCAAGGTCGGTTGAAATGAAAATTTAGCTCTGTCGATTGGTTTAAAATACACCGAATGCACTCTAAAAGGAAGAGAAAGACATCCCTTTCATCCCTATAAAAAAGATATCTTCAATCTCACAGTAAGATGCACCCAATTGTTAGATTCTAATATTTGTATTTTGAATTGCATTCATTACCCCATTGTGATTACTCCCTGGTTTAGTCGGGCTCGGAATGGTAAAACCTGTTTTGGTCCCATGAATGTGTCAAATTTATTTTTTCGGAAATTATTACGGATGGCTAACATTACACAAAGCAATAAAAGTTTCGTTTGGTTTCTTTGATTAATGGCATATCAATCTCCCTGTCTTATTTAATACTAAAGGTGTGTCCTCGTGGTGTAATGGCTAAAATGATGAATGCGGAATCGTAGTGAGCGAGTTCGAACTCCATTCTCGCAATTAAGTTCTTTTCCAGACAATTACTCTTTGGAAAGTAATGAACCCCCTTATCCTTCAAGCCATGAGTTAAATAGTAACACTACTGTTCTTCTAGAAGGATGGCTTTGGCATTAGATAACTAACAAATGTTGAAATGCCATTAAACAAATAAATCAATACAAACATTAATGCCAAAGTAATCCTTGCAGGGGAATAGCAGTGGTACAATTTAACCCTTAGCTGTGGGAATAAGATGGTTCATGCCTTTTTCAAGCTAATTTGACTGAAGGTGAACGAAATAGTACCGATGAAGTTTGAACTTACCATGATGTCATAAAAACACTTAAACTCAATACACCTGAAAAAGTCAGCTTATACGTAAAGCATTTACCAGTCCTCTATCTCATGTAGTCAGTATTTAATATACGTATTTACTGAACACCGTTGCCTCCAGCAGAGTAAGGCTGGTTATAATTGCAACTTTCACTACTTCTTGACTACTTGCCTAAGCAAAGCTAATAAACCCAGACTATTCTCCTATTTTTCCCCATAGTTAAGAGGAGAATAAATTCCTTTCCCAAGATCCTCATCAGGAAGGGAAATGCAAACATCCTCCCCCAGGGTTAGAACTCAGGTCTCAGATTCCATTTTATTTGGCGATAACAGTTAAGCAAACCAAGTCAGGATATAACGTATGGTCGTATTTGTTGAAAAAACTTTACTGTAAAATGATCAGTGTAGCCGAAAATATTTTTAATATGATGATATTTCTCTGTAAATTTTCAACCACCCCAAAAGAAAATACGCATCATTTTTGTTATTGAGTTTTTGTGAAAGCTGCAAGAAAGTCGAAAAATAATGAACCATTTTGGTTTAAACGCACAACGAATATGCTGTGAGCTATTCCAAGGTTTCATTAATACGTTTTTGATGGGAAATATATTTTTCCTTTCATATTTAAAATCTGACGGGGGTGTTCTCGTGGTGTAATGGTTAAAGCGATGGACTGCGGAATCGTAGTAAGGGAGTTCGAACTCCAGTCGCGCTATCACTTTCACTTTCGGGCAAATACCCTTGGGAAAGGTATGAACCCCCTTATCCTCTCAGCTATGGGTTAAATAGTATCACTACTGTTCTTCTAGGAGAATGGCTTCGGCAATAAATAACTTACAAAGGTTGATATGCCATTAAACAAAGAAACCAAACCAAACCTAAAATCTGACGCTATCTTCCTTGTTCCGATATCTGAAGTATATGATGTTAAGGTAAATAACGCTTGTATAAGTTGAAAATTTCACAGTATATGTCTTATCGGGGATATATGGCTTGTTCCACATTCATGTGAGACAGAATGGCAATATATAGTGGTATTCGACCAGAACAACGAGTCCAGGTGAAATAACAGATATGATAACATGTGATATTCCCATTCAGGGATACAGAATACAATAATGTGAAAAATAAAATACCATTCAGTTTATTTTCCTTAATACACATGTAATTTACTGAAAATTACGACTGTTAAATGTTTTATTTATTTCTTTGCATATTAAGACAATTGATAATTATTCTATTCTGTCTTCCTCACTTTTATATATCTATCTATTCAACTTATCTTTTTTATATCACTCTTTTTTCTATCTATCTATCTATCAATCTATCTATCTCAGACTTTTCCTATCTATCTATCTATTTCATTACAAATACATTAATAGATATACTCCATTATAAATTTATTTCACCAACATGTTAAATGGCTTTTCATATGGTTTTGAAGAGAAATTTCAGTTTAAAACCATCTGAAGAGCCAGTTAATTTGCTAGTGAAATAAACTTATAATGGAGTATATCTATTAATTTTCTTGTTTTTAATTATATATTTTACTCTGCATTTGTGTTTATATTAATCAGTCGGGCAATGAGCACTCTATTTGGATTATTCGCTGACTTAAATTATATATATATATATATGCTGCCAATATATATGTATATATATATATCGGCAGCATGTCTTCATTGATACATATTTGATAGATCATAAAAGATATTTTTTGTCTGTATAATTTTTTATAAATTCATTCGAATTACCGTATTGATCGTGTGATATTCGGCGGGAATTGGTAATAAATCTTCCATAATTAGTTATTTCCCAACTACTTTCTGCTCAACATAGGGCCATTATCAGGGGAGGATGTATTACAAAAGTTATTCAACTTTTATAAGTACGCATCTACTTTGTCAGAATGAGCGTTTGTACTGTTGTATTGTGTAGCGTTTACTTTTCGAATTTGTCTCTATAAATAGCGTCAGTAGCTAAAGGCATTTAAGTACATAAGCGCAGGTTTCAAAATTAATTCTATTAAGTTTTGATTGTATGTTCCTAATATATAATATCTCGAGAATCTGTTGTATTTGCTTGTTATTTTGTTCTAATGTTGTGTTTTCGGTAAGAATATTCCGTAATTTTGTTGTTAGGCATTAATGTTTTTTTAAATGCTGTTCTATAGAACTTGTATCAGAACGGTGCATTGTAAGTCTTCTCGATAGGGTAGTTTTGTGATACATCCTCGCCTGATGATGGCCCAAGGTTGGGCCGAAAGTACATGGCAAATAACTAATTATGGAAGGTTTATCAACCAATTCCCGCCGAATATAAAAAAAAACAAACAATACGACAATTTGAAAGGATTAACAAAAAATATGTAGACAAAAAACGTCTATCATGTTAAATCAAATGACGACTACCAGTTGTCAAAATTTCAGTTTTTCACAGTTATTTCTAAGAAATATAAGGTTTTAAAATTGTGTCCCTTAGTTTTGGACGCTACTATATATATATATATATATATATATATATATCAGAGGTGCTTGTGGTGTAATTGTTACCATCGTTGGAAATAAACATGGTGACCCCATTTATATTTATGGACAAAGCTATTCGCATCTCACATAATTCTAATCCCTTTAGAAGAGTTATGAATCCAACTATTCCTCCTCGATAGAAAAATAGCTGAGCAGCCAGGAGTGTTTAACTTCAATACAACCAGCGGTCTACGAGATGAAAACACTGAATTTAAACCTGTTGAACTACACTTAAAAACTGGCCTTTTGAGGCATTCTTTTCCCGTGGATGGGCTGGTAAACATATACATATTGTGTGTTCTTTATATATCTGTTTATTTTTCACCTGTATGCTGTCTCATGCTTTCTAAGATCTGAAGAAGGGGGTCTACATTCGTTACCGCTTAGACGGTTCCCTCTTCGACCTACGTCGACTCACAGCAAAGACAAAGAGCCTGCAAACTCTCTTCCAAGAGGTTCTCTTTGCCGACGACTGCGCACAAGAGGCCCACGCAGAACTAGACCTACAGCAGATGCTGGGCTGCTTCTCCGAGGCATCCAAGCTCTTCGGCCTGACAATCAGTCACGGAAAGACGGAGATGTTCCACCAATCTGCACCATACTACCACCCTCTCCCCCCACCATCACCATTGACGACAAACCATTGGCCAACGTAGAACATTCCAAATATCTGGGGATCACCATATCTTGTGTTGGCTCCTTGGACAGAGAAATTGACACTAGAATCAGCAAGGCAAGTCAGGCGCTGGTCAGTCTCCGCAATCGAGTGCTCAGTGAACACAACATCCGCCTATCTACGAAACTGAAGGTCTACTATAACGTGGTTCTTCCCTCCCTCCTCTATGATTGTGAGACATGGGCACTGTATCACAAGCATATCAAGAAACTGGAGCTCTTCCACATTCGAGCTCTCCGCTCCATCCTGGGAATCGGGTGGCAGGACAACATCAGCAATCTGGAGGTCCTCAATCAAGCTAAGTCCACCAGCATAGAGACCACCATCATCAAGGCCCAACTTCGATGGGTTGGACTCGGGATTCGAATGTAGGAGTGTCGGATGCTGAGACGCCTGATGTACGTGGAACTTCTGACCGGCAAAAAATCAAGGTCAACCAAAACTGCGGTATAAAGACACGGTCAAAATCAATCTCCAATGGTGCCACATCAATCCCAGAGACCTGGAGGGATATGCCATGAACAAACCAAAATGGCAAGGCTCGGTTCACAGAGCTTCTGCCAACTTTGAAGAGGCTCGATGCCAAAAACCCACTGCTGCCAGAGAGACACACCGCAGAGCAGCCTTGGTAGTGATCACAACAACTGACTTCCAGTGTCCCCACTGTTCAAGACTCTGTGCCTCTGGGCTGGGGCTCGCGGCCACCTCTGTGTTCATAGATAAGTTGTAGAACAGAAGCGTCATCATCGGATGACGTGCTGAACTGTGACACCTTAGTAAGTGAGTTCGATCTCCAGTTGCATCAACATGTTACCTTTCAGAGTAATACTTTTGGGAAAGGCATGAACTCCCTTTTCTCCCGACAGTATTACAAATTTTCTACAACAATCGCATTTATAATGAATAAAACTCGAAGGTTGACATGCCATTAAACAAAGAAACGAAATCTATCCATCTATCTATTTCTTTCTTTCTTTCCTTCTTTCTTTCTTTCTTTCTTTCAGAGTATCTTCATTATCTATCAATCCGAAGCTCGCCCCATGTCGTGTATAGAAAATTTGTTTAAATATACGTCATTAGATAATCTATCTCCCATCTGAAATTGAATTCCGTTCACAAATAAGCTATGTGTATAAATATAAAGACATCTAAATTACAACTAATTAATGTCGAACATCTATATGCATTTATATACAAATAAACACGGATACAACTTTTGATGTCAATCAAATGGGAAAATAACTATTTTGTATATTTATTCAGACAGAAGAGACGGAGTTGACATGATTTTATATTGAATCGGTGGATATTTCGTAAAATAAGTAAACATACAGAGAAACGAAATAACATATTCACCTTCTCACATTTCACTCTAGATATTTCGTATTGTGTTTGATGTTCTCTTTCTCTCTCTCTCTCTCTCTCTCTCGCTCTCTCAAATTTCTATTGACAATACTCGCTAGGTATATATCTATATATGACTGAATTCACTTGCAGAAACACTCAAATACGCACACAACCACATCTACGCGCACACGTATGCATATAGACGCAAATGCACGCACGCACGCACGCACGCTACTCTCGAACACATTCATCCACTCATCCACACATATACACATATAGATTCGCTCTGAAATACATAAGCAATTAGAATGTAAGCAAGAGGGACTCACAGTTCGTCTTATATAGAGAGGAAGAAACATTTCAAGTTAGATAGAAGGTTGGTTGGTTGGTTGGTTGGTTTTTTTTCTGTTTTGGGCGTATTAACCCTTTTCGTGTCATTTAACGTCGAATAATATCATTTTTATAAAACATTTAAACAATTCAGTATAGTTAAGTATATTTTTTTGCTTTACACACAGTTCAATGTTAAAAACAGTTCCATTTCCATGAATTCATTTTGGTATAGATTTTTCTTCAACACAAAGTAAAAACAGTCATTTAAAAACGAATCAGTTTAGTTGAATTGCAGTTTAGTTATATATGACCCATAGATAAGACCCTATCAGGTGTTACTTTTCGGGTCAAAGTGGACCTGGAAACCATGGTAATGAAGGGGTACTCCGAATTCCCTAAAGTTCAAACATTACTGAGGCTTCACCATCAGATTGTTTAGTGTCGTAACTAAGACACACGTTGAGAGAGTCTTTCCCCTTTGCAAGAATGCAGTCGGTATATTCTACAGCCCCTGTCGATTGGGCCGTGAGATGGAAAGATGTATATATATATATATATATATAGTCAGACTGAATGAGAGACAGAGACATCAAAGAGCGATAGGAAGAAAACATATTTTATATTTGTACGTGTAACTCAATCATAGATAAAACTAAATAGATTTCATCTAGATACACATACACACACACATCTGGATGCACACGTATACACACACGAATACATACTTATTTATATCTATATATGTCTTATATACAAATATCTCTCTACCTTTGGCATTCTGTCAGTCTGTCAGTCACTCTCTCTCTCTCTCTCTCTCTCTGATTGTTTCTTACAATTTTCATCATCTGCTTATATCGAGACTGCAGATGTAATCATCAAAAGAGAGAGGAACGAAGTATGAAAAGCCAATTTCGTTTTTAAATTGTCTCCTATTATTGCAAGGAAGCCTTTCTCGAAAAGAGCATCTTAAAAAAAATTAAGACCATATGTGGTTGACTACGACAGGGATACCGGTCGACATAACCACGAAAACCAATCGGGACTTATTGCCTTTGTTAGGAATTGGACGCTGTTTTCTTCCGTTGTGGCCTTTTTGTCAATGTGGGGAAGAACGCCTGATAAGAAAAGCATTACTTCGGACTGAGTGAGATCGCAGTCAATGAAAGAACTGACGAAATTCTCGGCCCTTATTTTACATATTCAACACAGTTTTGCATGTTTGCTATCGAGTTTGCTATTCGTTGAATATAGTGGTACAGTACAAAGAAATATCAATCAATACTGATTCTCCGCGTTTTAATATGTTACCCGTAAGATGGATTTTTAGGAAACAATAAAATGTTCTGCAGTACAAAGTCTGCAGAGTACGGAAAATATTAGACTCGTACAATCTTGTTTTTTGTTGAAGAAAAATCGCCAAATGCATGAAGATTGGCATGGTATTCTTTTAAGTCAGTTAATTGGTTGGATCTTATGAAATATCTACTCTTTAAGCTTTTATAATACCAAATTCATATATATATATATGCACAAATTTCATTAAACATAATATACATCTTCTATCTACATATTTTCTTCTGGATCCGTTCGTATTCCGTATTGCTTTTATCGTATTCGGCGGGAATTGATTTATGTATTGTCCATAGTTGTATGTATTCCTAGTGCTTTCTGCCCGACTTTGGGGCATCATCAAGAGAGGATCTATTACAAAAGTGATGTAACTTTTGTTTTTGCATATTACTACTATGTAAGAGCGTCTTATCCGTTGAGGATTATAGCGTTTGCTTTTAAATCGGTTTCTATGAATAGTGTCAGTAGCTAAAGATATTTAAGTACATTAGCACTGGTTTGAAAATTAATTCTATTAAGTGTTGGTTGCATGTTTCTAACATGTAGTGCTTCGTGAATCTCTATACATATTTGATTGAACTTAATGGATCAACGAAAAAATGCTGCCAAAATATATATTTGTAAATGTTTAGTTTGTAGATGACATTTTTCAACGAGCCAGTGCTTATTTGTTTGCACACAGTTAAACGGTTCAAAATATTCTCATCGAAAATGAACAATTTAATATCAGTCATTTGCTTGCAAACAATTTGATGGTTATACATGAATTATTTGTAAGTTGATAATTTTTAGCTAATTCTATTTTAAAATGAAATCGAGCTAATTTGTTTGCCCACAAGTCAATGGTTTCTTACCCTAATGATTATCTAGTTATCAGATAATCCTCTTGCTATCTAACACTAATAATATCAATTATTTGCTTACTCTTTCAAGTATTTCTCACGCTTATAGTTTTATATGCACACAGTTAAATGATTTCCTGCATTGCTATTTAACAGGAATAATTTTTATCCAACATTATTCCTTGATTTGGTCACTGTTAAAGGGTTCTAAGATTTGCTATATAATAATCCAATTCAGGTTTTACACAGATGGATTCAAGCATTTCTGTCTTACACATATTATGCTATTTAGTATTAAACATTTGTTTGTCCACATGTAAATGGCTTCAAGTGTCACTATCCAGCACCAATAATTGTATTTTCCAACAGTTAGGTGGTTTTTACGTATCGTTATGCAAGACTAACAATTCAATCTAACATAAGTCATTTGTTCACACAAAGTTAAATGGTTAAACAGTTCTATTTGATCCATTGATAGGTTGGTTGGGTTTCTTCGTTTAATGGCATATCAACCTTTGTAGGTTATTTAATGCCAAAGCTATTCTCCTAGAACAGTAATGGTACTACTTATCCCATAGCTGGGAGGATAAGAGGGTTCATACCTTTCCTAACGGTATTTGCCCGAAAGTGAACGTAATAGCGCGACTGGAGTACGAACTCGCTTACTACGATTCCGCAGTCCATCGCTTTAACCATTACACCACGAAGACACCCCCACAATTGATAGGATCGTAACAGGTACTACCACTCAGGTCAGAGTATGCCTGGGAATAATGGCAATGAATGGAGATTCTACATTCCCAAAGCACTAAACCTGAAACCTCAGCATCAGATATAGTTTAGTATCTTGCCCGGGACACTAATTCTATTTGACCAATAGATAGGATCGTAACAGGTCGCACAAATTTCGGGTCAAAGTGGACGTGGAAGTAAAAGGAAGTAAACAGTACTCCACATTCTCCAAATGTTCATCACTTGACTCTGACCCTCAGATGTTTTAGTGTCGTATCCAGGACATTCGTTGAGGGTTCGGTTCGGTTTGTTTGTTTAATGGCACGTCAACCTTTGTAGGTTATTTAATGCCAAAGCCATCCTTCAAGAAGAACAGCAGTGGGACTATTTAACAATAACTGGGAGCATAAGGGGGTTCATAATTTTCCAAAGGGTATTTGTCCAAAAGTGAACGTTTTAGCGCGACTGGAGTTCGAACTCGCTTATTACGATCCTGGAATCCATCGCTTTAACCATTACACCGCGAGGACACCCCTAAGTTTAGGGTTCTCTTCCGTCTCTGCACAGATGCATTCTTTGTATTATACCACCTCAGCCAACTTGGCTTATATTCCTTTTCAGATTGGCATAAAAATTAAGTGTAGATATAAAAATTATATAAGTTTTTTAGATGCTCTCATACTTCATTTAATTCATCATTTCTTCTTATACTAAAGAATGTAATAAAAACGATCAGTCTTGATATTCTTATTACATCATATATATATATATATATATATATATATATATATATATTCGCCATCTGTCCATAAGGCCTGACTTCAATCTAAGGATGGTTCATACAAAAGACTCAAAAGACTTTACTAGATGCCACCTTGCATAACACTCAGAATCATAGGGAACGGATGAAGGGTAAAGTGGATCAATCAAGAGAACGAATAAAGCCCTTCCATATACCTCGTTGTAGTAGCTAATGAAAAGGGAGCCTTCGATTCACCCTCGTCTACGGTCGCCAACATTACTTTGTGTATAAATAAATGAATAAATAAATGAATATATATATATATATAGAATTTAAAAATTAAAAAAAAAAATTTACTGTAGAAAGTGAGTTTTGAATATAAGTCCGGTTACATTATTGTGATTTCAACTGGTAATAAATATTAAAAACTGGAAGTGGGTAAATGGGGAGGAAACTCTTCATCCCTTTCCTACAGCGTTCCACCCTTTCCTCCTGTGTTTATTCTGACTGTAATTATTTCATCCATTAGATCTGAAGAAGTCCTGTTACTTTTCATGTTATTGATTCATATCAATACCCATAACAGGATGGAAATAAATTTATAATCCTAATGTGACCGATTTTTGTTTTCCTTAAAGGTACACACAATATGTTGCAAAATGCATCTCACTGTAAATCACCGGATGTGGAAATATGGGAATTGTCGCTTTGTTACCATTATTCTATGTCCAACCTGACCCCGTGTGATACCACTTATTTGGGTCTCATCAAAGCTTAGGTCGTGTCTAACGAGCTGAACTGCAACATCATAGTTAGGTAGTTAAAACTCCTGTTCCACTTTTTTCATACTAATATCTATCTCATATCGATGGGTTACATATTGCCACAGCTCTTTTTTTAGGATGACTTTAGCATTAAATAGCTCTCAAAGTTACATGGGGGGTGTCCTCGTGGTGTAATGGTTAAAGCGGTGGACTGTGGAATCGTAGTAAGCGAGTTCGTACTCCAGTCGCGCTATTACGTTCACTTTCGGGTAAATACCCTTGGGGAATGTTTGAACGCCCTTATACTCCCAACTATGGGTTAAATAGTACCAATACTGTTCTTCTAGGCATTAAAATAACCTACAAAGGTTGATATGCCATTAACACAAAGAAACCCAACCAAACCATCAAAGTTGCATATGCCATTAAATAACTAAACCATAAAAATCATCTCAGGTTAAAGCAAATCCGTTAGAATATGAAATATAAAATACCTGCCCATTGGTATAATAGGCAAAGTGTTCGCCAATGGTCCGGGAGACCGGATTTCAATTTAAGGTCGAGTCATACCAAAGAATCGAAAATGGTAGTTGATGCCCCCTTGCTTAACACACAGTATTATAAGGTAGGGATCAAGACTAAGTGGAGCAAACCAGGGAAAGGAGTTACGCTCCCCCTTCATATATATATATATATATATATATATATATATATATATATATATATATATATATATATATATATATATATATATATATATCACCGGACATTGGTGGAAGAGCGTATTAGTCCGAAGTTGAATGAAAATAGTCTCCACCAGGATTTGAAATCTGCTCACGAAGTCTACTTTCTGGTGAAATAACTGTTATACTGATTGTACACACAAACGTATCTATTTTTAATTTGGGTGAAAAAGATTTTGTTTTATTTATTTTTGGTGGGGTGGTTAAAGAAATAAAAACTGCAGATCGTGACTGAAAGGCCATTAGATCTTTTTCAGTTACAACAATATTGAGTATACAAAAATAAAATTCATCTTTTTAATACGCATTTCCCTCCCTTTTCAGTGATCTAGAAATGGTAAAAAAAAGAAATGAAATAAAAAAAAACAATAACAAAAAATAAGAAAATGAAAAAAGAAAAATCTCTCAGCTGATATTCACTTGCAGGTGTAGCAAATTTCAGAAAAATGCCATGATTTTTACAACACAAAGCTCACACAATCTTTGTTTTTGCGGGGGCCGATTAATTCATACGCTTGAGAACATGTCAGTAAGTGCGTTGGTGCGTGGGTGTATGTATGTATGTATGTATGTATGTGTACCCGTTGCTACATATAGATATACATCGTTCTTTTCTTTCCTTTTTTTTGTTAAAATCGCTGTTTAAAATATCAGAATAAATATATATAATTAAAAAAATCGTTGGAAAATGGTTATTCTTTTTATGTTCAAATATTTGAGCAGAATAAATGGATACGAGTGGAAAAATATGTTTTATTTATTGGCAAATGTATTTCAGGAAATCAATGAATCAACAAATCAATAATTAAATCAATAATCTCAGCAAACGATATATATCGGCCTTTGTATTTGTGGCTGTTGTTAAAAGTAAAAATGTGCCAAATAATTCTTTTTTATTTATTCATCAATTTATGTATTCCTGTTTCCTTGAGATCTATCAAATAGCACATTGTGTATCTATCTATCTATCTATCTATCTATCTAAATCTGTAATATGTATATTTAAACTTGTTTATATATGTGTGTTTGTGTGTTTGTGTGTGTGTGTATGTGTCTTCATTATCTATCTATCTAGCAATCAATCTATCCATGTCAGAATGTTCATTTTTACCTCTCCTTGTATGTTATCTATCTATCTATCTATCTATCGAAATCTGGAAGTATGTATATTTAGATTCTTTTATATATATATATATATATATATATATATATATATATATATATATGTCACACACACACACATACATATATATATGTATGTGTATGTGTGTGTGTGTGAGAGAGAGAGAGAGAGAGAGAGTGTGTGAGAAAATGTGTGCGCGCTCATGCGCGTTCTTTCTTTGGTTGGTTTCAAGCTATTTCCATCATTATTGTGTTATTTAATGTCGAAATCAATTATTTGCAGGCAATTATATGGTTTTAAGCTACTATCCACATCGATTATTCTAATGGAGATGGTATGCTTGTCTCTTTGTAAAGGAATCTTTGTCACCAATGACGTCACTATTATCTGTCTAAATTTTTGAGATGAGATTTCATTCTCATTATTTAGGTTGTAATTTTTCGGACCGTTGTCCTCATTTTATTGATGTTAGTTGAAACACAACGTTTCGGCCGCTGTATCCACCGGCCTTCCTCAACTGCCCGTTGTATATCTGGACATAGCAGTGATTTTAACTGGGAAACTCATTTTTAAAATTTGATTGATTTTGAACGCCTTGTTTTATCAACAGTCAAATTTTAAAAATGATTTCCCAGTATTTTTATAAAAATTTGCCTGGTGTAAAGGATTTCTAACATTTTTTGAATATCATCATCATCGTCATCATGTCGTGCCATCAGCGTAGATATCCCTGATCCTCTCTCGCCACCCCTCCCTATCGTCCATTGCTTCCAGCAGGTCTTCAAGTCTACATCTCGTATCGGCACAGAGCTGCTGTATGTAGTTTAGAGCTGGTCGTCCTGCCTTTGCTCATCCACGTGAATGAGTACACAATATTACATCACTTCTGAGCTCGTCCCTACTTCTCCTGCAGTGTCCCGCGTGTCGGGTTCGCCTAAATGGCTTAATTAAAGAATTAACTGTTATCAAATTTTGTACAAAATGATTTAGTTAAATTACAAAAAAATAGCCATGACGACCAGGAGTGATGGGAAGAACAAGTTTCTAATCTGTTTTATACTAATTTAAACACTTGCGCCGATAAAGTACATATTTTTACTAGTTATATTGATTTGCAAAAAATATGGTTTCAAATAACTATTCATATTTTTTATTATTACTTATGATAATAATGATGGATTATTGACCACATACTACTGCATAGTTTGGAACGAGCCGCTGCAGCCATTGGCCTCTATGTCAATGCACACAAAACTGAATATATGTGCTATAATCAAACAGGCAACATTTCCACACTAGACGGAACCTCTCTGAAACTGGTAGACAAATGCACCTACCTAGGAAGCAGTGTCTCATCAACCGAAAAAGACATCGACACGCGGCTAACGAAGGCATCGACAGCTATCGATAAGTTATCGATCATGTGGAAATCAGACCTGACCGATAAAATGAAACGTAGTTTCTTGCAGGCAGCGGTCGTATTGATACTGCTGTATGGATACACTACTTGGACTCTAACTAAACGGTTGGAGAAGAAGCTAGACGGCAATTACACGAGAATATTGCGAGCAATATTGAACAATCCTGGCGACAAAACCCCACAGGGAACAAAGTATACAACCACCTGCCTCCCATCAGGAAAACTATCCAAGTTAGACGAACCAGACATGCAGGACACTGCTGGAGAAGTGATGTACTCCTATGGACCCCCACATATGGCCGAGCAAAAGCAGGACGACCAGATCGAAATTACATACAGCAGCAATGTGATGATACGGGATGTAGCCCTGAGGACCTGCCAAATGTGATGAACGATTGGGAGAAGTGGAGAGAGAGGGACAGAGATATCCGTGCAAGTGGCACGACATGATGTTGATGATGATGATTGACCACATCTTTATTGTTATAATCAAAATATTTCGTCCGAAATGTCCTTCGGCTTTCCCCAGGTGTTTCATGTCGATCTCAGGAGTCCACAGAAAATCTAAAACTGATCCCTTTATTTTAACCACCTGGGTAGACTGTTCAAATTCTGTTAAGCATGATCGGGTACTAGTGTTAAGTTATAGTAAGTATTCCTTGGTAATCTTACCTGTTGTTGGGACTGAACCGATAACCTCCAGATGATTTCACTTAAAATCGCTTTCCAACTAAACGCCTTATTCACAACGCCATGGGTTCTCGCTGTTCTCCCGATTTCAACATGAAATACCTAAACAAGGCCAAAGGACATATCGACCGAAACGTTGAGATTGTAACAATAAAGATGAGGTCAGTAGTCCGAATATTGTAAGTTTTATAATAATAGTCAAACTCCAAATCAGAAATTCAGACAAATAATACCATCTTTTTTGTCTGGGGTTTTAGTACTCAACATGTGAAGCACTCTGCACATTCTAGGCCGTGTTGTGAGTCTATCGGTGTTTGTGTGTGTGTGTGTCCGTGTGTGTCTAAATTTAATCATGTGATCATTATGATGTGATCATTACCCAAACTAATAGTTCTTGGCCTTATGATTATATTGACGTCACACAGACCGCCATCAAGCGCCATCACGTCTAGGTTATTCTGGCTGAGATCTCTATCTCCAATACTGAAAAATATTCTGTTTTGAATATAACAAACCACATTATATATATATAGAGAGAGATAGAGACAGAGACAGAGACAGGAAAGGCGTAACGGTTATGGTCGTAAGGATATCATCTTACTCTATGTAAGCAAATGTTTAAAATAAAAAGTCAATAAAAACGAAATTGAACATCCAAAATGGCTATGTTTGCTTTGCTTTGATTTGATTTGATTTGCTTAGGTTTTATGGCATCTCAACTTTGTAGGTTATTTAAAGTCAAATCCTGTTTATACATATATATTAAATATATATGATTTGTTTTGGTTGGGTTTTATGGTATTTCAATCAATGCAGGTTATTTAATGCAAAAAGCAATTTATATATAAGTATTAGATATATATGATTCAGTTTGTGTTGTAACCTAATAAAAGTCTAGTGAATGAGAAATAGCCAAAACGAAAGTTGGAAATTAAATGGAAATCTTTATTACATTAACAAAATAAAATACTTGCCAGCGGCGTGAAGAAGGTAAACCACTTCTAGTAGTGTACTGCTTAATCAGAATATTAATCTTTCTGACAATAGTGTCCAATGAATCAGAGAGGAATGGAACATACTCATTTCTGTTCATAAGAACGGTATATAGCAGTATGGCTTGGGTTTATGGCATATCAATCAGTGTTGGTTATTTAATGTCAAATCCTGTTTCTATATATATATTAAATTCATATGAATTTGTTTGATTTTTTTAATGGCATATCAACCAATATTGGTTATTTAACGGCATATCCTGTTTATATATATGTACTAAATAAATAAATTATTAGTAAACACGTTTTGGTGATAATATTTTTAAACGAACCTAAGCTTATTCGTTAGCATACAGTTAAATGGTTCCAAGAAACAAACAATTCAATTTAACAGTTATTACTTTACAAACAGTTAAATTATCAAACAGTTCTATTTCAAACAATTCAATTTAGCATAAGCCATTTGTTTGCACACAGTTTAAATATCAAACAGTTCGATTTGACTTATTGATTGATCTCCAGTGGTGGAGATCACGGTATACACTCTTGTTGAGACCTAGTAAGGTCGAAAACGCTGTCCAGTGTATCCGTATGTCGAGGGAAAGTGATCACCTAATTTTCTGTTCATGGTAATTCAATTCACAATATAATTCCCTCTTATTAACAAAGAAAATGTAGTTCAATTCCAGCTTTGTTTGTAAAATCCAGCGAGTCGAGTCATAAAAATGAACTTGTTAGAGAAGGTTCAGGTATGTGGATGTGTCAGTGTTGTAATGGTTATCGTCGTAGGAAATAGACATGGTGACTCGAATTCAAATCCTGGACGAGACTGATTGCGTTTCACATAGCACTTATACCCTTGGGAAAGGAATGAATCCAATTATTCTCCCTCCAGCTATGGTTAAATAGTAGGGCAGACTAGGTTCTTCAGCCTTGGTGAGGCAACTAGTCTAGGAGAAAAAAAACTCTGAATTCAGACCTGTTAAACTCCGGTTAAAAATTGACCTTGTGTCATATCTTGCCCGAGCGGAGGGGTTGGTAAATATGGTTAGAGAAGGTGCAGGTGAATGCAGGAGCTATGTGGAGTCGTTTGTTTGTGTCTACCTTTCGACGTGAAACAGCAATTGCTTTTCAGAATGATTTTGGCGTCTTTGTCTTGTCAGAATCACCCAAGACTCATCAAATATATATAACTTCCACTTGACCGAGTCTGCTAAGTTCGTTTCACCTAGCCCATATCCTAGATAGGATCCTGCTGTTCACTCTTCTCATATATCCTTCACAGAATAGAGGGCTCCAGCTCATGTTGTTGTACGTAATCTCATTGTTTTAAAAAACCATTAAACTATTCGAGCTACGATTGGATACTTATTATTATCCTATCAGCCCATAAAAGATTATTCAGCAAGGATTTCTAATTTACCATAACCCCAAAAATTACAAATTAGTTCAGCTAGCTGGTTTGGTTTCATGGCATATCAACATTTATTGGTTAGTTAATACAAAATCCTTTCTATACATACATATTGAATCTATGTTTTGGCTTGGTTGGGTTTATCAAAAAATGTTGATTATTTAATGCAAAATCCCCTTTATATATATACATATATATATATTAAACATAATAGATATTTTATGTTTACATATTTTCTTCTGGATCCGTTCAAATTCCCGTATTACTTTCATCGTATTCGGGGGGAATTGATTTATGTATTGTCCATAGTTGTATGTATCCGTAGTACTTTCTGTCCGACTTTGGGGTACATACAACTATGGACAATACCTAAATCAATTCCACCCGAATACGATAAAAGTAATACGTGAATTCGAACGGATCCAAAAGAAAATATGTAGACATAAAATGTCTGTTATGTTTAATGAAATTTGCATTAGCGAAGAAATGCTGCCTATATATATATATATATATATATATATATATAATGATAATAAAAAAAATGTATATTATATATATATTTAATCCATGGAAAATGTTCTGCAACCTAAGGTTTCATGAAGTTTATCACAACATTCATCTGGCAGTTGAGAAGATGGAATATATATATATATATATATATATATATATATATATATATATATAATATTTGGTTTAATTTGGTTTCATGGCATATTAATCACTATAGATTATTTAATGTCAATTATTTTTTATACATGTATATATCAAATATATAATTTTAAACACATTTTGTAGATAACATTATCAAACGCATCTGACCTCATTTTGTACGCACAGTTAAGTGTTTAGTTCTATTAGATTTTAATCATTTGTTTGCACTCCGTTAAATGGTTCCGAGTTTTGCTATGTATTACTAACAATTCAAATAAATATTAGTCATTTATTTAGGCAGCGGTCGTTTCGAAACTGCTGTATGGATGCATTACTTGGACGCAAACTAAAATGCTTGTGCAGAAGCTGGACGGCAATTACACAAGAATGTTGCAAGCAATATTGAACAAGTCCTGGCGGCAATACCCTACAAGGCACCAACTATACGGCCACCTGCCTCCCATCACGAAAACTATCCAAGTTAAACGCAGCAGACATGCAGGGCACTACTGGAGAAGCAGATACGAGCTCATAAGTGATGTACACCTATGGACCCCCACATATGGCCGAGGAAAAGCAGGACGACCAGCTCGAACGTACATACAGCAGCTATGTGAGGATACAGGATGTAGCCCAGAAGACCTGCTGGAGGCGATGAACGATAGATAGAAGTGGCGAGAGAGGGTCAGGGATATCCGTGCTAGCGGCACGACATGATGATGATGATTTAAACATAGTCGAATGTAAAAACAGTTCTATTTCAAGCAATTAATTTTAACATAAAATAAATATTTGAACTCAGTTTAAATGTCAAACAGTTCTATTTGACTCATAGAGAGGACCCTATTAGCTGCTAACAATCAATTATCAAGGTATATATGATAAGGTTCGGTAGTCGTCTTATGATTCGTACTAAATAAAGGTGATAAAAAGCACAGCAGACTATAATTGATTTGTCAGTTGTTGATGCAGCTTATTCTTGCCATACTTCATTTTGGATAACAACTTCACAGCGATTTATAGCACAAGACATTCTCAATAGTTTAGGTGTGGGCGGTAAGGTTTGTAAATCATCCAGATCGAAACACGCGGTTCCTATAGAAACTGAGGATGTGGAATGTGAAAACTTGGACCTCAGATTTTCTCAGTATTAAAGATACGTGTTACACCTGCGGTTGTAATGGTGCTTCTTTACAGAAGGGACAATTTTGAAAGTTGGGTGAAAATCCATATGGATTAGACTTCAGCATTAGATTATGCTGGCTGATCATAATGACATATATTCTCATAAGAAAAATGGTTGAATTTATTGATGCTTATTGGAAAGACTGTAAATGATGAAGACAGAGGAGTGTATTGTAGTTGTTATCTGGTTAATAAAAGGAGAAAAGATCAATGAAATTGCGAATACGATTCGAATAAATCGAGCAAAGTAGGATCAGATGATCAGTTAATAAAATTTAATGAATTACTTATCTACACGATTAAAAGCATGTGCGACTATGTATGTAAGACAAGAGTGGAGGTGCCCGTGGTATAATTGTTATCGTCGTAGGAAATGAACACGGCGACCCGAGTTCAAATCCTGGACTTGACTGATTGCATTTCACATAGCACTTATTCCCTTGGAAAAGGTATGAATCCAATTATTCTCCCTCCAGCTATGGGTAAATAGTAGGACAGACTAGGTTCTTCAGCCTTTGTTAGGCAACTAGTCTAGGAGAAGGAAAACTCTGAATTCAAACCTGTTAAACTCCGCTTAAAAATTGACCTTGTATCATATCCTGCCCGAGCGGAGGGGTTGGGTAAATAGGATGTAAGACAAGAGTGTGAATGCTTCAGTTAAAATATCAATGTATATCCTACCATTCCATTGATGTACCAGCATACAGTCTCATTTACTCAATTAAAAAAACCACGTAACTGTCGACCATATTATTATTTGTTATTGATTCAAAGGCATATATATATATATATATATATATTCTGTACGTGAGCTTTGATGTAATTTTAATCCCAAATTAATGATACAGTCGATACATTTTAACATTGAGCACTCAAACTGGATATCCCTACCACTTTAATTTTTCATCGGATTAATCATATATATATATATATATATATATATATATATATATATATATATATATATATATTATGTATTATTCAGTCCAGTTAAACCGGAGACGGGAATAATTCTGACAGGATAAAAAACATTCAACTATGAACATTTAAATTTTCCTGGTAAAGGGCTCAATGTAACTGACATCACAAAGCAATAATTTCTTTAAGAAAAACAAAAACCGGTCACATTAGGATTATAAATTTATTTCCATCCTATTATGGTTATTGATATGAATCAATAACACCAAAAATAACAGGACTTCTTCAGATCTAATGGATAAACTAATTACAGTCAGAATAGACACAGGAGGGAAGGGCGGGGGGTGGTAGAAGAGGGGTGAAGGGTTTCCTCATACAGTAATACTTATCTTAAATTAAATTTAAAATTAAATTTTTAAATTCAAAATTTATATTCGTGCCTATTAATTCAGTTACCCTTCCATAGAAAAGTACGTACACATCACATGGTATCTTCTCATCTTTTTATTTTATTTTATTTTATTCATTTCACTTCAGATCTCAAATGAATCCTTTGTTTTGGTTAGTTAAACATTATCTATGATAATTTGTCTATAGTTTAAATTTATTTCTATCTAGCTAAAAATTCACATCGCTGATTTAATAATTTTTCAGAATCTGGTTATATCATTATTTGTATTTTTTCTAATAGGTACAGATTACATCTGGAATAAATCAATAGGCACGAATATAAATTTTGAATTTTAAATTTTAATTTTAAATTTTGAATTTGATTTAAAATATGTATTACTTTATGCTTACGTAAGGTTATTAAAGAATGACGTACTTCCCTAAATCATTATTAAATCTGGAGTTTTAAGTTGAAATGTATTTAGAATTTAAAAATTAAAAAAACTTAATTTACAATAATTCCAACTGGTAATAAAACCAAAAATCCAGAAGTGGGCGAAATGGGGAGGAAATTCTTCACCTCTCTTCTACCCCATCCCATCCTTCCCTCCTGTGTCTATTCTAAATGTAATTATTTTATCCATTAGATCTGAAGAAGTCCTGTTATTTTAGTCTTATTGATCCATATCAATACCCATAACAGGATGGAATTAAATTTATAACCCTAATGTGACCGTTTTCTTTTTCTTTTAAGAAAGATGTATATATATATATAGTGCAATTGGAAGGAAACTCAAACTTGGTTAAATTGTCATTATAAATTTATTTTGCCGGAAAATATTATTATACTCTCCGTCTTGTCAGATGAATTTAAACGTTAGACTTGAGGTTGTAAAACAGCATATATATATATATATATATATATACTCTTATCTATCTATATATATATATATATAATAAGTAAGTAAAATTAGCGGCCGTAGTCGACGGTGACTTGAAGGCTCTCTTTCCATTAGCTACTACACCAAGCTGTAGAGGAAAGCGCTACTCATTTCTCCGGATTGCTCCACTTTACCCTTGATACCTACCTTATATTGCTGAGTGTTAAGAAAGGAGTTATCAAGTAATTTTTAAAATTTTTTAGTATGTCGAGACCTGGGATTAAACCCAGGTCTCCAGGACCATTGGTGAACAGTTTATTCTCAGACCCCTTCTCACCATCCATCCATCCCAATCATTCATCACTCCTGACAGCTATTCTAGGCTGCATCTTGTGTCTACACAGAGTTTATGCAAGTACTTTCTCGTCGGTCAACACTGACAAGTCCATTGGCAGAAGTTCACAGGACACCGACACTTAACAGTTCTTCCTTCCTTCTCCAGTCGTGTCCGCATGTTTTGTGAGATGGAAGGCAAGTAGCTATACAGCTGGTTTTTATGGGATATTGACACCAAGATTTTTTCTATACAGGTATAACATTCTTGTGTAGTTCTTATATAAAATTATGATGTATAGGCGTGTAAATTTAGCTATATATATCTATCTATCTATATATATATATATATATATATATATATATTCGTCATCATCTCCCTCTGCTTGGTCAGATTTCCCTAACATACATACACACACGCACACACACACACGCACACTCTCTCTGTCTCTGTCTCTCTCTATCTCCCCCCCCCCGTCATTCGTATTTATTATCAATTATTCCTTGCAGGTATTCCTGACTATATCTTGTGTAAGAACAGAGCTGTTGTCAGTTGGCTCTTCATGGCTGTACAACAATGTTACGTCTATGTGAAGTGTTCCATAAGAGAACGTCACTTATGAGTTCGTCCTTGCTTTTTAAGCAGCCTCCTACATGTTTTCTTCGTCTTATTGAATAGTTTTTAGAGATGGGAGTTTAGTGGCCGTACAGTCATTGTTTCGTGGACTACGAGTTCCAGGATTTGTTCAATATACCTCATAGCTTTCTTGTACAATGACCGTCTAAATATACACGGATAATCTCACCATATATGGGAATATCCGATTCGTGCTCTTAAAACAGACCATCCATGAGGCCTATCATATTGCACAGGTTAATATAATAAATATGGCTTTGTAACTGACGGGATAAGCAAAATTGTGAGGTCGGTTAGGTTTGGTAGGGTTGGGTTTTATGGCATATCAACTATTGCAGGGCATTTTATACCAAATCCTTTTTATACATACCCATTAAAAATAATTTGTATATACATTTTATTGAAAACATATTTAAACGAGCCTGAGTCCTTGTTTTGCAAACAGTAAATGGTTTTACCCACAGTTAAATGCTGAAGCAGTTCTATTTCAAACAATTCACTTCAGCATAAGTCATTTATTTGCACTTAGTTTAAACGTGAAACAGTTCTATTTGACCATTAGACAAGAGCCCTCTGGTTCCTCACTATTGGCTAGTGTGGACCCGGGAGCATTGACAATGAAGGGGTTATCCACATTCTCTAAAGCTCCAAGACAGGACTTAATATCATATATCAGGACATTCTTTGGGGGAGTTTTACTCCTTTACAGAGATGCAATCAACGTATTCTACAGCCCCAGCTGACTGGGTTACACATTGAAAGAGGTTGCTCACTGGGTTTGGAAAAAAAAACAAGTCATTTTATGATATTTTAAAATACAGTTGAGCGATGGCGCTCAGCATGTCGAAACCCTATAACTGATTATTCAACAAATATTTCTGATCTTCACTTCCATAATTCAATTATCTGTAATTTAAATAGGCTTCATTGAAATGGTCCCTTACTTTGTGCTCATTCCGTAATTTATCAAGTCGTAGAAAGGTGTATGTTTGCGTAATGTGTGAATGTTTCACACGCGTGTATTTGTTTCTCCTGGCAAAATTACGTCATGTTGAAAATATGTCTGAGCGATTTTAAATTCAGTGCAAGAAATCAACTTAATTTTAATTAGATAATCTCATTATAAAAATCAATAATGAAACGAATTAATAATGTTGATAATAAGAACAAAATCTAATTAAAATGTAAGATGTTCTTAAAGGTATTATAAACGGTCATTAAGGCACGTGTAATACAGATATAGTTATTACGCAACTGAATTAAACAACAGCAGAATTTAATAATCCAAGGCAATAATAATAATAATAATAATCAAATCAAGAATTGATAAGACGCAACAAAATTGCAGATATAGGTTATATGGTGATAGAGACGAAACGATCAACCATATCATAAACGAATGCTGTAAATTAGCGCAAAAAAGAGTATAAGACTCGGAACGACTGAGTGGGGAAGGTGATCCACTAAGGATTGTGCAAGAAGTTTAAATTTGACCAAACAAACAAATGCTATATGCACAACCTAGAATCCGTCCAAGAAAATGAAACGCACACAATCCTCTGGAATTTTGAGATACAAACAAATCACCTGATCTCGGCCAGACGACGAGACCTAGCGTTAATCAACAAAAATACCAAAAAGAGAACCTAGTGAATAGTGGAAATTTGCGTCCCGACAGACCACAGAGTAAAATGAAAAGAAAGCCATAAGAAAACAAAAAAAACCCCCAAAAAACAACAAATGTGGATCATGAGTGTGACGGTGATGCCAATTGTAATCAGTGCACTTCCAAAAGGAAAGAAAAAAGACATGTGGGACTAAGAAATCAGAAGAAAAGAAGAGACTACCAAGACTACAGTGTAATAAAGACTGACTAGAATACTGAAAAGAGTCCTGAAGACATAAGGAGACTTGCTGTCACTAAAGCTCCAGTGAGAAACCATCAGCGAACGCTGATGTGAAACAAATTCAGATGAGTAAAATCCCAATAAAGTATTAAATTTTAGGAAAATCTGATAAATATAATACAACACAATACTTGCTGACCACGCCAGAATCATTTTAAAAGAATGGTTAGTTAGCTGAAATCGAGATACCTGAAATATATAAAAAGATAAGCCGGAAAAATAAGTACAAGCAGAGCACGCTGAAAGAGCTGACCTCGACATAACAAAAATATACGAACAGATAAGCTGTGAAAAATATGTTCTAAGAGAGTACGCTGAAAGAGCTGACCTCGACATAACAAAAACATATTAACAGATAAGCTGTGAAAAATATGTTCTAAGAAAGCACGCTGAAAGAGCTGACCTCGACATAACAAAAATATACGAACAGATAAGCTGGGAAAAATATCTTCTCAGACAGTACGCTGAAAGAGCTGACCTCGACATAACAAAAACATATTAACAGATAAGCTGTAAAAATAAGTACAAGCAGAGCACGTTGAAAGAGCTGACCTCGACATAACGAAAACATATTAAAAGATAAGCTGTAAAAATATGTTCTAAGAGAGTACGCTGAAAGAGCTGACCAGGATATAACAAAAACATATAAACAGATAAGCTGTGAAAAATATGTTCTAAGAAAGCTCGCTGAAAGAGCTGACCTCGACATAACAAAAATATACGAACAGATAAGCCGTGAAAAATATCAAGGGATCTAGCAGCATAAAATAGACGTTATGACGTAAGTACAAAGAAAATAATGCCCGAAAACATTCTAATCTTATAATTCCAAGGGAACAGAGACTTAGAAAAAAGTTAGAAACCGAAAAGGTAAATAAATCATCAAAAAAGATCCCAATGAAATAGATCAGCGAACTAAACGATGTAATTTATACAGAAGGAAAACTTCTCTGTGGTAAAATTGGTATCCATAAAAAGAATCCAAACCGATATACAAAAGTTGGATAGGAAATAAGCCTAAAAGAACATCCAAAGGAACTTCGAAAGAATAAAGGAAAGACAAATACATAACGACTCAATGGATTGAAAAGACGGGAAAGTGACAACAGCAAAGAAGACTGACCTTACAACACTAAGAAATAAATCAAAATATATCAACGAAAGAAGGGAGAGACTATAAAGTTACCGGTTCACAACTATGTAAGTTTAATAAAACAGGATATTTTTTTACGACAATTGAAAATTCTATGTGCATGTCGGGGGAGAAATCATGAAAACAAATAAACAACCGAATGCAAATATATCAGGAACAATCGGGAAAACTTTTAAAAAATGATTAACATTAAAAAAGAATTACGATAAAATTAAAAAAGAAAACGAGGCAGGAATCCAACTGCACTTACAAAAAGACTTAGTCAAAGTGATCAAAACTGGTAAATATCAGGCCATGTTGTCATACGTAGATTTTGGTTTTAAAAAACTCACGTTTCTCCACGATAGATTGCTTCAGTAATAAGAAATAAACATCCCGTTTTTACTCTATTCGAGGCACACGCTTATTTGTGATATTAACACAAGATTTTTGGGGACGAGATATCAGCACTTAGATTCAAATAAGTATTTTAAAGTATAGTTTTGTTTTAGGCATTAATATAAACCTGTGACCTCATTAATCATTATATATAATCTTCAGAATTTATTACTAGCATATTAAAATATCAAGCGTATAAAAAGAATAAGAATCTCTCATGTGAAATTCACCCATGTTTACTTTAAAATTTATAAACAGATATATATATATATATATATATATATATATATGTGTGTGTGTGTGTGTGTGTGTGTGTGTGTGTGTGTGTGCGTGTGTATTTGTGTGTGTGTGTGATAAGAATAAGTGGATAGATTAAACATTTACAATGGGTTTAATGGTAATTTTTCGTTCTTTATTAACAGACTCGCCGAAATGTAGCAAAACCCAAAGAATGTTTAGTCTGAAGAAGTTCTTCTATTAATAAAGAACGAAATATTACCATTAAACCCGTTGTAAGTGCTTGATTTATTCACTTTTACACATATTCTTCTCATCTTATCAGATTCACCAGAATATACCATTTCTCTCTCCCCCTTTCTCTATATATATGCACACACACACACACACACACACACACACACACACACACACACACACACATATATATATATATATATATATATGTGTGTGTTTGCTCGTTTAAAAAATTGAGCAAAAGAATATAGATATGATCATTGATAAACTGGTGTTATATACATTAAAGGAAATATTTTTTAAATATATTTTTGAATATTAATTGCATCAGATAAATATAAGCAACGAAAATGAAATATTTAAAACATTCTTAATCTTTTCATTTCTTTTGAAAAGCAGTAAGCCCTTATGAAGGTTTGAAAACTGAAACGTTCAGCTTTGGAAAATTATTTAAGTTCTAAGGAAAATCAATTTTTGAAGATGTTGCGTTTTTTCATATATGTACGTTTTCACACTGTCGTATTTATTCACAAATTTCCAAATATATATATTAATCTATTTATCTATCTATCTATCTATCTCTAAATATATATATATATATATATATATATATATAAATAAATGTGTGTGTGTGTGTGTGTGTGTGTGTGTGTGTGTGTGTCATGAAGAAGCCAGAAAACATTAAGGAATGGTGGGGAAGAAAATGAACCATCCGAAGCAACCTGTCTAGCTATGGTGTAGGAGATCCTAATTGCAAAGATAAGAGAAGAAAAGACAACGAAAGGAATAGAACTACCAAATCAGGAAGACAACAAAACACTTGATGAAAAAGACAATTACAAGAACCTTGGAATATTGGAAGCTGATACCCTCAGACAATCAAATATAAACGAAAAAGTAAAAAAAAAAAACTTACTTCAGATGAACACGATACCCTTCTAGTAACCTAACTCTGCAGTAGAAATCTCATTAAAGGAATAAATACCAGGGGAAATAACTCTTGTAAAATACTCTGGACTATTCAAAAAACGAACAAAGAAGGAATTTTGACAAATGGTCTCTAGGACCGGAAATCTGAGAACGATGCAAAGACCTTTACATCCAAGAGATGATATAAGCAGATTGCATGTGTCAAGAAGGGAGAATGGGGAAGAAGACTTGCCAATAATGAGGATTGCAAATATGCATCAGTGCAAAAACTCGGTGAATACAAAAAAATAAACTTAGATAGACTTACTAAAGCAATCAGTAATACTAATTTCAACATAACAAAAAGAATAATCAAATAAAATAGAATAAATCCAAAAACTCATGAGGAAAAATATAGGCTGCATGCATAATTCAAGCGACAAGCAGTCGAGAGGGAACAAGATGGACAAACCGTAACAAAAAAATATATCTCTTTATGTAACAACACAAAATAATGCTATAAGGACAAATTATGTTAAGGCAAAAATTGATAATACGTTAGAAAATCATATAATTAGCAGAAGCAGAAAACTGGCATCAAATAGAGTACAAGACTTGTCATCACCAAGTTTAAAAGATGACCCACTTGAACTTGTGCATTCTGCCAAAATGAGACGCATAAAATACTATGTACTTTTGAAATATAAACAGATCAACATTTTTTTTATTCAAATTAACAAGAAATTTTTTTTTCTTCCTGTGGACTTGGCCGTTCCATAGAAACCCTGAGCAAAAATAAATTATTGCTAAAACATGAACGAATACTTTGATCTTGCCAGAATGGTGAAATCAACAACAGGCTGTAGAGGGTGACGCTGATACCAATTGTAGCTGATGCGTTTAAAACGGTCATCAGAGATTAAGAAAAAAGACTGGTGGAATTGGAAATCAAAGGAAGAATCAAGACCAACCATTTTACAGTTTGATAAGTTCGGTTAGAATACCCAGCAGTGTCCAGGATACCTTAGGAGACTTGCTGTCACTTCGTCGTCGGTGAAAAACCATGGATTTGAATTATTGTAATTGTAAAAAAAAAACTTGCATGGAGTACTTTCGTGAAAGTATATATATATATATATATATATATATATATATATATCTTTAAAGAAAAAAACAAAGACCGGTTATTTTAGGATTATGAATTTATTTCCATCCTGTTTTTCGTTTCTGGTGTGAACCAAAAACACGAAGAAAAATATAACAGGACTTCTTCAGATCTAATGGATAAAAAAATCTTTAAAGAAATATTGCTCTGTAAAATCAATTACATTGAGCTCTCTACCAGGAAAATGTAAATGTTCAGCTCCTGAATGATTTTCTTGTCCTGAAGGAATTACTCCCAACTCTGGTTTAACTGGACCGAATAATATTACTATATATATATATATATATATATACACAAAAAAATGTATATGCTTTTAAATCAGATATAAATCATAAGAAACAATAACAGATATTAACATTGACCTAAAAATGGTTTAATTTAAAACCGAAATGTTTATGGTTGGTAAATAATTCAACCGTAAATAAATTAATACTCTAAATACCTTGTTATTTCACATACACACACACACGAATGTACGTATATATATATATATATATATATATATATATATATATATATATATATATATGTATATATATATATATGTATGTATAATGGGGTGAAATAAATATTCGTACATATGAAATTAATGCCATATATTTGTACATATGAAAAAGAATAAATGGTATCAATTTCTGTAAAATTAATTGTAACCTAAGTTTGTATCCACATATTAGTAGAATATATCCTGATACAGTAAATGTATACAAGAATGTTGCTCAGGCTATGTTTGAAAGATAAAAAAAAATAAAACTTTTCATACATACGAATATTTATTTCAACAGAATATATATATATATATATATATATATATATATATTTATATATATATGTATATATATATATATATATATATATATATTGTCACGTGATAGCTCACGAAGACGAAGAGGTAAGAATGATACTCTCCCCCCGTTGAACTAACATTACCTAGCAGTCAAAAAGTGACCGTTAAGAAAGAATGTGGGTCACGCAGATGTTCGCACTTAAGTGACCTTGGGTCGCCGGATATCGGAAGGGGAAAGAGAGAGAAGCCAAATGATTGGCTGGGACCCCAAAACGGAAGTGGGGTTCCCTTCCCCTCAGCAGAAGTAAAGAGTAGTAACGGAGTTTTGAGCAACGCTCGTGGCAGACGGACGATAGCCATTTTACTCCGGGTTAAAGACAAAAAGGCTAACTGAGACACGAAGGACCCCAAGTCCTTCAAGCCAGTATTAAAAACAGTACAAAGTCTATTAGCCCGAGAAAGAAGAAAAATTCTCCAGTGAAACCCCGTCAAAAAAATAAGATAAGTAACTTTGGGACATTTTTCCTTTACACCCAAATTTTGTTTACCATTCTCTCTCTCTCAATTGGAAAAAGGATAAAGCCAAGAAAAGACATTCCTATTCATGGACTATCCAATTGTATTTTTGGACACTTTGAACGTATGTATATAACCGTAGTAAAGAACCTATGTATTTTCATTTTACCATGTGGTCTATGTTATTATTCCATGCTTTCCTTTCAGCTTCTATTCGCCTTATGTTATCTTGCTTAGAACTGTCCTATTAATTCCTAAAGTATCACACGGGAAACCGGAGTTGCCGACTATAACAATATTAATATTATTACAACTAAAACCTATAGGCTCACTTTCTTCCATTATCTCGGGGAAAGAAGAAAGCGACCTGGTGGGTGTGTGATAGTGTGAAATTTGGAACCCCTTGCCAGCGGCGGTCAGTCTGGTCCTAAATTATTCCCTCATGTAATATGCCAGTTCTTATCTGCCTGAGAAAAGAACTTTGAACAGGACTTATTTCTGTAGGGGATCAAGTGCCAACCTGCCCCGTCTTCACGTGCGAAAATAAAGTCCCGTTTTGGGATTTATAGTCAATTTGCCGTCACAATATATATAACAAATTTGAAAATCAAAATACCACTTATCACCTGATATCTACTGTTATTACAATGGAACATATTTTTATTACATTTTGCTTCTCTTTTTTGTTTAATCTTTTGCATATTGAAACATGTCAATTCAAAATTATCTCTTTTTTAAAGATTTTTTTACGCTGAATACATACTAATCTCTCTCTTTCCCTCTGTCTCTCTCTGTCTCTCTCACTCTAGTCCAGTTGGTTGGTGCCATAGAAAACACGTAAACTGACTGCATCTCTACAGAGGGGATATACCCTCCTCTGTCTCTCTGTCTCTCGCTCTCTCTCATTTACACACACACACACACAAACTCAAGTCCAATCGGCTGGCCCAATAGAAAACACCTAAACCGACTGTATCTCTGCAGAGGAGTTATATCCTTCTCACTCTCTGTCTTTAT
>OY757933.1:68010624-68140624 GCA_963585895.1 Sepioteuthis lessoniana | reverse complement strand
ATTAAACAGTACAGAATTAAAGTTTGACGTAACTATTCTTAATTCAAATGATGTGCACGTATTCATAGTTTAAATTATTTCTCCCTTATAATAATAATAATAATAATAATAATAATAATATTTACCAACCCCTCCGCTCGGGCAGGATATGACACAAGGTCAATTTTTAAAGCGGGTCTTAGAAGGTTTGAATTCAGAGTTTTCCTTCTCCTAGACTAGTTGCCTCACCAAGGCTGAAGGAGCTAGTCTGCCCTACTATTTACCCATAGCTGGAGGGGGAATAATTGGATTCATACCTTTCCCAAGGGTATTAGTGCTATGTGAATCAGTTTCGTCCAGGATTTGAATAATAATAATAATAGTAAAGACGAAACGATGAATCACATAATAAGTGAATCCAGCAAATTAGCACAGAAAGAGAATAAGACTAAGCGCAACAAGGTGGGCAAGGTGATCCACTGGGAATTGTGCAAGAAATTGAAGTCTGACCATACGAACAAATGCTATAAGTACAACCCAGAATCTGTTCCGGAGAACGAGACCCACAGATTCTTCTGGGATTTTGAGATATAAACCGATCACCTAATCTCGGCCAGATGACTAGACCTTAAAATAATCAACAGAAAAAAGAACTTGCTGAACTGTGGCTTTTGCTGTCCTGGTGGACCACCGAATAAAATTGAAAGAAAGCGAAAAGAAGGATAAGTAACTGAATCTTGCAAGGGATGTGGGAAAACTGGAACATGAAAGTGACAATTATACCAATCGTGATTGGTGCTTTTGGTACAGTCACCAAACAATTATTAAAGAGACTGGAGGAATTGGAAATAAAAGGACGAGTGCAGATCATCCAAAATGCCACATTATTGAGAACGGCCAGAATACTGAGTGGCGTCCTGGAGACTGGAGGAGGCTTTGAATCGGACGCTGATATGATAAACGCTCAAGGAGTAAAGAATAATAATAATTCATGGACGCTAATATAGTGGGAAATTAACTTTGTCTAACTGGCTGAGGTGCGGGACTGTGATCATGTTATGACGTTCACTTTCCGACAAATATCCTTGGGATAGGCATTAACATATATATATCCCTCCATTTATGGGTTAAATAATACAACCACTGTTCTTCTACAAACATAGATTTGGCATTAGATAACCCACGAAGATTTATATATCATTAAACAAAGAGACAAAAAAAAACAATAATGAAACGGTTTCAAGTAACAATTCCAGTGAAAAATGAGTGTCATCTTTATCTATAAATAATTATATGGTTTTAAATAACTACGGTTAATAATAATCCCCAGCAAGAAATTATAAGAATGTTTTTAGAAAACCTCTTGGCTATTGATAGGATATAAAGCAAAGTAAATTTTTCACTGAGGTAAACAGTGTTCCTTCTCCAAGAGTCGAGAATATGTATTCATTTAACTAATTATTCAGATGATGATCATTCGTAATATATCTTATATATTAAATATATCTTACATGAATTATTTGTGCACAGCCGAATGCTTTCAAGTATTCCTTCCTTTTACCAAACATTTTCAAAAATCTATTTAAGCCATATATCTCATCCTAACGGGAATACATACTTCTGCAGAAGTCACGAAGGTGCAGTGGATGGTGTGCTGGCCTATGACATCGTAGTAACTGAGTTCAAACTCCAGTCAGGCTATTAACGTTCACTTTCGAACAAATACAGTGAGAATATCTATAAACTTCTTATGTATTTTATAGTAAGTTTATTGCTTTTCAACAAGGATTGATTTAGTATTTAATCGTCCACAAAAGTGGATATACGAGGATCATTAAATAAGTCTCCAGACTTTTTTTTCGTATGGGCACTTTTATTGATAGTACACACATGAAACTCTAGTCCCCTTCGAAGTAATCTCCTCCGGCTGCAATCCACTTGTTGTACCATTCCAACAATTTCTGGAAGGCCCCATTGAAGTTCTCATGTGTGAGCGTGTCAATGACCTTCATCACATCCTCTTTCATCTCCTCAATTCTCTCATAACGACAGCCTCTGAGTTTAGGGAATACGCAAAAGTCACAGGGAGCAAGGTCTGGACGATAAGGGGGGGGGTGAGGAACTGTCTTCATGCCCATCTTGGTCAAATCGTCTGTGACAAGGGTGGAGTTGTGTACTGTTGCATTGTCCCGGTGGAAATTCCACAGACCAGATTTGAAGAGTGCTGGCCTCTACCGATGAAATCTCTTCCTGAGCTCCCTTAAAACCTCAACATAGTAACCCTAAGCTTAACCCTTTGGCCAATCAACTCTAGTGTATAGATTTCCTTACTCCTCCCACACCTCTCATCATCCCTCACAGTCTCCCTGCTTTCCTTGATCTGTATGATGCTCGATTCATGCAAGGTGATCGAAAAGCAATCTGAAGCATTCTGTGACATTCCTTTCCAAGTTTAAAACATAATTTTATTGCATATCGTTCTTCTAAAGTGTCCCCACGTCTAGATTGCATTTTTGAAATTCACCTGCTGTGACAATCAGGCTTTAGTTGGATGTATTCCAATTGCTACTGTAGCTGTTTATTTGAACCTGAAATCATAAAAATTGGTCAGTCATCTTATAATATGTATAGCCATAACATAGTGAATTTTCAAGAATCTACCACAATTTTGAATGCCGGTACAAAAAAGTCTGGAAATATATTGAAGGAACCACCTATCATTTAATAGAGAAACCGAGTCTAACCAAACGATAATTTCAGATCCGAGGGAATCTGAGTTTAATGGTAACTTATAAAGGGAACTACTCTGACAAGGACTCCAGAATTAGAGCCTCACCACCGAATACAATTTCGTATTATATTCACGGCATCTTTATTGCGAGGTTTCGATCGTAGGAAATAGCTTATTTTAAGTCCCACTGCAAACGCAGATATTCTTTGGATTGTGTTCTCCTGCCAGGATCGTTTAAACAATAATGAAACTGTCATTCGGAGAGAATTTTCTATATAAGAATTTGATTTTTGAATCTGAATAAATTAATTTTGTAGTGGAAAAATTGGGCTTTAAAAATATACTAAGCTGCACATTTTACCCACGTAAAAACATTATTAAAATTGCTCAATTGAAAGACGTTAATTTTTTTTTTTTATTTAGTAGAAAATAAACAAATAATTGATAAAATTCTAAAAATATTTCCTCAGTTGTTTGAACTTTCTTGTTTCATAAAGTCTTCCTCAAACAAATTAGATTTAATTATTTAAACTAATGATAAGATATTTTTACAAAGTATACCGGATAAAATGATATGAAATAACTTAATAATAAGGTAATGTTATAAAGCTGCTTTGTTTGTTTGTTTGTTTGGTTGGTTTTGTGGCATATCAACCTTTGTAGATTATTTAACGCCAAATCCATTTATATGTAAATAATCTGTTCTATTTAAAACAATTCAGTTTAGCATAAGTACACAGTTTAATTGTAAAAAACATTTCTATTTCAAACTGTTCAAGCAGTTATATATAACAATTCAGTTAAGTGTAAATACAGTTTTAATGTCGAAAAACAGTTCTATTTTAAATAATTCAGTTAAACATAAGCACACAGTTTAAATGTAAGTACAGTTTAATTGTCAAAAAATATTTCTAATTTAAGCTATTCTGTTTAGTCAAACAATTCAGTTTAGCATATGTATGCTGCTAGTTCTATTTAACCCATAGATAATGCCCTATCAGGTGCTACCACTTCGGGCCAGAGTGGACATGTGAGCGATGGCAATGAAGGGGTACTCCGCATTCCCCAAAGCTCCAGCAGTGTTGGAACCACACCATCAGATTGTATAGTGTCATATCCACGACACTCGTTGGGGTGGGGTCTCACCCCTCTGCAGAGAAGCAGTCGGTGTATTCTACAGCCCCAGCCGACTGGGCAATGTAAAGCTGCGAATTAAAGAAACGTAACGCTTCTTTTTTTTTTTTTAAAAAATCTCTCTTCTTTATAATTCGAAAGGTCTGAAATTGTCTGTTAGTGTCAGAGGGAGACAGTAACGAAGGACTCGGATACTTGACGGAGAACTGATATATTGACTATATTCAGCGCCCCAGTTTGTGTTTCTCTTGCTTCCCTTTGGAAGGGAGGCACAAACCCTCGCGTTTGACGCCCAGGGCGACTTCTGCTCTGACATGACTGCCCATTTGACTGACTAACCGTTCTGTCTGTGGATAACTGTGTATATATAATTTCATGCCAATATTCCGGTTATCCTTCCTGATGTCAACCCACGTCACATACTCCCGCTGTTCTCTTGTTTACACACCAGGAACATCATGTTTCAGAAATCTCCAATTGACAGCTCCGTTAAAGGTCATTATGCAGCAGTAAAAATATTGAATAAATTTGTAATTTTTAAGCATTCACCACACACACACACACACACACACACTATATATATATATATATATATATATATACATATATATCCATCAATAAGTTTATACTCAAAAATTTATACATATAAATATTTCATTTTTAAAGTTTATATTTGAGCTAATTATACAAAAATACATTTGCCCAGTCGGCTGGGGCTGTAGAACGCCCCGAATGTATCTTCGCAGAGGGGTTAGACTCTCCAAACGAGTACCTTGTTGTGACGCTAAATAATCTGATGGTGAGATTCCAGTAATGTTGAAGCTCTGGAGAATGCGGAGTACCCATTTCTGGGCATCGCTCCTAGGTCTACTCTAATCCAGAATTGTAGTAATTGATAGAGTCCTATTCATGACTCAAATATACTAAACTGAACTGCCTGAAATAGAACTGTTTTAACATTTTACTGTGTGTAAATAAATGACTGATGTTTAACTGAATTGTTAGTAACACGTAGCAATACTTGAAACTATTTACTTTTGTTGCCTAAACTGAATACTTTGAAATAGAACTGTTCTTGACATTTAAACTGCCTACTTAAACTTAACAGAATTGTTTGAAATTGAAATGTTTATATATATATATATATATATATGGATATGCCATTAGATGACCTACAATAGTTTATATGGCATAAACCCCAACCAAACCTATCTTAAATAAAATTTTTAACCAAATGACTTGATTCATCATTAAATGACCCAAAATGAGGTAAAAAACTGCCAACCAACCAACCGACAAAAATATTATTTAATCTGATATCCTAACCCTGGCAAATATATGGAATTAGTACACCTGCAGGATGTTAACCTATTTTTTTCATTTAGCAGTAAATAAACTAATAACAGCGAAGAAAATGATTTTGTATTAAATTGTTGAACACTATTCCTTAATAAAATGCACCTTAATAAAACTAATGTCTAGTTTTTTGATTAATAGTATAATGTTTTCCCACATATGCAGAAAAAAAATAATAGAATAACCCTGACTTAAGGAGGAAGAAAGAAAAATAAATATTAGATAAAAGAATGAGGTTGAAGTTATTTCTAACTGGATAAATGAAGATAAGAAATGATATTTTTTTAAAAATTAAAGGTCCACGTAATGACACTCGTTGGTGGGGGTCTTACCCCTCTGCAAAGGTGCAGTCGGTGTATTCTACAGCTCCACCCAACTGGTCAACCAAGACTTGCACTCGAGTTGTTAGGAATACCTTAAATAATGATTGTGACGTCACTTAAATTTCGGACGAACGGGATTATAGAGATTAAGGATTGAAAATGTTATTGTATTTATCTTTTTTGGAGTCATGGTAATCTTTTGATGTTTAAGCAGCGGTCGTGTCCATACTATTATATTGGTTTACCTCGTGAGAAGCAGGGACGAACTCATAAGAGACGTACTCTTATGGACCTCCACACATGGCCGTGCAAAAGTTGGACGACCAGCACGAATATACATTCAGCAGCTATGTGAGGATACGGGATGTTGTCCTGAAGACCTGCTTAGTGCGATGAACGATAGGAAGGAGTGGTGAGAGAGGGTCAGGGATATCCGTGCTACCAGCGCGACATGATGATGATGACCTCGTGGACACGATGTCTATAGAAAAAAAAAGCTTGACAGCATTTGCACGAGAATGCTACAAGCTATATTGAACAAATCCTGAAAGCAACACCCTGAAAAACAGCAGCGGTACGACCACCTACCTCCTATCTCAATAACCATTAAAATAAGATTAACTAGACCTGCAGGACACAGCTGGAGAAGTAAGGATGAACTTTTAAGTGACGCTGTCCGGTGGACCTCTTCAAACGAACGAGCTGGTGTTTGGACGAGCAGGTAGAATTTATCTACAACAGTTTAGTGTAGACGCAAGATGTAGTCTAGAGTACCTGCCGGAAGCGATGGACGATAGAAATGAATGTAGGTCAGTTATAAGGTCGGTTCCTATAGTCTTGTGTCTTTATAGGTTCACGTAAAAGTAATTTACCGGCACAGTTTTTGAATTTTCTATCTGCAGATCATTCCTGAAGAATCCATGCGAAGTATATTGACCTTCTCAAACAGACCAACTCAGCAGAAAATTAGACGACTTTAGTGCTACCAAAATAGTCCATTGTAATATCACCTCTTCTTCTTCTTCTTCTTCTTCTTCTTGTGTTGTATGTGAGACCAAAAGAAGCAAGCTTTGAGCAACGTTCATTCTTCAAAACGAGGCTGCAACTAACGCTTTCCACTATTTAGAGCATTTGCCGCGAAAACAAACGGCAAACTGCTCCCAGCTTTTTATGGTAATTAGACAAACGTCAAATTCAGCAAAGAAGTAAAATAAAATTAATAAAAATAAAAACAAAAACTTTTTTTTATTATTATTTTTAGAATTCTGTTCTCAACCGTTTCCATTCACATTTCAAAAGAATTGTTTTCAGCATTCAGAATTGCAGACTCTAACTCATTTCTTTACTTCCCCACATTTCTTCTTCTTCCCCCCCTCCTCCTCCTCCTCCAACTCTTCTTCTTCTTCCTCTTCTTCTTCTTCTTCCTCTTCTTCTTCTTCTTCTTCTTCTTCTTCTTCTTCTTATTATTATTATTATTATTATTATTATTATTATTATTGGTAGATTGTTGAATTATTTTATTTTCCCAAAAAATTTGAAGTTCTTTATTTCTTGCTTTATTTATAGGATTTAGAAGAAAAAAATATTTTATAATTTTTTCTGTCTAATTTATTTTCTTCATTTACCAAGTTAGAAATATCTTCGACTTCTTTCTTTCATCTAATATTTCTTTTTCTCTCTTATTCCCTGCCATTATTTTTTCTCCGTTTTCCTCATATCGGGCATGTATTCCAATCTTTATTTCTTCGTTCGTTTTCAGTGGCTAATATAACGCTCTATCACGACAATGCAAATAAAGTAGGGGATACAATGGTTTGCTTCAAAGGTTAATTCCACGTCGATCTTTTGCGTATTCAGTCTCACTCTCTCTCTCTTTCTCTCTCTCTCTCTCTTTGACCTTATATTGCACTATATTTTCTTTTCTTCTTTTCCTTTTTCGTTCTTTTCCTTCTTTCATTTGCCTTTCTTTCTTTTTTCTCTTTCTCAATTATTTTATTTTACATCCATGGTGACACTCGATCTAACTTTACGTTTGCACATAAGTTTGCTTATATTTTCTTTCTTTCTTTCTTTCTTTCTTTCTTGCTTTCTTTCTTTCTTGCTTTCTTTTACTGTATCTTTCTTTTGCTTTTTCTTTCTTTCTTTCTTTCTTTTGCTTTTTCTTTCTTTCTTTCTTTCTTTTGATTTTTTGCTCATTCTTTCTTTCTTTCTTTCTTTTACTCTATCTTTCTTTTGCTTTTTCTTTCTTTATTTATTTATTTCTTTTGTTCTCTCTTTCTTTTGCTTTTTCTTTCTTTCTTTCTTTCTTTCTTTCTGTTGATTTTTTTGTTCTTTCTTTCTTTCTTTCTTTCTTTCTTTCTTTCTTTTGATCTTTCTTTCTTTCTTTCTTTTGATTTTTCTTTCTTTTTTTTTCTTTCTTTCTTTCTTTCTTTTGCCTCTTTTTTTCTTCATTCCAAACTTTTCATTTTTTTCTCTTCCTTTTTCGTTTTTCTTATCTATCCGAACTTTTCTTTCCTTTCTTTTCTTTTTTTTTTTCACCATTCAGGCTGAACTATTTTCCCTCTTATCTATCTGGCACTCCTCAGTCATCCTTGGCAGGGTACAGAAGAATTATGCCGCTCAGTTTCAAGAGGCCGTTTCCCTGGGGCACAGGTTCACATTGCAATTTAAAGTATAGGGTAACGATCGATCCTCGATACTAAAGGCACCCTAAAAGCTAAACAAGTTAAGTGTCTACCCCTATGTAAATATGTAGGTCACAACTTTACACGCAACCTTGAATCTCATTCTTCTTTTGTGAGACAGTATATATATATATATATATATATATATATATATGCGTGTGTGTGTGTATGTGTATAGATGTATATGTGTGTATGTGTGTGTGTGTGTGTGTACTACAATCGATACATACTATAATCAAATAGGTCTAAAATATGGTTGAAAGACCCATTCGACAAAATATGAAACAATTCTATCCAAGCAGCGGACGTGTTGATTCTACTATATGGATGCCCCACATTGATGCTGACAAAGCGTAGAGAGAAACAGCAAAACAGGAATTGCTTAAGAGTTCTTCGAGCTATATTAAACAAACTATGGAAGCAACACCCCACAAAATAGCAGCTGTACGGCCACCTAACCCCTCTCTAAAATCATCAAAATAAGACGACCAAGGCAAGGATGTAATCTATAAGACCTGCCGGAAGCGATGGAAGATGGAGACAAATAGCGATTGAGAGTTAGGGAAAGTCATGCTAGCATTACGACATGATGATGATGTATATATATATATATAATTAGTTTCTTCCTCCTGTCAATAGTTTCTGTCTTTTTTTTTCTTTCGTCTTTTTCATCTTTTCAGTGTTCATTTTTTATTCTTACAAACGAACGACCCATTTTTCATTCTAGTATTCTTCTACTGTTGATTCCGCATTCATCAATTTCCCTCATTCAGTCAAACGGAGACCCTACCGTCATGAAAAAAAGGAAAGGCTAATTGGTGACCAGAGAGAAGAATAAGGATCCATCCAATTATTGCTGTTAAAATTATTCCAAGGAGAGTCCTGGGAAACTGAGGAAAATCCCAACTCAGACTTCAGGGAAAAATGTCCATCTAAAAATGATATGAAAAAGAGTATAGCAATTGGAGTTGGTGCACTAGAAACAATACCCAAATACATGAAAAGGACACTGGTTTGGTTCAGTGTGGTCTAAGGGCGTATCATCCATTGTTGGTTCTTTAACGCCAAATCCTTTTAATATAAGTATAATAGTTATATACGATTTGTAAACACGTTTTGTCGAAAACGTTTTGAAACGAGTCTAAGCGCATTCATTTGCACCCATTTAAATGTTTCCAATTATTGCTATGTATCACAAACAATTCAATTAAACATCAGTCATTTGTTCATACACAGTTTAAATGGTCAAACAGTTCTATTTGATCCATAAACAGAACCCTATTATGTTGCTTGCCCTCCGAACCAGAGTGGACCTGGGGAAAATGTCACTGAAGGGTTACTCCGCATATCCAAAACCTCCTACGTTGTGAAAGTCTCAACAACAGATTGTTTAGTTTCATACCCAGGACACTCGTTTGGGTTGGGTTGTGTCTTACCTCTCTGCCAAGATGCTGTCAGTGTATTCTACAACCCCTGGCGACTGGGCCAACTCGTTGGGCGAGTATTACCCCTCTGCAAAGATGGAGTCGATGTATTCTACAATCCCAGCTGATTGGACTAAAGGAATTAGGGATCAGATTGGTTCGTTGGTTGTTTGGGTTTTATGTCATATCAAACTTTGTTGGTTATTTAAGGCTAAATCCATTTTTATTCAAATAATCAGTTCTATTTCAAACAGTTCAATTTAACAGAAGTACACAGTTTAATTGTCAAAAATATTTCTATTTCAAGTTATTCAGTTTAGTCAAACAGTTCTAATTCAAGCAATTCAGTTTAGTGCAAGTATATTTTTTGTCCAAATATAGTTAAATGTCACAACAGTTCTGCGTCAGAAAATTCAGTTTAGCATAAATACGCAGTTTACATGTCAAATCAATTCTATTTCAAGTAATTCATTTTAGCATAAGCACACCTTTTAGTTCTATTTGACCCATAGATAGGAAACTATCCGGTACTCCCACTTCGAGCCATAGAGAAGCTGACAGTGATAGCAATGAAGGGGTTATCCACATTCTTGAAAGCTACAGCATTAGTGGAACTGCACCATTTGATTGTTTAGTGTCATATCAAGGATACACGTTGGGTTGGGGGATCTCACCCCTCTGCAGAGAACCAGTCGATGTATTCTACAGCTCCAGCCACCTGGGCAATAGAAATTAGAAGAAGAATGGAGAGCATTCGAACGACTGGTGAGATCAGATAAATTACTTAGAATAATTTCGAAGCCCCAAAAGACTTGCTATCGCTTAGAATTCGATTTAACCTGCTCTCAAAAACCCGTAAAGTGATAAATGATATTCAGTTGAATATTTGCAGAGAAGTAACAATTAATCCCAAAGTGCATTATTGCAGCACACTTGCACAAAAGTAATACAAGACGAGGCAGAATTGGCTGAAAAAGATGATCCATTAGGAATTGTACAAGAAACCCTAATTTCAACATACAAATATAACGTAAATTCACAAATAATTTTGTCCTTGAAAATGAACCGCATAAAATTATTTCGGACTTACAGATGCAAACAGATAACCAAATTTTGGCCAGAAGTCCAGACCAAGTTTCTGTTGACAAATAAAAAATAACCTGTCATATCATGAATTTATCAAGAGAACACAAAGTTAAGGTGAAAGAAAGCGAAAAGCAGAATAAATACCTCGATCTTTCCTGGGAGTTGAAAAATGTCGAACATGAAAGTGAAAGTAATACTGTTGGGGAACTAAACATTGTGGTCTCCCTTTCCGGGAGTAATGGGAGGAGCAAGAATCATCTGACCGTTGGTCATGGGACATTTCGAGGAGCAAGTTCTATTCCCTTTTTGGTAGCAGACACTAGACGGAAATGACGCTTCTCTTTCATCTCCGTTTTTTCGAACTGCACGTGCTTGGAAATTATCCTATGTGAACCTTTTCCCAACAACAGAAGCAATGTAAATTTTTACCCATTTCCTTGCTGCATTTCTAGTTTTGCGTTTTTGATTTAATATCATATCAACTTTTGTGGGTTAATTAATGCCAAAGCAGTGATGTTATTTAACCCATAGTTGAGGACAGAGTTGATCTGGAAGCGAAGGCAATGAAGGAGTAGTTCGCATTACCCAGAGCTTCGGCATTACTGGAATTTCACCATCGGATTGTTTAGTTTCATATCCAGGACTCACGTTTGGGGTGTCTAACCCCATTGCATAGAAGCAGATGGTGATTTTTACAGCCCCAGCAGATTGGACAAAGGAAGGTGATGGTTATGACAATCGTGATTTGTGCACTCGAAACAATCTGTTAATGCTTGGTAAAATGAACTGGAAGACTTAGAAATCACAGGATGAATAAAGACCATTCAGATTTCAGCATTTTTAAGATCAGCAAGAATACTGAGAAAAGTCATGCATACCTAAGGAAACTCGCTGTCACTAACAATCTAGTGAAAGTCCATCACGTAACGCTGGAGTGAAAAACTCTCAAGTAGTTACAATAATAACAGGGGAAAGAGATGAAATGGTATATACACAAAACAGAATCCGTCACATAAGACCCATATATCTGTGAATATGCGATTCAAATGGTTCACCTTATCCCGGCCAGAAACTAGATCGGGAGTTAATTATCAACAAAAGCGAGTCATCAACTAGATTTTGCTATTCGAGCGGATCATAGAGGGAAAATAAACACAGAAACAAACAAATACTCGTGAGAGAGCTGAACAGACTGCGCAACATGAATTGTTACCAGTTGTACTTACCGAGCTAAAAACTATTCCTGAAAGCTTGGAAAAGAGACTGGAGAAATAAGACATCCGAGGGAGGATTGAGACCATCCAGATCGAAATATTGGTAAGATCAGCTAGCATATTCAGAAGAGTCTGAATAAACCAGAGGAGATTTGTTGTCCTTCAGGCTACACTGAAATAACATCAGCTACAGCTGGTGCAAAAACATACAAGAAGTGAAATATTAATAAGAACATCCAATATTATAATGTAAGTGGTTTTTTTCGAGTTTACTTTGTATACTTTTGATTTTAGACGATCGAATTGAACATAAAACATCTATTTGAATGATTATTTTGGAAATAAACCGTCCATTTGAATAAATATATTAGACAAGAAATAAATATATAATGGTAAATAAATTGATTGATATAGATTAGTAAATGTTATTATTAACAATAATATTAATTCAGATCAAATAAAAAAGCTATGAGAAATAAACCATAACTATTGTTGATAATATAATCTCAGTCGATTCTCAATACGCATTTAATATTTCTGGCCTTGTACCATTATTAAGCTACGTTTCGTAAATAACTAATGAGTTAATCGATCTCCTCACTCCACTTTCTCTCTACCTATATATATATATATATATATATATATATATATATGTAAAGAGAAAGTGGAGTGAGGAGATCGATATATATATATATATATATATATATATATATATATATATATATATATATATATATATATAGATAGATAGATAGATAGATAGATTCATCACTCTCTTTCTTTGTTTTTTATTTCCTTCCTCCAGTCTAATGGCTTTTAATTTTATTTTTCTGCTTCATTATATCATTGTTTTAAAGTATTTCTATTTTCTTTCATTCATTATAATTCCTTCCTTAATTCTTTGTCTATCTTGTTTCGTTTTCTTTCGTTCACTTGCCCAGTTGGTTGGGGCTGTAGAATACACCGACTGCACCTCTGCAGAGGGGTAAGACCCCCCCCAACAAGTGTCCTTGATATGACACTAAACAATCTAATGGTGAGGTCCCAGTGATGCTGGAGCTTTGGGGGATGCGGAGTACCCCTTTATTGCCATTGCTCCAGTTCCACTCAGGCCCAGCGTGGTAGCACCTGATAGGGCCCTATCTATAGGTTAAATAGAACTAACAGCATACTAATGCTAAACTGAATTGTTTGATTAAACTGAATAGCTTGAAATCAAAATGTTTTTGACAATTAAACCGTACTTAAATTTAAACTGTGTGCTTACGCTAAACTGAATTATTTGAAACTGAACTGTTTCTGACATTGAAACTTACTTACACTAAAATGAATTGTTATATATAACTGTTTGAATAGTTTGAAATAGACAATTAAACTGTGTACTCATGCTAAACAGAATTGTTTTAAATGGAACTGATTATTTGGATTTGGCATTAGATGACCTACAATGGTTGATATGCCATAAAACCCAACCCAACCAAACAAAACCTTTCGTTCATTCCTTCTAATAAATTAGAAATATATTTTCTTTCCTTTCTTTTCTCTCTTCAATCTGTACTTTTTCTTCCTTCCAAATATTCGCTTTATTGGATTCTTTCGTTTTCCCTTCCATCCGATTTTTCTAACTTTTCTCAGTCACATTTCATCTTTTTTTCCATCCTTTCTTTCCTTTTTATTTCCATTATCTACATTTAATATTATTTCTATCTTTCTTTTTACATCAAATTTCCCATTTTACACATTTTTTTCTTTATTTCCATTTGCTTATTATTATTCCTTTCGTCTTTCTTTAAAAGATTCAGATTTTCACTTTCGATTTTTGTTTCTTTTGCTTTTTATTCTGTGGTGCATTCTATTTAAATCTTCCTTTTCGTTTTTCTTCTTACCAACTACCTTTTCTTTCATTACTTATTTTGATTTCTTTCACATTGTTTGCTTAGATATATTTTTTCTTTCTTATACATTTTTCTTTATTATCTTTCACTTTCTCTTTCGTTTTCAAAAATGCATATTACATTATTCTTCTGAATACTTCATTCGTTTTAGTTATTTTTTTATTGTCATTTTTTCTTTCTCAACTCCTCCTATTTTATCATTATCCTCTTCCTTCTCCATAAGATTCGCTATTTCTCACCCCCTTTTTTTACTCACTTCTCAATATTCGCATTTTAATTCATTTTCATTCCCAACATTATTCAATGTTATTTCTTATTCTATTTCCTTTCTGTCATTCGTTTTGTACATCCTCTCTTAGTTTTATCTCCTTAACATTTCTGTTTTGTATATTAAATCTTTTCTACTTGGTTGTCTCGCTTTTTCGCTGTGGACATTTTTTTCTTATCAGTTTATAATCATTCACTTTTTAATTTAATTTTTTTTTTATTTTGTGTATTTCTTCACATTATTCATCTTCATTCAGAATTTTTGATTTCCCATCTTACTTCCAATCATCGAGCATATTTTCTTTCGTTCTCCTTTCTTTTTCCTTTCTTCCTTACATGATGTTTCTCGCCTTTTGTAATTTCACTATTCAATATTTCTCCCCTAGTTTTTTCTTTCTTATATTGTCATTGATTTCTTCTTCTTCTTCTTCTTCTTCTTCTTCTTCTTCTTCTTCTTCTTCTTCTTCTTCTTTAGTTATTGCTGGTCCTCCTGCTAGTATATATATATATATATATATATATATATATATATATATATATATGTATATATATATATATATATATACAGACACACACACACACACACAAACACACACACACACACACACACACACACACACACACACATATATATATATATATATATATATATATATATATACATGCATTATTTTTTAAGAAGCTCTGGTGCATCTTGGTGCTTTTCCGGATTTTTTAATTCTTTTTTCCTTATTTCTATTAACATTTGCATATTATATGTGCATTCGTCATCGTCGTTGTTATCGTCCTCTTCTTCGTCTTCTGCCACTGCTACACACAGACACAGACACAGACACACGCATATATATATATATATATATATATATATATATATATATATATATAGTTTTTAAAGCATTTGTGTATTTTGTACATAATGCAATAGATTTTCAATTTTTTTTCGTCATCTCTTTTACCTTGTAATCAAAATTAACATTCTCTGTTTAATTTCAACCCTCTCCTCCATGAATACAGCTAAGTCGGCTTCTAAGCCAATTCTACCTCTACAGAGAAATAAGACCCCCCCACAACAAGTGTCTTAGATGTGACGCTAAACCACGCAATAGAAAGACTCCAGCCCAGAAGCTTCAGGAAATGTAAAGCATCCTTCTCACAGCCATCACTTCCAGATCCATTCAGACACGGACTTTTAGTATCTGTAAGGGTCACATCTATGAGTTAAATAGTAATAATTTAGATTTTTTCTTTACTTAAAAATATTTTACTGTCAGCAAACTAATGAGCTGTTTAAAAATTATTTCCTACAAAATATATATATATATATATATATATATATATATATATGCATATATATATACATTGGGTGTGGTATTAAATAACCCGCATTGATTCATATGCCGTAAAATACAACCAACAACCATCTTCTTGCGTAGAATAGTTATGGATTTCATGCCGACAAAAGCCGATCAATATTCGCTTGAAGGATAAGAGCCGGCATTTTTCTCGTAAGATTGTCGCTCTACAATCTTCCCATTTAGAACACCCCTATTTTATTCAACACACAGCATTATCTGCCTTGTAAATATTTACCCAGCTTCTTTCATAACCTCCTTTTTTTCTCGATCGATCCTATCCTTTCTCTTTACTCTCCTAATTATTGCATAAACCTTCTCAATTCTTTACTTCCTGTACATCTCAAAACCCCCTCCCTCTTTTCCTCCCGCTCTCCTTACCCCACTCTCGATTCATTCTACCCGCTTCTAACACATCCACTCACCTCCACCTTCCACACCTCAATCATTCGCCCGGCGTTCGTAATCTTATTTTCTAATTAACATTCTTCTTTAATTAGCGATTGATACGAAGTATGTTGTTGACAGATTTCTTCTGGGGTATAAAAATCACTGACTCATATTCGGATATCACTTTTTTTCTTTTTTTTTTTTTCTTTTCATGCCTGCATTTCACAATTACTTCTTTTTTTTATTCTCTTAATGTTTAATATTTTTATTTATTTATTTATTTACTTATTTATTTATTTTCCAAACCGCTATTCCTTTTATTCCTGTTTGTTTTTTGTCTTCTGTTTTAATTCCGTTCTTATTTAGCAATTCTTTTTCTCGTAAATCCATTTCTTTTTCTTCTCTTTTACAATTCCTATTCTATTCTTGTTTAGTTATTGCGAAACATATATTCGATATCGCCACGAAATAGAATTACGTTTCTTTCATTCTCTTCTGATAGTTCCTTGTTATATACACATATCAATACCTATATTGGTGTAAGTGCGTGCGTGTGTGAAGGCGTCTGTGCGTGCGTGCTTTTGTTAATGTCGTATGTTCTCCCTTTGTATTCAATTATGAATATAAGATCCATTTGAATGGGAATTGTGTTTAAATATAGCTACGAATGTAAGTGGATCTTTTCGCTTATTGTATTACGCGTCAATCTATCTATTTATCTATCTATCTATCTATCTTCTGCTTTTTATCCGCCTGTCTTTTTATGTAACCCAACTTAGCTTCTGCAGGCTTTTTTTGACGATGTCTGAACTGTTTATCTAATTATGAATTCAGCTCGAACTTATTGTGTATATATATATATATATATATACATATATATATATATATATATATTTATATATATATATATATATATATCGGTGCGTGTGTGTGTGAATATATATACATGTGTGTCTAACTTTCATTTAAGCTTCTTTAATATATTTGTTTGTTTTGACCGTTCGTATCCTATCTATTTATCTCAAGACTGACATAGACAGAGCTGACTAGATATATAAGAATGAAAGTGCGTAAATATGTGTGTGTGTGTGTGTGTGAGAGAGAGAGAGAGAGTGTGTGTGTGTGTTTGTGTGTGTGTGCGTGTGTGTGAGTGCGCGTGTGTGTGTGTGTACGTGTATTTGTGTATATGTTTAGAGTTGTACCTTTCATTCAAAGTTCCAAGATATCTTATCTACATAGACAGATCTATCTATCTATCTATCTATCTATCTTAAGTTCTAATCTTTTATTTTGCTTTGTATATTTCAATATCTATTTATCTATTTATCTATCTTGAGACCTTCATATATATATATATATATATATATATATATATATATATATATATATATATATATATATCAAGCAGGGTTAGACACATAGTCAATCTTTAAACAGTTTCACAGTTTTGGATTCAGAGTTTTCATTCTCCTAGACAGGTTGCCTCCACAAAGTTAAAGATTCCAGTCTGCCCTACTATTTACTTCAAGTTCAAGAAATAATGGTTTTTGTTTGGTTTGATTTGGTTTGCTTTGCGCTAATGGCATATCGACTATTGTTGGTTATTTAATGCCAAATCCCGATCTTATATATATATATATATATATATTGAAATATGTATAAAACAACTTTGTAAACACATTTTGTTGCGAGACACAGTTAAATGATGAAACAATTCTATTTCTACCAATTCAATTTGGCATAAGTCAACAAAGTTAAATCGTTTCAAGAATTGTTCTGTATCACTAACAATTCTATTAAACACCGGTCATTTTTTTACACACGGATAAATGATCGAACAGTTCTTTAACCGACGATTCAAATGAACATAAGTCAACAAAGTTAAATCGTTTCAAGAATTGTTCTGTATCACTAACAATTCTATTAAACACCAGTCATTTTTTTACACACGGATAAATGATCGAACAGTTCTTTAACCGACGATTCAAATGAACATAAGTCAACAAAGTTAAATGGTTTCAAGTATTGCTAAGTATCAATAACAATTCTATTAAACAACTGTCATTTATTAACACAGATTTAAATGTTCAAACAGTTTTATTTCAAACAATTTATTTGAGCATAAGTCAATAATGCTAAAAAGTTCTAAGTATTGCTATGTAACACAGACAATTTACTTAAACATCAGCTAATTGTTTATACACACTGAAATGATCAAATAGTTGTATTTCTAACAATTCAATTTAATATCAGTCATTCGTTTGCTAACAATTTTAATGTCAAATTTTTATTTGGCCCATTGATGCGACCATATCAGCTTCTACAGCTCCGGTCCAGAGTGGACCTGGGAGTAATGGCATTAAAGGTGTTATCCCATTCCTCAGAGCTTCATCATCAGTTTGTTTAGTGTATTATCCAGGACAGTCGTTATTGTTGTTGGGGGGGATCTTATTCCTCTGCAGAGATACAGTCTTGTATTCTACAGTCCCATCCAACTTGTTATTCGTACCTTTTCTATGAGTATTAGTGCTAGGTGAAATATCAACAGCCCCGTCCACGTTTCCAACTCTGTTCACTGAATCCGTTTCCTACGTCGGTAAGCATTACTCCTTTTTTCTTTCTATTAAGACTATTTTTATTAAGATTATTCATTGGGACGTTGAGATAGAGCAGATTCCCTTATCCCGGCCAGAAGACCAGACATAATTAATTGAAAAAAAATTAAGTAGAACTTGCCAAATAGTGGACTTTGCTGTTCTAGCCGACAAGAGAATAAAGATCAAAGTAAATGAATAGGCAGAACATACACCTTGCCAGTGAACTGAAAAAGCCGTGGAACATTAAAATAACAGCGATACTAATTGTATTTCACACGTCTGGAACGATCTCCAAAGGCTTGATAAGTGGGGGGGGGGCTGAAAGAATTGGAAATTAGAATTTGAGCAGAGACCAGCAGTCATTGCCCACATTTTTTCATATATTAACTTTAGTATTACGGGTGGTGGGTCCTCGTGGTGTAATGGTTAACACGATGGACTATGGAATCGTAGTAAGCGAGTTCGTACTCCAGTCGTGGTATTACGTTCACTTTCGGGCAAATACACTTGGGAAAGAAATGAACATTCTTATCTTCCAAGCTAGGAGTTGAATAGTACCACTACTGTTCTAGGAGACTAGCTTTGTCATTAAATAACCTACAAAGATTGATATGCAAAGAAACCAAACCAAGTATCTCGGTTACAATTCTCAGAAGACACGTAATAGTTTTTTTTTAATATCTTTTTTCAATTTTAATCATGTATACGTTGTTAAAAGCATTATCTAAATTTTTTACGCACCATACACTGCCCACCCCGGTAGGGTTGAGCACTCTGACGAGGGAATAAAACTGTTCCCACTCGCGTAATGCAAAGTTCCTCTAAGGAATTGAGCACCCCAGTATCCGATAGAGCAAAAGGTTACCTCATACAACATGATACTTTGTATGAATCCCCGAGCAAACGTTGAGTCACAGGTTTAGCTTAGGGGTATGTCATCAGCTTGTCGTAAAGTTAGGCTGGTTTCGATCTCGGCTTGGAAGATTTTGCGTGTCTAGCCACACTGAGGAGTCGTGATAAAACGAAACAGTCAGTATATGATAACAATGTATATATATTAATTATAAGAAAAATTTCGCTGCTTTGGTGTCCCTATAAATTTAATCATGGTCATCATAGATAAGAAATCAATTTATAATGACACCAAAGAATTTTTTCTATTCTTATATAATGTAATATATATATATATATATATATATATATATATATATATATATATATATATTCTATTCTGCACGTTGAGTTTTGATGTATTCTTCGTCCCAAATTGATTATACATCGATAGCCGTTGGCATTGAATACTCGAATTAGATACTCCTACACCTTGGATTTTCTCCTCGGATTATATATATATATATATATATATATATATATATATATATAGTGTGTGTGTGTGAGTGTGTGTGTGCATTTAAAAGGAAACTCAAACCTGGTTATATTATCATTATAAATTTATTTCGCCGGAGAATATCATTGTGCTCTCCATCGCATCAGATGACTATACCTGTTTAACTTGACGTTGAAAAACATGAATATATATATATATATATATATATATATATATATATATATATATATATATATATATATATATATATATTCATGTATGTATCTAATAATTATAGGCTTTTAATAATTCATTTTTATTTAACAAATGTCATTTGTTTGAACAGAGTTTTATATTTTACAGAAAATAATGATAATCCCCAGATTATTGTAACTGGTCTTGATAAAGTAATTTACATTTATATATATACAATTGCTATTCCAATTGAATTTGTATAGTTTTGAAAGTATCCTGTTTGATCCCCAGATTGGATTTTCATTGGTACTACCAGTCCGAGTCGAAGTGAACCTTAGACAAATGGCAATAAACAAGTACTCAAAACTTCCCAAAGATTCAGAACAGGAGCTTTATCATCAGTTTCACTTTAGTTTCATCCTCAGGAGACACACTTTTTTTTTTAAAAAAAGGAGGCGGCTATATTTAACGTTATCTAAACTCTTCGTCAGAGCTGAATGAATTCGACCCCACTGTAAATATACTGCTTTTGCTTTTAACAAATCACTTTGTATTATGAAATATCAAATAAAGTATCTTCTTTCAAATTATTTCATATCGATGTCCTTGGTATGACAAATAACACTGTATATGATGGCGGCGTTTCTCTTCTGGAAATCTGGTCATTATAGAGTACTCTTTCATTCCCATTACTGCCAGGTCAACAATGACTCGGAACCATATTGCCAGTTGTCTATGGATAGAATGCTAAACTGAATTGTTTGTTATAGAACTGTTTTGACATTTAACAGTGTAAACAAAAAATATATTGTTTGAAACTTATCAAAATGACATATTGACCAGTCAGCTGAGGCTGTAGAATATACCGACTGTTTCTATGTAGAGGGGTAAGACCCTAAATGAGTGTCCTGATATGACACTAAACAATCTGATGGTGTGGTTCCTGTAATGCTGGAGTTTTGGGGAAAGCAGAGTACCCCATCCTTGCCATCGCTCTCAGGTCCACTCTGGCCTTGAGTGATAGCACCTGATAGGGTACTATCTTTAGGTCAAATAGAACTAAACTGTCTGGTTGTACAAAACTGAATTGCTTGAAATAGAAATGTTTTCCCTTTTAAACAGCGTACCTTATTTAAACTACGTACTTATGCTAAACTGACTAGTTTAAAATGGAACTGTTTTGACATCTAAAATGCGTACGTATGCTAAACCTTTTGAAATGGAACCGTTTTTGACCTGGAAATAGTACTTACGTAAACTGAATAGTTTAAAGTAGAATTGTTTTGACATTAAATAGGTGAAAACACAAGCTATACTTTTGCAAAACTGAATTGTTTGAATTAGAACTGTTTGGCAAAGGTGAATAGATTGAAATAGAAATGTTTTTTTAACAATTAGATTATTTACTTATGCTGAACTAATTTGTTTGAAATAGAAATGTTTATTTTTATAAAATTGGGTTTGGCATTAAATAACCTACAAAGGTTGATAAGCCATAAAACCCAAACAAGAAAAACCAAACGAAATAGAAGTTTAAAAATTATCACTTTTCAATATAGACGTAAGTTGTTACCGACCGTAATGAAGGGCGAGCCGAAGGCTCCTCTTTCAATATCTACTACACCGTGGTGTAAGGGAGGGCGTCACTCCATTTCCTTGATTGCTCCAATTTACCCTTGATCCCTACAATATAGTGCTGAGTGCTACACAAGGCGCAATCAAGTACCATTTTTTGAGTCTTTGGTATGCCTCGACCTGGGATTGAATCCCGGTCCCCCAGACCATTGAGGAACACTCTAACCCTTATGCCAATGGCCCGGTTATAATTACACTGTATGTAATTCACTAGTTCTCGGCATCAAGTAATATTAGAGCGGTTGATATGCCGTTAGAATCAATCAACCTAACAATCAATCAATGATTATTTCAGCTGGTGACGTCCAAAGTATGATTAGAATTATTTTCATCACCCGTTAATTTAATTCATTAATAAATACCTATCTCGATTTGAAGTAAATAAAATAATCGGGTACTCAAATAGACGATAAGACTTTATTGGAGAAGAAAAAAACAAAAACAAAACAAAACAAAGGAAACCAAACCAACAAAAAAAATTCAACGCCAAGTTGTCGATTTTTGATAAGGCAATCAATTTAAAAGCAGGTTATATTTTAATTAGTTTCTTGACTTGGATATTTTTTTATTATTAAAAAAAAATGTATGTGCGTCTGGAGACACAAGATTATTTTCTTTAAAATGGATAGAGATTTCTTGTTTAATATTTTTTTTATTTCTTATTTTTCTTTATTTCACATCGATTTCTTATATATGATTTTTTTTCCTTTTAACTTGTTGCAATGATTGATTGAATATATTCATAATTTACATATAAACAAAAATGACCCTTCAGCGTATTTCATTTGTTATATGGTATCTCCGTTTTTCTTTGAGAATTTCGTTTTAAAACAGTTGTATTCTCTTATTTCTACGACGCCCTTCGTAATACTACTCCGATGAAAACGTTAGAATATAAGTGTAATAGTGCTTGTCACAATATAATTGAAAGAGTTTCTTTCTAAAAGAGAAACGTGAACAATATCACGTGATTGGGTTACCATATCAGTAAAATCGATAATCTTAAAAGTTAATTTTCTAACTATCGCTACGAACAGCTTCATGATAATGGTGGCAATCCTTTGACGATATAAAAGAACGGATTATATCATATTTTTATATATTTGTTATTTATTTATCAAGCCTTTTTGATTAATGGTTCCCAAATCGTATTCATCTCTATATTTGGTGTAGTCAACAGGTCATGGTAGCCTAACCTGCGCGCCACTTCTTTGGGATGTCTTAACAGTACCAAGAACTGCAGGTACCTCATGCCGTGCTGTTGAGTCAGAGTATACAAAGGCAAAACATGCCACCCACTTAGAATAAGACCAGAGGAAAAATGCAGTATGTCGGGGAGGAGTTGAAAAGTCGGGTATGGCTGACCATATATGGATTGTGGGATCATGATATTATAAATGACGTGGAAGAACACTGGAAGATAAGACGCTTGAATGAAGCTGCCCACATGTTGAGCCACAATGACCAGTTGAGTAGACCTTAGTATCGAGATTAATACAATTTTGGAAACATTAATAGACAAAGCTCGATGAAAAAATCATGCTTTTATTCGTTTAATATCATCTGAAGATTATTAGGAATAGCAAAACACTGAGAGACACATGATTGCAAATGTATACATACAACCAAGCTGAAACCGTTATCAACTTCACGTACACACTCACACACATGATTTTGGTTTCTTTGTTTAATGGCTTATAAAACTTCATGGGTTAATTAAAGCCAAAACCATCTATTTAGAGGAGCATTAGTACAACTATTTAACTCAATGATGAAGGGATAATGAATGCTTTTACTCTTACGAATGATATTTGCCCAAAAGTGAACATAGCGCGACTAGAGTTCGAACTCGCTTACTGCGACCTCGTAGTTCGCTACGATAGCCCCTGTGACGGCAAATTGACTAAAATCCTAAAACGGGACTTTATTTTCGCACGTGTGAAGACGGGGCAGGTTGGCACTTGATCCCCTATAGAATAAGTCCTCGTTCAGAGTTTTTCTCTCAGGCATATAAGAACTGGCATATTACGTGAGGGATCAATTTAGAGCCAGACTGACCGCCGCTGGCAAAGGGTTCCAAATTTCACACTATCACACACCCACCAGGCCGCTAAACTTCCTTCCCTTCGACGATGGAAGATAATGAGCCTATAGGTTTAGTCGTAATAATATTATATTGTAGTAGTCGGTAACTCCGGTTTCTCGTGTGATATTTTAGGAATTAATAGGACAATTCTAAGCAAGATAACATAAGGCGAATAGAAGCTAAAAAGGAAATGTGACAACAAATTCGTTGTAGAACGGCAAAGAACAACTTAGACCAGGTGGTAACATAAAAGTACATGAATTCCTTTACTACAGTTATATACACTTTTAAAGTGTCAAAACATATAATAATTGGACAGTCCACGAATATAAATGTCTTTTCTTGACTTTTGCTTTTCTTCAAATTGAGAGAGAGAGAGTGGTAAACGAAATTTGGGTATAAAGGAAAATGGCCCCAAAGTTACGTATCTTATATTTTTTCGACGGGGTTCCACTGGAGAATCTTTCTTCTTTCACGGGCTAATAGACTTTGTTCTATTTTTTTACACTGGCTTGAAGAACCTGGGGTCCTTCGTGTCTCAGTAATTCTTTTGTCTTCCACCCGGAGTAAAATGGCTATGGTTCGTCCGCCCGCTACGAACCCTGCTCAAAAACTAATTTTCTTACTATTTACTTCCGCTAAGGGGAAGGGGTCCCCACTTCCGTTTTGGGGTCCCAGCCAATCATTTGGCTTTTCTCTCACTCCCCTTCCGGTGACCGGCGACCTGAGGTCACTAAGTACCAACATCTGTTTATCCCCTCTGTGACCTACATTCTTCCTTAACGGTCACTTTTTTGACGGCTTGATACTGTCAATTCAAATACGAGGAGTAGTAATTTTATCTCCCTCCTCCCAGTGGGATATCATGTGACACCCCTATACTAAAGGGATTTAACTGCAACACACACACACACACACACACACGCACACACACACATATATATATATATATATATATATATGTGTTTGTGTGTGTGTATATTTATATATATATATATATTCTTGTATTTATATATAAAAATGCTCCGTATATCTGCCTGAGGAACACAAAGGAGAGAAAATGACAGTCAGTAATCAGCATCAACTCTGTCTACGCTGTCATATATATATATATATATATATATATATATATATATATATGTTTGTTTTTATACTGTTTTTTACTTTTTCTAATGGTTAACCAAATTTGTAATAAAATGTCAGTTGGGACAACCACTTTATTTAGATTACTTTGAAAATCCGTTAGATAAAACCTAGGTATTTTTTGGTTCTTTTTGGTATTCAGTATATATATGAAACAATCCATAATATAAAAGATAGAACAAATTTTATTCTTCTTCACGAAATAGAAATATTTGAAGAATAAGTTGCCACTACCACTTCATATACAGAGGGAATTTAGAGAAAATACTAATCAACTACGGCCTACCCAAAGAAACCGTTGCAGCCATAATGATGCTATATAAAAACACTAAAGTAAAAGTCCGCTCCCCGAATGGAGACACAAACTACTTCGACATTTTACCAGGTGTGCTGCAAGAAGACACATCAGCCCCATACCTGTTTATTATCTTCGTAGAATACGTGCTTAGAACATCTATTGATATAATGAAAGATAACAGTTTCAAGCTGGCAAAGGAAAGAAGCAGAAGATACTCCGCACAAAGAATTACGGAGTAAGACTACGCCAATGACAGGAGCAATTCTGGCAAATTCATACAACCAAGCTGAAACCCTACCACATAATCTGGAATGAGCAGCTGCTGGCATAGGCTTCTATGTCAACGCACACTAGAAGTGCTTTAATCAAAGAGGAGACATCTTCACACGACATGATAGTTCTCTGAAACTAGTGGACAAGTTCACCTACCTCGGAAGCAGGGTCTCATCAACCGAAAAAGACATCAACACGTGACTAGCAGAGGCATGGACAGCTACTAATAAGCTATCGATAATAAGGAAGTCAGACCTGACCGATAAAATAAAACAGTTTTTTCCTAGCTGCTGTCGCGTCCATATTGCTATATGGATGCACTACATGGACGCAAACAAAATGTATGGAGAAAAAGCTTGATGGCAGGTGATGAAAACAAGCTTCACTTTAGTAATAAAAACAACAATGAAATAATAATTTACTTTTAACATTTATCAACTTTGATTTACAAATAGTATAATAATAATGGCTCTGACAAGAACCGAAAATACTCGATGTAACACATATAGCTCGTTTGGAGAAATTATCAACAAATTTCAAGATTGTAACATTAAAAAAAATATCAGGACTCCTGAAAGAAAATATAAAACAACTCCAAAACAACACGGAGTCGATTTTATTTAATCAAACTTATTTAAATAAAAAGCTGCAGCCTAAATACACCTTGTTCATATATGTATATATATGAATAGTCATCCACAGAGAGACTGTTTCGTTGTATCACAACACTTCAGTGTGGATAGACACATGACGACTGAAGCTGGCATCGAAACCCGCCCAACTTTACGTTAGACTTAGTATCAGACCGCTCGGCCAACAAGCGTATCACATCAGCAAGGGAATTATAAGGTATTAAGTAGCAGCAGCAGCGTTAGTTTGTTTACATTTTATACCAGATATATATATATATATATATATATATATATATATATATGGACGTTTATTCCTGCACCGATAAAATATTCAACATTTATGAATAAAGATAACTGGTTAGCATCAAAGTTGAAGAAATATGCTTTGTACCTACCCAACCACAAACGACAGTTTATTTTGTTATATACCCAGGTAAAAATCATAGAATAATTACACATACAGGATTTTGATTTTGTCTTTTTATATATTTAGCTACAAGTAGAAATATAATAAATAAGATAAAAATAATAAGCTTCTTCCGGAGGTGAAAAATCTAGCCTCAAAAGATACACCTTAAACAAACTAAATTATTTTGTTATTTATATAAATGGTAATTTCCTTATAAGATATGCTGCTGTGTATATGATAGAAAAAAAAAACACCAATATCAAGGAAAAAATATACGAATAGTCTTGTAATTTGCATTCGTAAAAGAAATACCAGTAAATGCCTAGATATGCATATTGATCTCCAGTTAAAAGAGAGTTCTTGCAGATCTCTACAAGGAGTTGGGTATATCTAATTGAAAATAAACATTGCTCCGCCAAAATACAGTGAATTAAAACAATGGAAAGCATTGCAAACTTTTTTCGAGAGAGCAATCCGCAGATGAGTGTGGCAAAAGTTGTTGGTTGTTTACTGTCAGCTGTGTCTAGAAATTGTGTAATGTAAAAGAAACGGGGAGGTTTAAAAATGAACCCATGCTAGTTGAAAACGAAATGCCTCAAAGTGTCAGGATAGAAAAGTCGACATAACAAAACTTGAAAATAGAAAATGATCGAGAAAACAAATGAAGACGAAGAGATGTTAATCTAAAAATAATTTTGTTTTTGTAAGGAGTATTTTTTGAAAACAGACTCATCATCTATGAAAGCAAAATATTTTTATGTTGGTTGATCGGTTGGTTGGGTTTTATGGCATATCAACCCATGTAGGTAATTAAATGCCAAATCCATTTTTATACAAATAATCACTTCTATTTCAAACAATTCAGTTTAGCAAAAGTACTCAGTTTGATTGTCAAAAACATTTCTATTTCAAGCTGTTCAGTTTATTCAAACAGTTTAAATTCAGCTAATTCAGTTTAGCATGAGTACAGATTTTGTTTACACACAGTTACAAGTCAAAACAGTTCTATATTAAAAAAATGTTCAATGTCAAAAGCAGTTCCGTTTAAAACCATTCAGTTTAGCATAAGCACGCAGTTTAAATGTAAGTACAGTTTAATTGTCAAAAACATTTTTATTTACATCCATTCGGTTTAGTCAAACAGTTCTAATTCAAGCAATTTAGTTTAACATGAGTATGGAGTTTGTTCTATTTAACCCATAGATAGGACCTATATATATATATATATATATATATATATATATATATATCAAATGCTTACATATTGAAATCAGTCTGCATTTAAAAGTCATTTCTGGTTGAGCAGTCTTCGTTAATTGGTAATAAGGTCCTAAAAATGAACTATCAATCGAAACAATGGAATGGAAAAGCATCGGTGATCTAATTGTAACCATAGCTTTAGGTGTCCCTTCTTTTAATAATAATGAGAGAAACTGAACCTCTTCTAATAGCGGCCCAAAGCAACGCGATAAGGACAAAAAATATCAAAGGAAGATTAGATCATCATCATTATCATCATCATCATGTCGTACCGCCTGCACCGATATCCCTGATCCTTTCTCGCCACTCCTCCTATCGTTCATTGCTTCTGGCAGGCGCTCATGGCTACATCCCGTATCCTCACAGAGCTGCTATATAAAGGTTCCAGCTGTCCATCCTGCTTTTGCTCAGCCATCACTTATGAGCTCATCCCTACTTCTTTTCCTCCAGCCGTTTAGTTAGCGTTCATGTAGTGCATCCATATAGCAGTATCGACACGATCGCTGCTTGGAAGAAACTGCGTTTCCTTTTATCGGTCTGGTCTGACTTCCATATGACCGATAGCCTACTGTTGGCTCTCCATGGCTTTGCTAGTCCCGTGTCGAATTCTGTCTGTCTGTACTAACGGTACATTAGTAGATTTCAAGTAAGACTTCATAGCATAATCCAACCGTTTTACCTGTATATTTAGTAAATGAAAATATATATTCAAGGTGTTTCAGTTTTATTTTCCTTGAGTAGATATGGAGAGAATTATATTTACAGATGATCATTCCACAAATTATTGTTGATAAAAATTAAAATGCATTGAAAAATAAATATTATTTCAAATGGTTGGAGATATATAGAATATCATCATCATCATCATCATATCGTGCTGGCAGCACGGATATCCCTGACCCTCTCTCGCCACTCCTCCATATCGTTCATCGCCCTAGGTAGGTCTTCAGGACAACAACCTGTATCCTCACATAGCTGCTGAATGTACGTTCGAGCTGGTCGTCCTGCTTTTGCGCGGCCATGTGTGGGGATCCATAAGAGTATATCTCTTATGAGTTCATCTCTGCTTCTCCAAATTGAATCAATCAACATTCCAGTAGATCGCCGGGATACCGTAATGGTTTCCCTACAGTATTTTTCATTGTATTAGAGAGAGTGACTTGGTGATGCCCCATTATTTTATGGGTAATTGATGACAGATAAACAAATGTTATACTTTACCTTGTTTTTTGTTGATTTGGTGAGTTGAGCTTACCTTGTCATTTGTTTTGTTTGTTTTTTGTTGTTTGTTTTTGTGGTTGTTTTTTTTACCTTCATGGTTTTTCTGGTTTTTTTATGTAAGTTTAATTGCTCTTGGCGCTTCTTCACTTTGTCTGGTCATGTCCCCCCTGGGTGTGGGACACATCGCCTCCGTTTCGAGGTCGGGGATCAAAGGGTAGTAAATTATGCAATTAATGATTTTGGAAGGCAAAGGACCTGATTAATGAGTTTTGATGAATGTTGTACTTTAAAGAGAGGGCTGACGACGGGGTTATGAGGACGATGCCTGGGCGCGGGGCGGTGTTCGGTTGCTTCCCCTCGGGCTGGTCATGGCTTGCCGATCTGGGAGACGGTGTCAATTGTTGTTGTTTTTTGTTTTATCCTTTTGAAAATCCATGGAGATTACTGGCAGAATGCTGGAATGGCGAAAGGTTCCTAGCTTAACTGTTACTGGGTTGGAATTACGGGGCCAGGGGCCACATATACTGTGATCCCCCATGAGGATTTCTCCCGATGCAACACATAAACAACAGCTTAGATGGATGATGCTTACAATTGCAGACAGCCCTCTGGGCATGGAATATTGTTAGGGGTGGTATGAAAAATGGAGGTGATTTGAAAGTCCTCCAAGGTTTCTGGATGTGGAGTATTGTTGGGGTAGGACGAAAAAGAAGTGTTTAAAAGTCCTCAGAGATAAAATGTAGCAGCAAAGTGGTGAGAGTCGAATATATTGAGGCCCCTGAACGTGTTTGTCCTGACGTAGCATTTGGCTAACCACAGAGACCATAATGCCCTTAACCCGTAAAGAGAAATGTAGAAGGCAGGTTAACAGTCCTTCGCGACCAATTGGTTGAGGGTGGTCAAAAGTTCTCCTTGAGAGTGATTTCGGTGAGTGAGGGAGCACACCATCCTAGCACATAGCAGTTTTGTTGTAATTTTATGGAGTAACCTTCATTGCGTATGTTTTTGTGAAAGAAGCAAGGAGGGCTCCGTTTGAATGGTGTGACACCTTGCATGGTGGCAATTATGTTTCTATTGTCAATTTATTTTTTTTATGTTTTGTAATTTATTGTGAATGAATGACAAGGGTAAGAAGGGGAGATAGGTGACACTTTGTGGGTGGTCCGCTAAGCAGACGATCCCTTTGTTTTGGCGCGAAACCAAAGAAAGGGCTTAGAATCGAGATCTCCGACGAGACCGGAAGTGGGGGAGAAAAGAGGTGGGCTAGGGAATGCCAGAGAAGGAAGTTGGAAAAAGGAACCCAGAGAGAGCGGTTGGTGAAGAGAGACGCAGAGGGACAGTCGACAACGGACAGCAGAAGAGACCAATCGGGTGGGATAGAGTCTAGGGGCTGTGAGGAAGGCAGACAAGATGAGTTTGCACTCCTGAGTCGACAACGGTCAGCAGTGAGGGAAGACCAGTCAAGATGAGTTGGCATTCCTAGTAGCCTTGTAGAAATTTCGCGAAAACTACACGTCAGCGATAGTCTACAGATGTACAGGGAATGCAGTGTCACAAACTTGCCCTTCTTACACTTTGAGTTGACCCAAGCCCATATTGTTCGTTTGTTCTTTGTTCCTTTTCTCACACTCCCTCGGTTGTATTTTTTGTGGCCATAAAGAAATGTGAAATATCCTAGCGGACCACTAGATGAATCACCGGCCAAGATAGATTTGTTTCAAAGAAGTTGATGTATCCGGGGGCGCGAAGGGGTATTGTCACATAAACACATTTTTTTAAACAAATGTTTAAAAAAACAATTTAAATAATGTATATATTAGCTGTAAATCATTCTTTTGACAGTTTGGGGTAATTTTTACTTTTTATATTATTTAGTTTCTCCCTTGCTTTCTTGACTATTTCTTTATTTTAAGTTCCACATTACATTGGAGATATCTCACGTCCGCTCCCGAACGCAGAAATACATGAAAATTCTTACTAGCACAACAATCATGCATAAACATAAAAAGAAACGCTTATATATACTTCAAGCTATCAGTATTAAAAATAAACCACAAAACGTGAATGAAATTCTAATCTTCTACAACTGATACACTAACCAAAGCATCTCCATCAATAATAAATTCTTCAAACTGAATAAATTTTGCACCCAAACTGTGTATGATTATATAAGTATATATATATATATATTGAGAGGGAGAGAGAGAGAGAGAAAGAAAGAGAGAGAGACTGATAGACAGACAGAGAAAGAAAAAGAGTTCTTACATATACGATTATTTCATGAAGCACAAATGTACACTCTGATCAATAATAAACTTGTATTTCAAACAATTCTGTGTTGGCGAAAAATGATTTGGAAGAAGAATTTATTTTGAATGCGCATGTGCACAATTCCGAATATTTTTGCTTTGTTGTTGCTGTTATTGTTTTTTTTTTTTTTTGTTTTTTTTTATTTATTTGTGGTAGTTCTTGTGCAGAGTTCATACGTGATTGTGTGCGTATGAATCTTAGTGATCGTATGTATGTGTGTGCGTATAAGTGTGTGTGTGTGTGTGTGTGCCTTTGTGTTACAAACGAGACAATCTTGTTTTTAACTTTGTTAACATGAATAAATATTTAGTGACCTCGGGGAAGCGAGCCAACAGATTTTCAATTGACTTTCCCTTTCTTCTGTATACCCACCACACACACACACACACATACACACACACACTATATATATATATATATATATATAAAGAGAGAGAGAGAGAGAGTGAGAGTGAGAGAGTGAGATGAGTTGACAAACAGAAAGAGAGACAGATTCATAGAGACATATTTTGGCAAACGTGGTGACATAGATAGATGGATAGATAGATAGATAATTGTCATAAAGGAATATTTTAAGAAAACATGGGATAAAAATGCCGTTACCCACGAGCAGAAAAATGGTATTTACAATTTCTTGCACGATTTTCCAAGAAAATGTTTATCTTTTACTGTTCAAAGAAGGGATCCAATTATTTTCCGATGTATTCTCCACACTAAATAGTAGTTCACTGAATCTAGTGGACAAATTCACCTACCTCGGAAGCAGTGTCTCATCAACCGAAAAAGGCATCAACATGCGACTAGCAAAGGCATATATAGCTATCGATTGGTTATCGGTCATACGGAAGTCAGACTTGACCGATAAAATAAAATACAGTTTTTTCCCTAGCAGCGGTTGTGTCGATACTGTTATAAGGATACATTACATGGACGCTAACTCAACATATGAAGAAAAAGCTTGACGGCAATTACACAAGAATGCAGCTAGTAATATTGAATAAGCCCTTAAGGCAATAACCCCCAAAAGAGCAGCAATTGAAGTTTCGCAAAAAAAAACAACATTATATATCAATCCAAATGTCCGTTAAGAGATTGTATCAGTGAAAATAACGATATATATGTCGGTTTAACCTCAACTACCCTATCGAGAAGACTTACAATGCACCTTTCTAATACAAGATTCGTAGCACAGTATTTAAAAAAACATTCATGCCCAACAACAGAATTACGGAAAATTCTTACCGAAAGCACAATATTAGAACAACAAAATAACAAGCAAAAAACTACAGATTCTCGAGGCACTACATATTTGTATCATACGACCCAAACTTAATAGAATTAATTTTGAAACCAGTGCTAATGTACTTAAATGTCTTTAGCTACTGATGCTATTTATAGAAACAAATTCAAAAGTAAACGCTACACAATACAACAGTACAAACGCTCATTCTTACAAAGTAGTAATATCTGTCAAGACGTTTATGCAGTTCTCTAGACTTCTAAGTATCGTCAATTTGTCTTAAAAAACAAAGCAAATTATCGCTTCAGTGACGATATTTTTGATCTCATCCTGCAAATTTAAGCACATCAACAGAATTGATCCTTTATTCTTTTAAGTAATATGTAAAAGGAAGATTAACATTGACTCAGGTAACTAAACTTATGTCTTTGTTCGTGAAGAAGGTATTCGAGAAAAATATTTCCAAATTTTAAATTAAATATCTTAATGAAGACGAACGAACAGCTGAGCAAATTATGTGAAAGAATTATGATTTCGAGACGTTTAGAGAGTGTTCTAGGCTTAGATCAGTGGTTTTCAAACATTTTTTGCCATCACCCCCTTTACCACCGGACCAAAATGCCAGTGCCCCCATCTTCCAACGAACGCCAGAACGACGATAATGTTAAATGTCATAAGAATTGGTTGATTCTTCAATCACAAACAGTTTGAAGAGTATAAAAAACAATTTTAACAAAGATGATTAACATTTATTTTTCAATCACAAACACCTTGAACTCAACATGAAATAAATTGACACGTAGATCTAGTTGCTGCGACTGGGGGACGCTTAATTAAATTGCCCCGTTTTCCCGGCCTTTCTTGCAACACCAACGTCACATTTTACTGTAATTGCTACAGCGCCCCCTTCACAATTTCAACGCCCCCATCCGGCTGTTTACACGCCAGTGCCCCTCTGAAAGTTCATATCGCCACCCACTTTGAAAACCACTTGCTTTGATGAATCATTTGAATGAAAAACTTTATTATGCCAGGAGTGCATTCTCCAGACAGAGTGCTATGCAATTTCTATCTGTCCTTTAAGCTAAAAATAACTGGTTATGACATTATTAAAATAATAAAAGAGTTTGGGTATTCTGGAATATTCCTTTATTACCTGGGGTCATTGGCCTAATGAGTAGAGTGTTCGCCAATGGCTCGGGAGACTTGAGTTCAATCACAGGTCGAGTCATACAAAAGACTAAAAAAATGGTATTTGATCCCGCCTTGGTTAACACTCAGCATTATAAGGTAAGGTTCAAGGGTAAAGTGGAACAATCCAGGGAAAGGAGTAGCGCCTACACCATCACCTCGGTGTGGAAGCTATTGAAAAGGGAGCCTTCAGGTCCCCCTCGACTAAGGTCGCCAACTTTACTTACTTTACTTACCTCAACTGTCAAGTAAGCACTGACCAGGAATGTTTTTTCTATCAATAATCCCGTCTATGGCTTAATTGGAGATTTTCAATCATTCACACTAGATTATCATGAGTATAAAAAAGATATTAGAATTAAATAGCAATACTTGAAACAGTAGTGGTAGATAGCAATAAAAGAATCCAAATACTATTGTACAAACAAATAAGCCCAGGTTCATTAAAGATTGTTACCTAAAAATTATTTATTTACAAATCATTCACACACAAATATATATATATATGCTGTGGTCTTCAAATAAGACTGGTGGAAGAACAACTCAAACAACGGGTGATAGGTGAACGTTATTGTATAAGCAGAAAAGTGAAGTCATGCATTCTCGGCTTGTCAAATGTCAGAAAGAAACGAGAAATTGTCTTCTCTGAGTGAGCTAAGCTCGGCGAATAGGTTTAAGTTGAACGTGTCCATCTTTGGGGTATGGTAGGATATGTCCCCATAACAATATATATATATATATATATATAATGGTGTTGGTTGTCACTAAATCACATTGTGGGTTTGTGTCAAGCCAAGTGCAATATAATATGGAGAGTGCTCAATATCTAGGATAGAGCCTGAAAGGTATCAACAACTAAATGAATTAAATATATGTATCTAATATATATACGACCACAGACACAAAAAAGTAAATATAATCTACACAAACACACACACACACACACACACACACACACACAAATACACGTACACCAACACAAAGAATTTATATACAATCCTAACTTTTATCTGACTGTATTTTTTGATTTTTTCGATTTCTCCAATATCTTTCTTTCTTGGCCAGATAATAGTCGGAATAAGACTGCATGAAAACGATAGTCACAGATAAGCTTCAATGTTATTAGATATATATATATATATATATATATATATATATATATATATATATATAAACTTATATGTGCATGTGTGTGTGTGTGTGTGTGTGTTCATGTGTGAGCGTGTGTGATGTGTGTGTGTGTGTGTGTGTGTGTGTGCGTATATGTCTGTGTGTGTGTATGTATATACTGGATTTGGCATTAAATAACCAACACTTGTTCACTTTCGTTTTCATATATATATCTAAAATTATTTTAGGTGTCTGTAGGTCCCATTGTCTTATGCAGTTAACTACATGTCATTTTATTTCATTGGTTTCTTGGGTATGGTACTAACCTTCAACCGTGAATGAGGCTATACTTATGGGTCACTGAGGATAGTTTGGCTTAATTTGGTTTGGTTTTGTTTGGTTTTATTTGGTTTTATGGCATATCAACCATTGCAGGTCATTTAATACTAAATCTGGCTCATACATACATACATACATACATATGTAGCAAAAACGAAACCGGTCAGATTAGGATTATAAATTCATTTCCATTCTCATTTATTTTATCCATTAGATCTGAAGAAGTCCTGTTAATTTTTTTCGTGTCTTTTGATTTTATCAAAAACACGTAACAGGATGGAAATAATTTCATAATCCTAATGTGAACAGTCTTTGCTTTTCTTAAAGGAATTATTGCTCTGTAATGTCAGTTACATTCAGCTCTTTACCAGGAAAATTTAAATGTTCACTGTTGAATGTTTTTTTTTGTCCTGATGGAATTCCTCCCAACTCCGGTTTAACTGGACCGAAATATATATATATATATATTCATATGTTATTTGTAAAGATTAGTCAACAAAATGAAGTAATTCCAAGTATTCCTACGTATGACTAATGTTATATAATTAAGGTTATGATTAATCATAGTAATCATTTTCGTTAATTATATTTTATTATTTAGTTTGGTAAGGCTTGGAGCTACTCAGTGTCTCTGGTTTAGGTATCATTGTCAGACTGACACTAATACGCATGCGCGGAAAGGATATGACACACATCATCTGTCATAATAAACTTCCAAACAGAATATGGTGCCGGACACGCCGTTGGAGTGAATCGAAGGAGTGGATGGTGTCATGCCCCGAAGAAATAGTCCCGAGAATTTTCGGATTTTGAAAAGACGATTTGTTGAGGTTCGATAGTTGAAGCACGCGATTGGGTTTTTCGGATCTGATCAGATCAGATCAGTATGGGTCTCGACCGGAGGAGATAAGTTGAGATCTTAGACACCACAAGATTGCTGCGCATGGAAGTGCTCAGCATAGTATGAATAGCATAGGCTTTTATGAATTGTGTCTCTCTCCTCGTGTCGCCAAGGGTTGAAGGCAGAAAGAAATCAACCCGTTCGTATTGACTGTTATTCTTGATATCATTATAAGTATACAACAGTAACAATTAAATCAAACACCAGTCGTTTGTTTGCGTACAAACAGTTCTATTTCTAGCAATTCAATTTAGTATAAATCATTCGTTTGCCCGCAATTTAAATGTCAAAATTTTATTTGACCCACAGATGGGGCCATATTAGGTGCTACAACTCCGGTTCAGAGTGGACCTGGGATCAGATTGTTTTAGTGTAATATTTAGGACAATCGTTGTGGAAGTTAACAAAGTTCCATGTATTACAATGTATCTCTAACAGATACGTTAAGTATCAGCCAATTCTTTACACTCAATTCAAATGTCAAACAGTTCTTTTTTGACCCATAAATAAGACCCTATCAAGTGCTACCACTCAGGGCCAGACTGATGCTGGGAGCAATGCCAATGAACGGTTACTCTGCATTTACTGGAGCCACACCATCAATTTTTTCGTGTAATATCCAGGACACTCGTTGGTGGGGGAATGGCCCCTCTGCAGAGACCTAATCGCTGTATTCTGCAGCCTCCAACCTCAGCCAACTGGGCTGGGGAAGTGGGGAATTACTCCTACGTTGTTTTTCATCCTAAAATTGTGGATCGAATAAAGTGTCTGTCCAATCAAATCAAATGTATTTAAGAATGTGTGTGTGTGTGTGTGTGTGTGTGTAAATGGTTTGCATGAAGTTACTTTTTTATGATCAAACTCAGATACATTTATTCCCCCATCTATTGGTTTAATAGTATCGCTATTGTTCTTCTACAAGAATGGATTTGGTATTAAATAACCATCAAAGTTTGATATGCCATTAAACAAGCAACCAAACGCATAGACATATCGGCATTTCAGGCCTGAATTTAAAAGTTTGCATGCTGTCAAGTCCTTTCTCTTAATATAATGGATATACACAAAATCTTTCTGAAGAATTTTGCCATCTATAATTATCTTCTCAGCGTAACAGTTATTGACTTCCACTCTGAGATATCGGCGCCAAAAAAATCTTTCTCTTTTCACATGGCTTTTTGTTGTATAAAACATTCTGTACAATCTAGAGTTTGCGTTAGTGCGTTGATCAAAAAACGCGTCGGGAATTTCCGAAACAAATTAGATCAATAAAAAACGATTAATACAAAATATGGAATAATACTTCCAATTCTCCGCAAAAACCGCACACCAATGGCATGGTGATATACAAGGGAAAAGTGCTGAGAATCGTGCTCATTTGAATTTCATTTAGTTGTTCAGAGACGAGGAAGCACAATGGAGTTGGTCGGTCGAAATATTTTCCTGAATCAGAGAATTAATTCGCACACCATTCCTTTCTACACCAGTACCCCCATTGAACCCAGTAAATCCCCGCCAACAAAAAGTGCCTTAAGGGACTAAAAACCGTGGGAGATAGGGCGTTTGCTCTAATGAGGCATCGTCCACTGAAAGTTAACTTTTGTGTACTGCATTCTTTCATTGGCAAACAAAAGAAAAGTCAATTGAGAATCTTTTGGCTGTTTTCCCTTGTTATTGTAGGTCAGTAAATTTCTTTGTTCTTCGGATGACAATGAAAGAAATGTAAGTCTCTCTCCATCCCTTACATCTCTCTCTCTGTCAGTCCTCTCTCTCTCTCTCTCTCTCTCTCTCTCTCTCTCTCTCTGTATGTGTGGGTAAAGGAGATGGAGTTTACTATACAATAATCGAACGCACACATACACAAAAAAATAAATGAACTTATAGATACAAGGTAAGCGAAATTGCAGACGGAGCACACTAATCAACCGTACAGACAGTCGTAAAATAATCAAACACACAGGTACTCTTAAAATAATTGCAATTAAAGGTTCGGTTGCAGTAACTAAATATGCAGATTCCCACACAATAACACACTGGTGGCAATGTTGTTATCATCATAAAAAAGTAACTCTTCGAAACAAGTTCAAATATAGCGGGTAACTTGATTTTGGTTGCTTTTTTATGGCATATCAACCATCATCATCATCATCATGTCGTGCTGGTACCACGGATATCCCTGACCCTCTCTCGCCACTCCTCCCAATCGTTCATCGCCCTAGGCAGGTCTTCAGGACAACATCCCGTATCCTCATATAGCTGCTGAAGGTATGTCCGTGCTGGTCGTCCTGCTTTTGCACGGCTATGTGTGGGGGTCCATAAGAGTACATCTCTTATGAGTTCGTCCCTGCTTCTCCAGCAGTGTCCTGCATGTCTGGTTCGTCTAACTTGAATAGTTTTCGTGATAGGAGGCAGGGGGCCGTACAGTTGGTGTATTGTGGGGTGTTGCTGCCAGGACCTGTTCAAGATTGCACGCAGCATTCTTGTGTAATTGCCGTCTAGCTTCTTCTCCAGCCGTTTTCTTAGCGTCCAAGGTGATTTAATGCCAAAACCTGTTAATACATATATATTGAATATATACGGTATGTATACACATTTTGTTGATAGCATTTTTAAACGAGCCTAATCTCATTTTTGTCAACAGTTAAATATTTTCAAGTATTCATTATAATACGAATCATTCTGTTTATTGTCCAGTCAGCTTGGGCTGTAGAATACACTGAGTGCACCTCTGTAGAGGCGTAAGACCCCCAGAGTGTCCTTATTAGGATTCTAAACAAACTGATAATGAGGTTCCATTGATGCTGGAGCTTTGGGGAATGCGTAGCACCCCTTCATTGTCATTGAACCCAGGTCTAATCTGGCACGTAATGTTAATACCTAAGATTGTTTGTGAGATACGTGGTAAAAGACCAAACAGCTACAATTTTGTGCGGTGCTGCTTTCAGGATTTATTCTAAACAGCACATTGCATTCTTGGGTAGTTCCCATCTAATTTTTTCTCAAAGTGTTAAGTTAGATTTCAAGTGGTACAACGATGCAGTAGTACCAACACGGCTGTTAAAATATGAGTTTTTATTTCATTTGAGAGCGTTTATTAACATCGTTTTCTATTGATTAGATATTGCTGCGAAGGGATGTGAACTAATCGAATAATTTCAGAGGCTTGACATATAAAATGGAAATAGATCCATTTTGTTTCATACACATGAACTCTGTTTTATCTGCATGCACTTAGAACTTCTTGATGTCTGCTTCAGGATATACAGCGGGAATTTGGCTTGGGCAGGTGTATTTGCGAGGATTCTAGTCTGCATCTGTCATACTTTCTGCGGGATATCGTCTGTTTCTGGTCTTTTTATTCATGTAAAACGGTTTCTTTTTATTACATCTATTGACATTCGTACTGTTCGAGTATATTACTCGAAATACACTACCTCTGGCAAAAATTGTGGATGTACTACATTTAGAATATTTTCTGTTTTTTTTATTTAGCTGTAAATAAATATAATGAAAGTTTAGACGCAAAACTTTTTTTTGTTTAATAACTGAACATTATGGCCTCATTAAAAATATTTAAAACAAACCAGATTAAATTATCTAAATTAATTAATTTCAAGTGGTACAACGATGTAGTAGTACCAACACGGCCACAGCTGTTAAGATATGACGTTTTATTTCATTAGAGAGATTAATTTTCCATATGATCAAGGACTTGCTAATTTTAGTCCATGCAATTATTTAATGATCATATAGTTTGTATACCCGAAACAAATAATACCACAATAACAAGTGAATCCGTAATATGCGATTTAATCTACAGTTAAAAGAAAACAAATTGCCGACCTGTACAAGTGGATCAGATATGTACATTTATGGCCCAGTCGGCTGGGGCTCTAGAAAACACCGACTGCATCTCTGCAGAGGAGTAAGACATTTCCAATGAGTGTCCTGGATATGACAGTACCCAATCTGATAGTGAGGCTCCGGTAATGATAGAATTTTTGAAAATTCAGGGTACCTCTTCATTGCCATCGCTCTCAGCTCCACTCTAGTCCGGAATGGTAGCACTTAAGAAAGTCCTATGGGTAATAAAGAACAGTTTGACATTTAAACTGATTACACAAAAATGACTTATATTAAACTGAATTGCTTAAAATAAAAGTGTTTGATCATTTAACTCTATGTGTAAACAAATGATTTATGTTTATTTTCTCGTGTTAAATGGCCATAGTTGGAACCATTCAACTGTGAGCAAACAAATTATTAATGATAAATATAATTATTCCTATTAGATAGATATAAGAGAAACCATTTAATAATGTGCCAAAAAATGGGCCCAGACTTGGTTAAATGTTATCTACAAAATATGTTTAAATATCATATATTTCATATAAATGTATAAAGGGGTTTTTGGCTTTAGATAACCTACAATGGTTGATATGTCATCAAACTCAACCCAAGCAAACCAAACCAATATATATTTATTGTAAATTCTTAGGAATAACTTTGAGCTTAAGTTCACGAGGTTTTCATATACGTAATAGAAAAGAAAATATAGTTTGGTTTGGTTTGGTTTGGTTTTATGACATATCAGCCATTGTAGGTGCTTTATGCCAAATCCTTCTATACATATATTAAATATATATGATTTGGTTTGTTTTTATGGCATATCAACCATGGTAGATTCTTTAATGCCAAATCCTTTTATACATATATCAAATATATATGATTTGGTTTTCTTTGGTTCTATAGCATATCAACCATTGTAGGTTCTTAGTGCCAAATGCTTTTATACATGTTATAAATATATATGATTTGTTTTGATTTTATGGCATATCAACCATGATAGATTCTTTAATGCCAAATCCTTTTATACATATATACTGAATATATATGATTTGGTTTTCTTTGGTTTTATGGCATATCAACAATTGTAAGTTATTCAAATCCAAATCCTGTTTATACAAGTATTGAATATATTTCTAAACACATTTTGTATATAACTTTTTAAAACCAGCCTGGGCTCATTGTTTTTGCTCACTGTTATACCTGGCCATAGGTCTGAGTAGAGAATTCGCCAATGGCGAAGGGGACTGGTGTTCAATCCCAGGTCGAGACCCAGAAAATGGTGCTTAGTGCGGCCTTGGTTAACACTCAGCATTATAAGGTAAGGAACAAAGGTAAAGTGAAGCAATCCAGAAAATGGAGTAGCGCTCACCCCTACATCGTGTCGAGGTCGACGGCAATAATTTGCTGTTGGCTTTTACCCTAGCGAGCATTGTCTAGAAAATGCAGGCTTGAAGCCGAAAGGCCTCTAACTTCTGCTGGGACACCTTCGGGTGGGCGAGCTACATCATTGACACTTTTCTCATCCTTGTATAGCATTGGATATTGCTGTCCAGTTTAAGCTATAATCAGGCATCTGTGCCTGGACCCAGATTTGGGTCCATGCCCAGCTAGGCTCACCGGGCCCACATTGCACTAAGTGGACCAATGACCAGCATAGTCAATATGGGATCAAAACTCGGTTCGTCCTCTGCCTTTTCCCCTAAATCACCACTATAATCGACTTTTGGATCATTGACCTTGTGTCAAATCTTCTCTGGGGGAGGCAGAGACAAATTAAGCTCTCCCCTACCTTTGTTGTAGTAGCTATTGAAAAGGGAGCCTTCGAGTGACCCTCGACTAAGGTCGCCAATTTTATTTTATATGGTTTCAAGTATTTCATCTAATACGAACTTAATTTGATATTGATGTTTTGTTTGCATTGAGTTTGTTTGAGATATTGCCATGTCACTGAAGCAATTTAACATCTGTCATTTGTTTATACAATGAAATGTAAAAATAGTTCTATTGCAAACAATTAAATTTAGCATAAGCAATTTATTTTCAGACAGTTAAAATGCCAAAGATTTCTTTTTGATCCCTAGATCAAACCCTATCAGGTCCTACCACTCTGGGGCTGAGTGGATCTGGGAGCAATGGCAATGAATGGGTACTGCTCATTCCTTAAAGCTCCTGCATTACAGCAGCGTCAACATCCGACCGTTTAGTATCATATCCAGGAAACTTTGTGTTTAAAAAGATATTGGTAGATTACCAAAGTAATCAAAATAGTTAGAAAGAAAACTGAAACTATTTCCTTGAAATAAAGATCTACAAGAAAACAAATTAAAAGCAAATGGTTTCAGAACAGGAGTCGATTTTTTTAGGTAAAATTGTGAAACTTCTGTTGAAAGAAAGGAAATTTACTTGCAGAAAAGTTTACCAAACGCCCCGACAAAAAAAGGATACAAAACATTTTTTTTAATTTAATAGCAAAAGAGACTGACAACACTCCATGGAAGAGGGGTTAAGTAAATACTTGATTAATGCCTCATTACTCTACTTGTATTAGATATGAATACTTGAAGCAATGTCAGCGTGTACGAGTTATACTGATAATTGTACTGATGAAAATAAGTGGAAAGATGGATAATTCAGACTCTTACAAAGTTACATGAAAATCTTGTATTTCAACATACTTGAAACTACAGAAATGTCTGATAGCAAATTATTATTATATATAATTAGGATTAGTTGCTGAAAACCATTTACTTCTTTAAAACAAAACTGTCTTCGGTATTAAATTCGACAAAATAAGTTGACATGTTTTAAAACAATCAACCGTCGAACAATTCTCTCTCTCTCTCTCTCTCTCTCTCTCTCTCTCTGTATATATATAAATATATACTCAATGACAACTAATAAAATAATTGGGTTGGTTCCAATAAACACTTCATCAGTTGACTCTGAGTTCAAGCATAGTGTCTAGGCCAAAGCATCATTAAAGCGCCCAAGCAATTTGTTACTAGAACACCAGTATTAGTTGGTTTATCGTCACTCTGTCGGGATACCATATCCAGACTGATGCTCTTATGGCCTTATTCTGGGACTTACATAATTTCCTCTTGTTTGATGGTAAAAACGCAAGATTAATCAAATATGCGGGGGTTCAGTTGGGAACGAAACTTCGACATCCGACTTTGATAGGAAATATATTTGTTATCCACCAATTTCTGATTAATTCTCCTCGAGGATATTCATATTTTTAATCTTACCATGATCAACCCAGTCGATATATTCCTCATAAGAGACGGTTAATTCGATAAAGAAAATTGATATTTATATAACGCAGTAAGAAACTATTAATATACAAATTTGTATATCGCTCATGATATATTATATATTAGGTTAAACCTCTGCATGATACGCTAGTATATATATATATATATATATATATATATATATATATATATCATCAAGTTACGCACCTAGCACAGATTTACTTGATTCTCTCTCTCTCTCTCTCTCTCTCTCTCTCTCTCTCTCTCTCTCTCTCTCTCTTTCTGCAGTCATCACTATCATCCATCAGTTACTGCAGGTCTTCCAAAGCGCATCCCGTGTCCGCGCATAACTGTGGGAGGTTAATTATTGTTGGTCGGCTAGCGCTGGCCCGACCATGTTAAACGGTCCATAAGTGAACGTCACTGATGACTTCGTCCTTGCTTCTCCAGTTGTGTCCCGAATGTTCCGTTCATCTTACGTGGATGGTTTTAGATGTGCAGTAAGTGGCCAAACACCTGTTGTTTCGTGTGCTGTTGCTCCCTGTATGTATTTGTTCACTATAGCTTATAGTATTCTTGTGCAGGTCCTATTTAGCTTTTTCTCCCTGGGTTTTTTGTCAGCGTCCATGTCGTGCATCCTAGTAGTAGTATTGACGCACACAGCTGCTCGTAAAAAACCCATTTCATTTTATCGGATAGATATCAATCTATCTGAATGAGCAGGATGTGACACAAGGCCAATTTTAAGCAGAGTTTAGCAGGTTTGCATTCAATTTTTAAAAATTTCTTTTCTATGAACGGTTACCATACCAAAGTTAAAGAGGCGTCTCTGTCCAACTCCTTTACCGCGGGTGTAACGAAAATAATTGGATTCATACCGTTCTCAAGGGTATTAGCGGTATGAGAAATGCATTTAGCTTCATTGTGGATCTGAACTCAGGTCACAGTGTCAATTTCCTACGACGGAAAGTATTACACCACGAACGCCACAAAAACACGAGTATATACGGTATTGATAAGAAATAATTACTTGAAAGCTTGGATCGTATAAAAAAAAATTAACTCGACATTAAATAAGCCCACAAAGATTGACATGCTGTAAAAAAAAAACTAACAACCAAACAACGTAATAAACATACCCTATTTCTCTCTCTCTCTCTCTCTCTCTCATATATATATATATATAGAGAGAGAGAGATCTTACTCAGTTAAAACTAAGTGGAGGAAGTATGTCTAGTGCAATAATGTTGAATCACAGGAGCGAAATTGTTACGGTCAGTTGTTTGCAAAGAAAATATTTGTTTTTTGTTATTTTATGTCTTTCTTCGGTTTATTTTCAGTTTTATCTTTATTTTATTTCATTCTTTTTTTTAATTTTATTTATGTTATTTTATTTTATTTTATTTTATTTTTTTGACGTTTACCTTTTCTGCAACGGCCAATGTTATTTTGGGGGCAAATAAAGTCTTTGGCAAAGACATAACAAACAACGGCACCAGCCGAATCCAAACATTAAACAATGTTCGTCCGATTAAACAAATAAGGAAACAAATTTCTGGAGCAAGCACCCACCTCGTCTAGCCAATTTGTAGCGGACAATTTCAACAAAAATACGTAGACAGAAGAAAATTACTGCTTGATATCTATTAGTCTGTGGGTATGTCTGTATGGCGCACTGCCTATATATCTATTTTAGCCAGTATATATCTATGAATCAAAACCTGTTTGAATCTATCAATCTATCTATCTTAGCCTGTTCAAGTCTCCCCTTCCCTCGCTTGTTCTTTCTTTATATATATATATGTATATATATATATATATATATATATATATATATCTGTAAATTTTAATGTGGTTTCCTACAACTCCCAATATATATATAATAGGTTTCCAATATATATATATATATATATATATATATATATATATATATATATATAATGTGAATGGGGGTATGCGCGTGTATACGTTTAATCCTTCTCTTTCTGTCTCTGTCTCTGTCTGTCAGTCTGTCTGTCTGTCTCTCTCTCTATATATATATATATATGTATATATAAAGGCTGGTTTCGATCCCGGCTTGGATCGTCCTACGTGTCTAGCCATATTCAAAATTTGTGATACAGCGAAATAGTCTATTGCGGCTGGTAATATATACACACACACACATATATATATATATATATATATATATATATATATACGCAGAAGTACGCAGTCCATAACTTGATCAAAGTAATTTTTGAAACATGAATGGGTGGGATGAAAAATGGGGAGAATTGAGTGCTCTGAGAATTTTAAAAGGTGTCTTTTAGTTGAGAGATTTCATTGTTTAATTTAATTCAAAAGAATTCTCTTATTTCATAATTTTTTCTCTTTCGTTTTTTTTTGTTTTTACTTTACTTTTAAGATACTATATCAAAAAATGTTTAACCCGATACCGGTGAAATATTTTCATGGGTTATCTTTATCTATTTATTTATTTGTTTGTTTATTTGTTGTTTTTTTTTACCTCCAATAACTTTTTTTCATTTTTTTATAATCAGTGCTTTTATGATAATTTACCCATACACGCATCAACCCTTTCAACTATACATAACAGCAGGTCCTAATCTGAGGGCGAAGGCATTATTCCAGCAGACCACCCTGGCAGTCGGACTGGAACAGTCTCGCTGGTAACCATCTCATTTGTTTTAGTGATATTACTGTCCTTTGTTAATATATTAGTTTAACTGAATTCCTTTCTTGCGTCTTGATTTCTGTCCCCTAACAACGCTACATCAGTGCTCCTTTGCTGAATATATTTTAGTAAATTATTATCCTTTCACTCTAACGATAAACGAATCTTACAATTCGCCAATAACTTTTAATTTCTTTCTTTTTCTTTTCGTTGGTTACATCAAAAATAGTATTCTAAAAAATATAACCTTTAACTGGATAAGTTCTTGTGATAAAAAGTTATTTGTTTAACTTGCATTTTTCACCTTAAAAAATGACAATAAAAGAAGCTGAGAATTAAAAACATGTCTTTATTTTTAGGAGGCAAATTTTCGCGTATTATTTCAAATGAAAAATATTCCTTTTTTCTATGAACCGTTTATTTATTTAAAGAATGTTTCGAGTTAGGAGTGATTAAAGATTAATATATTTTGTTCGAAGAGATATTCCTTTAAGAAATCTATTTTTGAGTTATTAATAAACGATGCTTTAAATTTGTTTATTTTTTATTCCCCCCACTCTGAAAAGGAAACGTTCGCTTTAGGTACCGGGCCATTGGTCCAATAAATAGAGTGTTCACCAATTATGCAGGAGACCAGGGTTCCATCAACTTAGAAGAAAAACAAAGAATTAAAAAATATTGAATTTTTTTTCATATATATATATATATATATATATATATATATATATATATATTCACAACCGGCTGTTCGCCAATGGTCATGGAGGCCGGGGTTCAATCCCAGGTCGAGTCATACTAAAGACTAAAAAAATTGTACTTGATACCTCCTTGCTTAACACTCAGCATTATAAGGTACGTACCAAGAGTAATGAAGCATTCAGGTCGCCCTCGACTAAAGTCTCCAACTTTACTTATTATATATACATTTCATTTAAAGGAATAATTTCAAAAGATTTACCCTTTAGTTTTAAATATCTTCGTTTTTTTTATAGTTCTCATGATAATTAAGATTTTTCTCTCCACTGGTTGTACGAAATTACAAAACAATAATTTTCGTAAAACTTTAAATTAGAATATTGTGAACGGAAATCTGTATGATATTTAAACGAGGCGTAACTTAAGAAGAACAGAAGAGTCCCACGTGCTTTTTTGTAATCACTTATGGAAAGGTATGGAGAGTTCAACAGTCATTTGTTTTTTTAATTATAAGATTATATCATTTGATCAGTAAAAATTAAAAAAATATTTTGTTTTTACTTTTCCTTCTTAGAAACATGTGGATGAGTATATGCATGATTTTAATATTTAATGACATATATATTCTTAGTTATAAGTCGATCAATAAATACCAAATCTAACGTGATGCATTTATATAAAAAAATATAACTTAAAGATCTATGTGTGGGTGTATGTGTATATAAGCGCGCACACGCACACACATACATACACATTATATATATATATATATATATATATATATATATATATATATATATATATATATTATGCTACAAAAGTTATATATTTTATACGCCTCTGGTCTTATTACTATTAGACAATTGATAAATATTCACACTTTTCGAATCGGGACAAAACGCCAAATATAGATCACGTGTTGGTAGCAAAGGTTTTGAAAACACATAGACAGACTGAAACAGACAGACAGACGGGGCAAACAAATATTATCAACAGAAAAAAAAAGAAGTTCTTTACTCCGGGGCAATACACATTGTCCATGCTTTACTTGTAATAGAGTTCATTTCATTAGAACTGCTTAGTTAGGCTAAAGTTTGTTTATTTGTTTGTTTGTTTCTATCTTCTTCTTCTTCTTCACATTTGTTATGTTTCCTCGTTAGGAATAGACACAACTCTTATGTGACTAGCGAGAATTGGGAAAGCACGTGCCTTCTTAGTCAAATCTACAACCCTCCCCACAAAAAAAAAAAACAATGAAAAAAAAGACAAGTTCAGAAAAAAATAAAAAAATGCTTTTCTTTACCAGAAAAATAGTTACTAAAATATTGCTTGAGGGAAATACACGGCAAAACACATTCTTCTTTACTTTTACCGTTTTTTTTTTTTATGAACTAACACCAGACATTCTATAGCATAGGAACTTTCCGCAGTGGATGGAATAAGTCACGTGCGCTAGTGTCCTGATCTCATAAGGATGTTTACAGTGTCCGATAAACGCTGTAGGTTGTGCAAGTAAACTTTGCTCTAGAAAGTGAGATTAACACTCGCAGACTAGAACATTGCTAACTATGGATACTGTGTTCGATTCTTCTTGATATTATTCAAGAAATAAACTTATTTGTACATTTTCCAAATGCCTTATAACATCTAGAATTTAAATTTAAAAAATTGTAGTATACACACACACACACACATATATATATATAGGATAATTGCGGATTAGTTGAAACTATATTTTTGTTGACAAAAAAGGATTTATTTTGGGATTGAATAAGCCAGCAAATGTTGACATGCCATAAAATCAATTAACATTCTTTAGGGTATACTAATTAGACGATTCTCATTTCTGTTAGCAAAAAGGAAACTAATAAGATTGGTTTCGTTTAGTTTTGATTTACGGCATATCGACCGTTGAAGGAAGGTTATTTAACGCCTAATCCATTTTATTAATAAATATATATAGTCATCCACAGACAGACTGTTTCGTTGTATCACGATTCTTCAGTGTGGCTAAACACGTAGGATGCTTGAAGCTGGGATCGAAACCCCACCAAACTTTACGTTAGACTTAGTATCGGACCACTCGGCTAATAAACGTACCACGTCAGCTAGGGAATTATAAGTTATTAAGTAGCAGCGTTTGTTTATAGATAGATAGATTTAGATATGTAATTTTTAAACATGAGTCAACAAACTTAAATCGTTTTAAGTATTTCTATGTAACATTGGCAATTAAATTAAACATCCGTCATTTGTTTACACAAAGTTTTAATTTCAAACAATTCTATTTGATCCATACATCGGAATCTTTTCTGATTTCTCCTCAACTAATGATGATAAGAACCTATGTCATTAAAAACTTTGCATAAAGCCCTTAGCTAAATTATCTGTCATTGCAGTCGATGTATCTATTTTAAACATCCTGTCTGCTACAGATTTCAAAAACACTGTCAGTCCCATACAAGTGACATGTGCGCCACTTGACCTTTCGCAGGCCACTTTCACTTAAACTCAATAGTTTTAGTTTCTTACAATTTATTTATTTCCTACTTTAGCAGTTCTATTCCTTCGATTGTTCTTTTACCACATTTCATTATCAGAATGGCACCTTTTACAATGCCAAATCCCATTCTTATATCCTGGCTTTATATTCTTATCGTTTGTATGAGAGTCTCTAGTTCATTTTCATATTTTGCAAATATCTTTATGTCCTCTACATAAATAATGTGGTTAATCGTTACCAGTTATATTGAAAAGTTGTTGCTCTCTATACATTTCCCAAGAACATCGTTTAGAGGCATCACTGTTATAAAAAATATCTGTGGTGAGAGTGTCTCTCTTGAAGATACAATTTTGTATCTTTACCTCCGCTAGACTTGGACTTTCGCTTACATCCTCAACATCTAGTTTTCCATTGCATTCGGTATGATGTAAATCCTTTTATCGGATATAATGTAGATTTTCAAACACTCTACTATCGCCGTTTGCGGGACTATAACACCTGCCTTTTTGTTATCAATCTACGACATGGCTCCATTTTTCTGCCTCGTTTTTGCTTCATTGGAGATGTGCTGACCAGTTTATAGTGAATCATTTGTTCGTATTGTCCTCTGCGGAATCATTTTGAAAATAATCTGTGGCATATTTTTGTTATTTCTCTGACTTCCGGTTGTTGATTTGACTTTATGGAGTCTCCACCACCTTCTTGATTGAATTTTGAGTTTTTAGACGTTCGATGTATGTTTCGCGGGAATTTTGTCCAAGATATTCCAATTAGTGAGTTATCTTAATTCATCTTTTTTTACGTTTTTATTGAAGCATCGTAATATTGCCTTGTATGTTTGCGCATATATCATGATATCTTACTTGTTTACACTCTTTTCAACAGATAATTATAACTACATATACATACAGATTTATTTTCTAGGTTTGATAAACAAACATTTAAGAGATAATAACCCCCTTTGAAAAATAATTTATTAGAATAGTGTAAAAATTAGTTATTCTTGTACTAACAATATATCTAATATGCTTGACAATCACAACCAGAAATTAATAGATTAATTGGACTTGAAGAACAATGACAACTTAAAACATTCATGTAATTGCAAAATTAAAAAAAATGAATGTCCATTAGGAAATAAATGTAACCTTAATATTATTATATACGAAGCTAACATTTTGTTGGGTATCACCCACCTTTTCCACCCAATCGGCTAGTCCATCTGCCATATATAGCAGTAGCTACTAATACCAGGGCAGACTAGTAGGTGAAGAGCAGCTTCTTATAGCAATAGTATTAGAGCCTTGGAGACTGGAGATCGCACTAGATCACCTTACTTGATACCGTAAAAACGGAAGCCAATACTATCGTTGGACTATATCTTTATTCTGTATTCACTAATTCTATGTTCTTATCTACTAACAGTCTCTCTATTGTATATACTTTTCCTGGGGATATATCTCTATTTCCTCTCATATCGTAGTTTGTCCTATATTTAACACTTCAAGATTTCACGAACCAGAACGCAACACATTTCAACCAAAGAAAAGGATAAAAATGAATAGGGAAAAATAAGTTTGAAAAGCTTAAACTGAAAATTTAGATATTACAACCACCTACAATCATTTAAAAATCCGACAATAAAAAACCAAACTGCGCTATGTAGGCATTACTGGTATCTGATAGAAGTAAAACTAACATCTATTTTAAATTGGTAAATAATTAAAAGATCCTCCAAGAAAAACAGTTTGGGTGTAATCTAAGCTTAGAAGAGAAAATTTGTATATTAGCTATTTCAATGAAAATTTACTAAATACCAGAACAGTTTCCAGAACTACATGGCATGTAGACATAGAAATAAATCCTTTGTATAATTTGACTTGATATAATCATAATATTAAATCGATTTAAGTACCATTAATTAAGTGATTAATATATTTTGCACCGGCCTATTGGCCTAGTGAGTCCGGGGTTCAATCCCAGGTCGAGCCATACAGAAGACTCAAAAAATGTTACTTGACGCTTCCTTGCTCAACAGTCAGCATTATAAGGTAAGGCTCAATGGAAAAGTAGAACAATCCAGGGAATGGAGTAGTAACTTCTCCTACACCTAGGTGTAGTAGCTATTAAGAAGAGAATATTCGGGTCACCCTCGAATGAGGTTATATATTTTTAATTATATATATTGGAATATTGATCCATAAAACTTTAAAAAGTAGATTAAATAATAAGTAATTAAAAATATTTTTTCTAATAAAGAATACAATTAAAATTAAAGGATAGATTATAAATATATGCTTTTATAATAAGATAATAAAATAGAAAATAAAAAAGATAAGATTAATATAGCTTTATAAGAAGAGGAAACGATCCCTATACTTCACCGTTTTTATTACACCGCTTTTTCTATATGTAAACATAAATTTAGAAAACTAATATTTAATTCATTTATATAATAACTTAGGATTTATTAGTTAAAATATATATTACATATTCATTATTTGCTTTTGGGATTAACTTAACATTCGATATGTCGATTTCTTGCTACTATAAATAACGTGAAAGTTTACGATAATTTTAATAATTAGAAGCAGAATTTTGTAAATTAATATCAGAATTGAATTAATATTTCCTGATAACACGAATTATATTATTTGATATTTATAAAATATAATAGTTTCAATAGAAGTAAGCATATCTATTTATCTATAAATTTAAATAAATCCGATGCCACGATTCAGTTATTTCGGAATTAGATTTTTAATTTTCAGTTGTATTAAATTAGGGATAACGATTTTTTTAAAGGAATGTATAAACATTCTATAAATTAAAAAAAATAGATATAACAACTCACCCGTAAAAAATGTTTTTCTTGATTAAAAGTATGATTAAAAATATATTAAAAGATTATTTTAATTAATGTATTTTTCAAATCCTATTCCGGCTCATTGGCCTATGGGGAGAGTGTTCGCCAATGGTCCAGGAGACCTGGATTCAATCTTAGGTCGTGTCATACCAAAGACTATAAATATGATACTTGATATCTCCTTGCTTAACACTCAGCAATATCAGGTACGTATCGAGGGTAAAGTGGAGCAATCCAGGGAAGGGAGTAGCGCCCTCCCCTTACACCTCGATATAGTATTGCCCAGTCGGCTGGGGCTGTAGAATACACCGACTGCTTTTCTGCAGAGGGGTAAGACCCCCCAACGAGTGTCCTGTATATGATACTAAATAATCTGATAGTGAGGTTTCAGCAGTGCTGGAGCTTTGGGGAATGCGGAGTACTCCTTCATTGCCATCGCTCCCAGGTCTACTCTGGCCCGGAGTGGTAGCACCTGATAGGACCCTATCTATGGGTTAATTAGAACTAACAGCATACTTATGCTAAAATGAATGGAGTAAACTGAATAGCTTGAAAAAGAAACGTTTTTGACAATTAAACCGTACTTACATTTAAACTGCGTGCTTATGCCTAACTGAATTAATTAAAATAGAACTGTTTTTCGACATTAAAACTGTATTTATACTTAAGTGAATTATTACATATAACTGCTTAAATAGTTTGAAATGGAAATGTTTTTGGCTATTAAACTGTGTACTTATGCTAAACTGAACTGTTTTCAATAGAACAGATTATTTACATAAAAATGGATTTGGCGTTAAATAACCTAAAAAAGGTTGATATGCCATAAAACCAAACACACCATACACCACCACACCATCGACATAGTAGCAATTGAAAGTAGAGCCTTCTGGTCGTCTTCGACCACGGTCGCTAACTTTACTTTACTTATTATTCTTGGTGTTAGCAAAATAAAAATACCCAAATAATGTTTTTTCATGTAACATCTGATGATGTTCATCCGACTAGGACTATAAATTTATAATGGCACCAAAGGAGAGAACTTTTTTATCTTTATTTTTATATAAAAATAATTTTTTGCTACAAGTTGAGTTTTGATATGTATTTTTTATCACAAATTATTTATACATCGATAGACGTTGACATTGATCACTCAACTTGGATACTCCTACCCATGGGATTTTTTCGTCGTTTATATATACATCATTATCATGTCGTGCTGCCAGCACGGATATCCCTGACCCTCTCTCGCCACTTCTCCCTATCGTTCATCGCCTCTGGCAAGTCTTCAGGGCTACATCCCGTATCCTCACATAGCTGCTGAATGTATGTTCGAGCTGGTCGTCCTGCTTTTGCTCGGTCATATGTGGGGGTCCATAGGAGTACATCACTTATGAGCTCGTCCCTGCTTCTCCAGCAGTGTCCTGCATGCCTGGTTCGTCTAACTTGGATAGTTTTCGTGATGGGAGGCCGGTGACCGCATAGTTGGTGCTTTGTTGGGTGTTGCCTCCAGGACTTGTTCAATATTGCTCGCAGCAGTCTTGTGTAATTGACGTCTAGCTTCTTCTCCAGCCGTTTTGTTAGCGTCCAAGTAAAACAAAACAAACTGACATTTGCCTCTTATAAATTTGTTTATTTCTTATATATATATATATATATATATATATATATATATATATATATATATATATATATATATATATATATATATATATATATATATATATATATATATATATATATATATATATATATATATATATATATATATATATATATATATATATATATATATATATATATATATATATATATATATATATATATATATATATATATATATATCGGGGGTGTCGTGGTGGTGTAATGGTTAAAGCGATCGACTGTGGAATCGTTGTAAGCGAGTTCATACTCCACTCGCCCAATTCACTTTCGAGCAAATACCCTTGGGAAAGGTATGAACCCACTTATTCTCCCAGCTATGGGTTAAATAGTACCACTACTTATTCTCCCAGCTATGGGTTAAATAGTACCACTACTGTTCTTCTATGTGAATAGCTTCGGCATTAGATAACCTGCAAAGTTTGATAGTACCACTACTTATTCTCCCAGCTATGGGTTAAATAGTACCACTACTGTTCTTCTGTGTGGATGGCTTCGGCATTACATAACCTACAAAGGTTGATATGTCGTTAAACAAATGAACCAAAAAATGGTATCCTGTTGTCTAAGCATATTTGAGAGTTATAATCTTGCGGATGCCTCCAATTTTAGAATCAAATGTTCCTCTGAGTGTCCGTCAACATGTCAACTCTCTCCGTAGGTGGGAAAAACGGTTAAAATGGACACGTTTAAACTCGAGAGAGGATATTTTTAAAGGGGCAGTTAGGTTCCATCATACACACACACACACACACAAATAGTCTAAATTAAATATGGATCACCCAAAACTATTGGCACCTAAATAATACGCACTCTCATATACAATCACTCACCGACACACACTCACTCACACGCATACATACACACAGACATACAGTTATATATATATATATATATATATATATTATAAAATGCTATGATCTACAAGACTTTTGTTAATATTCACGGGGCTTGAGTTCATTATGCAAGAAGGCCACAATAATATTGGTTGCCAAAAGATATCGACCGCGACATGATTGTGAAAGGTTTTCTCTAGAACAGGCGCTTCTTAGAAGAGTTCACGTTCAGTTGTTCAAGTATTTATTTGTGACAGACGTGTGTTTTCTTTCAAAACAAATGTCAAAGTGTATTTGCTTTTAATATCCATCAAAGCACATTATGTTTTTCTTCAAATAATACAATAGACAACTAATATGTAAAGAAACAAAATACAGAGTTAAATTGCGTCAAAACAAAATAACAACGTTGTCCTCCTTTTAACTGGAATAAACATGGAAGACTAAGGGAAAGACATAAGAGTGGGGACTTGTACGGACATTCACTTATTCCCAGAAAAAGGGAAAAAATGCTTTACGATTTTGAATGAGTGACCAGTCCAAAAATGAAATCGACATAGTTTAACACAATAAGAAAAAAAATATAAAAAAGAAAATAACAAAAATAGGGATTATAGAGAGCTAGTCTCTCTCTCTCTCTCTCTCTGGCTCGCTCTCTCTCCATCCATCACAATCATCCATCGCTTTTTGAAAGTCCTCTTGGTTGAATCCAGATTCTGTACAAAGATGATATAAGTAAGTTTTTGCTGGTTAACCAATACTGGCACGTCCATGTTTTGGAGGTCATAATGCTTCTACAGCAGTACCCAGCATGTCTTGCTTGTCTTACTTGAATAGTTTGTGAGATGGGATGCAGATGACAGCTGCTGTTTTAAGGGGTATTATTTCTTGGATTTGTTCAAAACATCACGCAGCATAAATAATACACACCGACACACACACACCAACACACCGAGACACATACACACACACACACATATATATATATATATATATATATATATATATAACACTATCAATCTATTTCTAACTCGGTATGAGAACTCAGTTGAAAATGAACTTGTGGCACTACCAGCTAATATGGAGTGGTGAGGTGAACACACACACACACACACACACATATTTGATTGAGCATAATAGACATTTTTTTGTCTACATATTTTTGGTTAATCCTTTCGAGTTGGCATATCGATTTTTATGATATTCGGCGGGAATTGGCAGATAAACCTCCCATAATTTATTTCTCAATTACTTTCTGCCCAACTTTAGGTCATCATCAGCGAAGGATATATAATAAAAGTGATATAGCTTTTGTATGAACATTACAACTTTGAAGGAATGAGCCTTTATACTGGATTATTTTGTAGCGTTTGCTTTTCAAATTTGTTTCTATAAACGGCATCACTTAGGTAAATGTATTTAAGTACATTAGCACAGGTTTCAAAATTAATTCTATTAATTTGGGGTTGTATATTTCTTATATGTAGCGCTTCTAAAAACTGTAGTTATTGATTGTTTTTTTGTTTTTTTGTTCTAATATTGTGTTTTTAGTTAGAATTTTCCGAAATTCAATTGTCGGGCATTAATGTTTTTTAGATGTTGTGCTATGGAACTTGTATCAGAAAGGTGCATCGTAAGTCTTCTCCATAGGGTAGATGAGGTTAAACCGACGTATATATTCATGTTTCCAGAGATACAATCTCCTAAAGGACATTTAAATTGATATATAACGTTAGTTTTTGTAAAACTCCAACCGAGGGAGTGGAATTATTATCAATGACTATTAAGTTAGAGTTTTTAAATTTATTATAGTATATCATTAATTTTTTTGTTAGGATCAGTCGGGAGTATATTTCTTTGAATCAATATTTTTAATATATTTTCATCTAATTTATGTACCGGACATTGGCCTAGTGGTTAGAGTGTTCGCCAATAGCCCGGAAGACCTGGGTTCGATCCCAGATCGAGACATACCAAAGACTATAATACTTGATGCCTCCTTGCTTATCACTCAGCATTATAAGGTGCGGATCAAGGGTAAAGTGGAGCAATCCAGGAAAAGGAGTAGCGCCCTCCCCTACACCTTGGTGTAGTAAGCTATCGAAAAGGGAGCCTTCGGGTCACCCTCGACTATGGTCGCCAACTTTACTTTTTACTTCATCTAATTTATAATTGTAGTGCATTTGGTTGCGGTAAAAAAAGTTTGATAAATACTTCTTTACTGGGTGGAGTGTTACGGTGTTTATTTTGTTGGCTAACAGTCTCAATTATCCAATTCATTTTTTCATCAACAATATAATTAGGGAGACCCATTATTGATGAGTTTGTTTCTTGCTATTATTTCTTCATAAAATATTGTTTTGGAAGCGGAGATTATTTTTGTACGGGATATTAGGTTATTAATAATTGCTTCTTTTTTTTTTAAATCGGAAGGGGCATTCATTTTAAAGTTAAGGGTACAGGAGTTATTGCTAAAGGGGTTTTGTATGTTAGTGTAGTGAAGTTATTATTATCATTTTTAGTATAAATGAGAATATCTAAAATGTAAATTTTATTATTTTTATTTAGTTCATGATTAAAGTTAAGAATTGAATTTTTTGGGAAGGTGTCTTGTTGTATGATGATTTAATTAATATCATCTGCAAGGATAAATATACGTGGTACCTTAAATAAATTTCCAGACTTTTTTAGTAAAGGCATTTACAATTGTTGTAGACTCTTAAAAATTCAGATGTTATTGCTATACATCTTATGGGATGTCTGACCAATTTTTTATGATTTCAGGTTTAAATGAACTGCTACAGCAGCAATTGGAATACACCCTACTAAAGCCTGATTGTCACAGCTGGTGAATTTCAAAAATGCAATCTGGACTGGAGGATACTTTAGAAGAACGATATTCAATAAAATTTTGTTTTAAACTTGGAAGAAATGCCACAGAAACGTATGGGATGCTTCAGACTGCTTTTCGACCATCTTGCATGAATGGAGCATCAGTTTTTGAGTGGTATAAGAGATTCAAGGTAGGCAGGGAATCCGTGAGGGATGATCAGAGGTGTGGGAGGAGTAAAGAAGTCAATACACCAGAGTTAATTGGCCAAAGAGTTAGGGTTAGGGTTACTATGTTGAAGTTTTAAGAGGGTCAGTGGCATTTCCACAAGGACAATGCTCCAGTCCACAACTCCATCCTTGTCAAAGACTATTTGACCAAGATGGGCGTCAAGACTGTTCGTCACCGTCCCTATAGTCCAGACCTTGCTCCCTGTGACTTTTGGTTACCCCTAAGCTCAGAGGTTGTGGTAATGAGACAATTGAGGAGATAAAAGAGGCTGTGACGAAAGTTATTGACATGCTCACACAAGAAGACTTCCATGGGGCCTACTAGAAGTTGTTGGAATGGTACAACAAGTACATTGCAGCTGAAGGAGATTTCTTCAAACGGAACTAGACTTTCATGAGTGTTCTATCAATAAAAGTGCCCATACGAGAAAAGTCTGGAAACTTATTTAATGATCCTCGTATTAGGGTTGATTTTAAGAGGAGGTAGTTATAGGTTGTTATAGATATTATTTATAATAATATCAATTTTTTCATTGACAGGTTCATTAATGAATAGATTTTCTTCATCAATTGAGGCTAATATATATTATTATTGAGTTTAATTGTATATAGATTTTTTTTCATATGGAAATCAGACCTGACCGATAAAATGAAACGCAGTTTCTTCCAGGCAGCAGTTGTATCGATACTGCTATATGGATGCACAACATGGACGCTAACTAAACGGCTGGAGAAGAAACTAGACGGCAATTACAGAAGAATGTTGAGAGCAATATTGAACAAGTCCTGGCGACAACACCCCATAAGACACCAACTATACGGCCACTTGCCTCCCATCACGAAAACTATACAAGTTAGACAAACCAGACACGCAAGACACTGCAGGAGAAGCAAGAACGAACTCATCAGTGATGTACTCCTATGGACCCCCGCATTTGGCCGTGCAAAAGCAGGACGACCAGCTCGAACTTACATACAGCAGCTATGTGAGGACACAGGATGTAACCCTGAAGACCTGCCAAAAGCGATGAATGATAGGGACAAGTGGCGAGAGAGGGTCAGGGATATCCGTGCTAGCGACACGACATGATGATGATGATGATGTATATAGAACTTGCATTAATTATTATGGAGACTTTATGTTATATTTACTTGGTAAGAATGGTGTAATAAGTTGTTTTATTGTTTTTGTGAGTCCATAAATCGGTGTAACTATTTGTGATATGATTTCAGAGAAATTGAATGTAACATTGTCCTAATGGGTAGAGTGTTTTTCCAATGGCCCAGAAGATCGAAGTTCAATCCCAGGTCGAGTCATACAAAAGACTCAAATAAACGGTACATGACGACCCTTTGCTTAACACTCATCATTTTAAGGTACCTATTAAGTGTAAAAGTGGAGCAATCCAGGAAAATTAGTTGCTCCCTTACTTACTATTCAGTTTAGTAGCTATTGAAACAAGAACTTTTTGATCGCCCTCGACTACAGTCGACAACTTTTCTTACTTATACTTGGGTGCATATATTCTCATGTGATGATGTATATGTGCAGGCGCCAGGATATGTGTTTGCGTAAACGTTGTAAATATGTATCACGTATATAAATGAATTATTTATATATAGAGAAGATTGTATATCTCTTTGCGTGTGTATATGTATAAGTGTTGCTTATGTATATGCATCTGCTTGTGAATCTCTCTCATATATATATATATATATATATATATATATATATATATATATATATTTCTTTAAGAAAAAACAAAAATCGGTCACATTAGGATCATAAATTTATAAATTTATCCTGTTATGGGTATTGATAAATATCAATTACACCAAAGAAAACAGGACTTCTTCATCCATTGGATCAGAAGAAGTTCTGTTTTCTTTGGTGTTATTGATATTTATCAATACCCATAGCAGGATGGAAATAAATTTATGATCCTAATGTGACCGATTTTTGTTTTTTCTTCTTAAAGAAATTATTTGTCTCTGATTAGTCTCATTGAGCTCTTTACCAGGAAAATTTTTAATTTCTGGTGGAATGAATTTGTCCTGAGGGAATTATCCCCGACTCCTGTTTATCTGGACTGAATAATTCAATATATATATATATATATATATATATATATAAGAATAAGCGTTACGTTTATGTATGTTCCAACCTTCACACGTACAGATAAAATGCACTCCATGCGTTTGAAACGAGATGGATCTATGCATATTTTATATTGCAAGCCTCTGAAACTAGGAGACGAGTTTTCATACCTCGGCAGCAGTATCTCATCCACTGAACAGCGGTGTCAAAACATGCATAGGGATAACATAGACTGTTAGCGGTGGATTGTTGATCAAAGCCGGGTACAAGCGGTAAGTATTCCTATATTGTGAGGATTGAACCTGCAACCTCCTGATGATTGTCTCCTTAGAAGCTTAGGGAACCAACGCCTTTAACCGTTACGCCGTGTGTCCTGCTGGACGATTCAGAGCGAACTTTTGGGATTTATAAACTTAATGATCTTATTTAACTATTATGTATGATTTTTACCTGTGCTCATATTCAGATTTTTTTTATGTTGGCTTCTTAATTATCGGTTCCCATATTATATTCAACTTTATACTTGGTCTACTCAGCAGGGCATAGTAGCCCAACATATGTGCTGATTCCTTTAGGCGTCTAATCCTCCGAAATAGATACCTCCGGAGAGTTGAAAAACTTGTGAATACTGTCCTGATGTCATATGAACTACATATCTTTTGGGTCCTTTCGGCTAGTCCTTTGACATAGGGCAGACATACCATGGTGATTTTTCGGGTATTATCCTCCATCCTCCTATCTAGTATGTTATGCGCTCTGGGTAGTTGTTACGATGGAGGGTGTGTCTCAGACTAATCATTTCTTCTTGATATGCATCACTACAGCTACTAATGGTTTTTGCTCGATGTTGCAAGCAACGGACTACTCAATAAAGGACGTAGTTCAAAGTTCCGTGAAGGTTCCAGAGTTCGACAAAACACCTGAAGAAGGCTGGAGGACATATCGGCCGAAACGTTGTGGAAATAACAATAAGGATTATGACAATAGTCCGAAAAACCTTTATAATAAAAATCAACAAGCTTCATCTCAGAAATTTAGACAACTAACATATGATTTGGTTTGGTTGTGTTTCATGACATATCTACCCTTGTAGGTTATTTAATGCAAAATCCTTTTTTTACGCATATATTAAATATATATGACTTTGTTTTGTTGAGTTTTATGACATAAATACCTTGTAGGTTATTTAATGCCAAACCACATATATATATATATATATATATATATATATATATGATTTGGTTTGGTTGTTTTTTATGACATAAATACCACAGTACGTTATTTAATGCAAAATCCTTTAAATACACATATATTGAAAATGTATGATTTGGTTTGGTTGGGTTTTATGACATATCTACCCTTGTAGGTTATTTAATGCAAAATCCTTTTTTTACGCATATATTAAATATATATGACTTTGTTTTGTTGAGTTTTATGACATAAATACCTTGTAGGTTATTTAATGCCAAACCATATATATATATATATATATGATTTGGTTTGGTTGTTTTTTATGACATAAATACCACAGTACGTTATTTAATGCAAAATCCTTTAAATACACATATATTGAAAATATATGATTTGGTTTGGTTGGGTTTTATGACATATCTACCCTTGTAGGTTATTTAATGCAAAATCCTTTTTTTACGCATATATTAAATATATATGACTTTGTTTTGTTGAGTTTTATGACATAAATACCTTGTAGGTTATTTAATGCCAAACCATATATATATATATATATATGATTTGGTTTGGTTGTTTTTTATGACATAAATACCACAGTACGTTATTTAATGCAAAATCCTTTAAATACACATATATTGAAAATATATGATTTGGTTTGGTTGGGTTTTATGACATATCTACCCTTGAAGGTTATCTACCATAAAGTCCTTTTTTATATAGATATTAAATATATATGATTTGGTTAGATTGAGTTTTTAGGCATATCAACTATTGTAGGTTATTTAAAGCCAAATCATCTGTAAACATATATAGTAAGTATATATGATTTGGTTGGGTTGGGTTTTAATACATATCAATCATTGTTGGTTAGTTAAAGCCACATCCTCTTTAAACATTTATATCAAAAATATAAGGTTTGGTTTGGTTGGGTTTTATAGCATATCAAAATCTTTAGGTCTTTTAATGCATTTTATACATATATATTAAATATATCATTTGTAAAAACATTTTCTTGATAATATTTTTAAACGAACCTGATCTCAATTTTTCACTCAGATGGTTCTACATAATTCTATCTAATAAGAATAATTCTATTTACTATTAATCATTTGTTTCCACGCTGTTTAATTGTTCAAGTATTGTTATGTATCATCAACTATTCAATTAGAAACCAGTCATTTGTTCACATGAAAGTAAAGGATCAAACAGTTCTATTTCAAACAATTTAGTTTAGCATAAGTATACAGTTTATTTTTACACACAATTAGATGTAAAAACAGATTTCAAACAATTCAGTTTAGCTGTAGAATGCAGTTTTTTGTTTACATACAGTTAGATTTTTTAAAAAAATCTATTTCAAGCAATTTAATTTTGCATAAGTACACACTTTAATTATGAAAGTTTTATTTGACCCATACATAGGATCTTATTGGGTGCTACAATTTCGGGTCAGTATGGACCTGGGAGCGATGGCAATGAAGGAGTACTCAGCATTCTCTAAGCTCCAGCATTACTGAGGCTTTCCCATCAGGTTACTTAGTGTCATAACTTGGACACTCGTTGGGTGGGGGTATCCCTAGGCAGGAGGGCTAAAAAACTTCGAAAGTGAAAAAAATTATCGTTATGAATAAAGAAATTTTCTTTTCGTAATGTCCATTTTAAAATTAATTTCGTTAATAATTTTAGGCTAGAATGGGCCTCTGAGCGATAGCAGTAAAGGGGTATTTGGCATTCCCTGAAACTCGTGTAGTATTGAAGTCTTACCATCATATTGTTTTGTGTCATATCCAGGACACTCACTGTGGAAGTCTTTCTCTTCTGCAGAGATGCGATCGGTGTATTCTATAGACCTTGCCGACTGGGAAAGTGTGTGTGTGTGTGTGTGTGTGTGTGTGTGTGTGTGTGTGTGTGTGTGTGTGTGTGTGTGTGTGAACAGGATTTTGGATTAAATAACCTACAAGTAATGATATGCTACCGAAAAAACAAAAACAAAAAACAATCGAACAACCCATCAACTATCCAGATTAATAACTGTTACCCTGACTCCACATTTTACTGAAAAGATTCGAATAAAGCGTATAACAATATCGCACCACAATTTTCGCCAAAAAGCGGAACTGGCCTCCAATGTAACGAAACGAAAACGAAGAAAATAAATGCGTCACGCGATGCCTTGTGGGACGGTCTGCGAGAAATCCGTCGTCGGATCATTGCGTGGTTTGAGGATGGAGGGAAATGAATGTCTGAGCAAAGAAGAAATACTCCCTCCACACACACCCACAAATAAAAAAAAATGCCAACAAAATCTTTACACTCTTCTTGGCGATATGTGACCTCTGATCTGCAGTGAGCGTTATCAAAAACGTATCTTGTGTGGCATGAAATTGGTATTTAATAAGATGTTATTAATATATAAGTGATAAGAGGTGGAAGAAGAAGGGATGAACTCTAGATTGAGATGAGGAAAAGGTGAAGGAAAAAGATATGAGGTTGGTTGGTTGGTTGGTTGGTGGGTAAAACAACAAGGGAAATAGATGATGGTTATGGCAAAATTGACGGAAAAAAAACGAAAAAGAAAAGAAGAGAAAGGACAAAAGAGAAGGAAAAAAACGAAAAAGAAAAGAAGAGACAGGAAAAAAGAGAAGGAAAAAAACGAAAAAGAAAAGAAGAGAAAGGAAAAAAGAGAAGGAAAAAACGAAAAAGAAAAGAAGAGAAAGGAAAAAAGAGAAGGGAAAAACGAAAAAGAAAAGAAGAGAAAGGAAAAAAAGAAAGAAAAAAAAACGAAAAAGAAAAGAAGAGAAAGGAAAAAAGAGAAGGAAAAAAACGAAAAAGAAAAGAAGAGACAGGAAAAAAGAGAAGGAAAAAAACGAAAAAGAAAAGAAGAGAAAGGAAAAAAGAGAAGGAAAAAACGAAAAAGAAAAGAAGAGAAAGGAAAAAAGAGAAGGGAAAAACGAAAAAGAAAAGAAGAGAAAGGAAAAAAGAAAGAAAAAAAAAACGAAAAAGAAAAGAAGAGAAAGGAAAAAAGAGAAGGAAAAAAATTAGGTAAAGAAATAGAGAAAGAAAATAAAAAAAATCAGGAGAGAGAAAAAAAGTTTAAAGAAACAAAGAAAAGTAAAAGGTTAAGTAAGGAGTATGGAAAAAAGAAAGAAAAAAAAACAGAAAGAAAAGAAAACAAAGAGAAAAGAAAAAAAACATAGACAAAAAAAAAGGAAGATAGAAAGGAAAATAGAAAGTACAGCGAAAGAGAATCAGGAAAGAAAAAGAGAAAGAAAAAGACAAAGCAATAGAAAAATAAAGAGAAAAGAAAAAGAGAAATAAGAGAGAAAAAAGAGAGCGGGAAAAGAATAAAAATCTACAGAGAAAGAGAAAGTGAAAGTAAAGAAAAACAAAAAGTAAAGAAAAAGTTAGAAAATGTAAAGAGAAGGTACAAATTGAGCAAGAGAAAGAGAGAGTTCAAGAAAAGAAAGAAAGAAAGAAAGAAAGAAAGAGATAAAGAAAAAAAGAATAAAAACAAGAAAATACAGAGAAAGAGAGGGAAAAGAACAAAAAAATAGCAAAAAAGAGAAAGTAATGAAAAAGAGTAAATAAAAGAAAAAATATATCACAGAGAGAGAGAGAAAGAGAGAGAGAAAACAGAAAATAAAGAAAGAGAGAAACAAAATAAAAAGCGAAAGAAAAGAACCGGCGTGAGTAAAGAGAAAGATATAAAAAAGGAAAAGGGATAAGAAAAATATTAAGTTAAGAAAAAGATAAAGAAAAAAGAAAAAGTAGAGAGAAAATCAGTGAAAAGTAAAAGAGAGGGGAAAGAAATAAAGAAAATAAGAAAAAAGTAAAGAAACAAGAAAAGCAAGAGGAGGAGAAAAGAAAAAAAGAAAGAAAATAAAAAGAGAGGATTCAAAGAAAGAGAGAAAAAATAAGAAAAGAAAGAAAAGAAAAGAAAAAGAGAAATTTAATGTAAAGAGAAAAAAAGAAAGTAAAGGGAATGAAAAATGCAGAGAAACAGAAAGAAAAGAAAAACGTGTAAGAAAAGAAAAAATGAAAGAAAATAAAAATAAAAATTACTGAGAGAGAGAGAGAGAGAGAGAGAGAGAGAGAAGACCAAAAGAGAAATTAAAAAAAAACAAATAAAAGAAACAAAAGATGAAGAGCAAAAAAAAAAAGAGAAAATAACGGCTGTGAGGTTTTGAATACAAGTAAAAATGGATGACGAAAAAGAATGGACAGTTTTGTTTGAGAAAATGGAAAAATAGAATTGCAAAAAGATACACTGTATGAAGGATGAAAGAAAAGAAGGCAAGAAGAAAAGACGAAAAGAAAAAGGAAAGAATGAAATGAAGAATGAAAAAATTAAATAAAGTGATATAGATCGATGAAATAAATAAGAAATGAGGGAAATGAAAAAAGAAAGAGAAAGAAAGAATAAAAATGAAAAAAAAAGAAAGAAAGAGGGAATGAAACAGAAGGGAGAATGAAAAGAAGAAAAGAAAGATGACAGAAATGAAGTATGGAAATAAAGAACACAAAAGAAGAAACAGAAGACGAAAAACGACGAAGTGGAGAATGAGTGAGACACAAGAAGAAGAAGAAGAAGAAGAAGAAGAAGAAGAAGAAGAAGAAGAAGAAGAAGAAGAAGAAGAAGAAGAAGAAGAAACCCCCCAAAAAGAATGAACACGTATTTAAGAAAGCATAAAAGAAACCAAATCGCTAAAACGGAAAGAACTTTGGTTAAAGAAAGAAAAAGCAGTAGGGGAATGATCACGATTTAAAGAAGACCCTTTGGCAAATGGGCAACGTAATGGCTGTGATGCCGAAAGCTTAACTGCATACTAAAGGTAACTTTTGATTATATTCATTTACAAGTGTGAAAACAAAAAGGCCCTAATTATTTTTTGAATTCTGATCTGAAGTATCTCCATGATTAAATTCAGATTAATCATTTATTATTCTTTTTGGAATTCTTCCGTTTTTCAAAACATTTTTTCTCTGTATAACAACTTCCGGCCGTTACAAATTTTCAGTTGGTCATTCATTCATTCATTCATTTATTCATTCATCTTATTATTGATGTCTCTTAGAATTTTCTTAGTGGAATCCCCTCTGGTCGTTGAAATAATAATCTTAAATTATTTGAATTCCAAGACGAATTAGTTTCGTCGTTTTTCTTTTTATTTCTTTTTAATAATTTTCCTCTTCGCTTTTTATCACCCATTTTTATTAACACCCTCCGGATGGACTGGCAAGATGTGGTGGGCTAAACACGCACGTTTGTTTACAAACGAATTTGATAATATCTGTCATTTAACAATCCACAAGTCTTGTTAAGTTTGACACAAGGTAAAGTTATTCGGGAGTTATATACGTTGAATATTTTGTTGAGGTCTACATTTTTTTAAGTAGAGGAATTATTTTGTGAATTGAATTTCTCTGACCAGAAAATTCGTCGAACTTGTGGCGTCACTTGTATGCGATATGGACTGATGGTTCAGTTGTAGAGTTTTGGATCTGCAATCTGTAGTAGCTAGTTCGATGTCCAATGGTGGAGATTGCGGTATACACTGCTGATAAGACCTAATAAGGTCGAAACACCTGTCCTGTGTTTCCGTATGTCGTGCGTAAGTTTTCGCCGGATTTTCAAGTCATGGTGATGCAATTCACAATTTTATTGATGATTAATCTAAAATGTGCTTTTAAACTTAAGTCTACGAAATCAAGCGACCGGAATTCTCATTACCGTCTAGAACTTTATATGCCCTGGTACTATTTACCCAACCCCTCCGCTCGGGCAGGATATGACACAAGGTCAATTTTTAAGCGGAGTTTAACAGGTTTGAATTCAGAGTTTTCCTTCTCCTAGACTAGTTGCCTCACCAAGGCTGAAGAACCTAGTCTGTCCTACTATTTACCCATAGCTGGAGGGAGAATATTTTGGATTCATACCTTTCCCAAGGGTATTAGTGCTATGTGAAATGCAATCAGTCTCGTCCAGGATTTGAACTCGAGTCGCCGTGTTCATTTCCTACGACGATAACGACTACACCACGGGCACCTCCTGAAACTTTATATGCCCTGGTGACCTGATTTCAATACATCTGCACTCCTATCTATCTATCTATCTATCTATCTATCTATCTATCTATCTATCTTAGTCTGTTCATATTTATCTTGCTAGCTAGCTATTGTGTTGCCCAATTATAATCATTCCTTAAACAATTTTTTTCATTTATTTTTCCTAAATAATGATAGTAAGTAAAGTAAAGTTGGCGACCGTAGTAAAGAGCTACCAGAAGGCTCCCTTTTCAATAGCTACTACACCGAGATGTAGGGAAGAGCGTTACTCTTTTCCCGGGATTGCTCCATTTTACCCTTGATACGTACCTTATATTGCTGAGTATTAAGCAAGGAGGTTTTAAGTACCAGTTTTAAAGTCTTCGGTATGATGCGACCTGGGATTGAACCCAGATCTCCCGGACCATTGGTGAACACTCTACCTACTGGGCCAATGAGACGGTTACCTCAACAACAAGTACAAAAAAAGTTTTTATTTCATAAATACGTGTTAAACTAAGTTAAACATAGAACTCCTTACGAAATCTGAGGAAAATTGTGCAATATAAGCTATCTAGTGAACTCGATTCTCACTAACAGCTCTATCCATCTGGTTTTGACACTAAATAAGCGAGTTATTTATATCAAACTATTTAAGCTATACACCAAGAAAACTGAAAGTGTAGGCTCCAAAAGCTTTTGCGGTTCCCATATTTCCCAAGGATGTCGAGCAATTTTCTTTCTGGCCAAATCGCTAGGGTTCTACCCAACTGCCGACACTAAACACCCATCATCATATCAACCTAGGCACCATATTGTTGTGTTATGGTTAACAAGAATCTATGGGTGCGTTGTTTCAAACAATTCTGGGGTGCTATTCTGGGAACTGAAAAGATCTAAGAAAAAGAAGAAAAGTAAAAAGCAAATGTCTAAGTGAAGTATGAGTTGAAAGAAAGAAAGAAAGAAAGAAAGAAATGTTCCGATTTAGAAATGAAGGATGAAGAAAGAGCGAGAAAAAGAAAGAATAAATGAATGGCTTAAGAAAGAAAGAAAGAAAGAAAGAAAGAAAGAAAGAAAGAAAGAAATGAGAAATAAATGTTCCGATTTAGAAATGAAAGATGAAGAAAGAGCGAGAAAAAGAAAGAATAAATGAAGAAAGAAAGAAAGAAAGAAAGAAAGAAAGAAAGAAAGAATAAAAGTTGAGGTCAAAACAGAAAGAAAAACAAAATAATGAATGGACTGATAAAGAAAGAAAGAAAGAAAATAAAAGCTGAGTATAAAAATAGAAAGAAAGAAAAAAAGAATGAATGATCAAAAGAAAGAATGTCCAGAGTAAGATACGAAAGAAGAAAAAAAAAACGAAAGAAAAAATAGAATGAATAGATAGATGAAGAAAGAAAGAAAGAAAGAAAGAAAGAAAGAAAGACGCAGCAAAGCAATGCAAAAACTAATGAATACTGTGAGTAACATATGAAAGAAAACAGATAGCCTCTCGCGGTGTTATGGTTAACAACATATTTTTTACATATCCATATATACTGATTAGCAAATTTGATTTTCACTCCATATTGGTGGTCTTGTGCCAAAACTTTTTTTTTTCCTGAATAGACTTATAGTTAGGGTACGGATAAAGCACAGGTTCCCATCTTATTGTCCAAGTTAAAAAGTGATGATATTACTCAGTGATCAAAGAAAGAAAGAAGAAGAAAAAGAAAGAAAATAAGTAAAATATCAAATATAGGAAAAGAGAAAAAGATAAAGAAAAAAAAAAGAAAGCAAACATGCTGGGGAATTGCGTTCAGTGTATGTTTGTATCAACATATTTTGTGTATTTTTAACAATTTTCTTTTGCTTATTGTCTTGTCGAATTCTAATAATAAACAGATTTTACTTGTACATGGGATCTTTACATGGACTACATCTCCGTGTAAGAGTGGACCTGGGAGTAATGTCAGCGAGTAGTTATTCCATAATCTTTAGATATTCAAATGTGGAAGTTCATTATTGCATTTTAGTGTTATGATATATGAATTATTAAGAACTAAAATAAATGAAGGCCTTTTTAGCCTTTTCTTTTTTTTTAATAGAATAAAAGAAAAACATGTTAATGGTACCGTTTCTTCACAAGACTAGGGGCATCGATTAAGAATCTGAGAAAATACTTCCATTTGATAGAAATGCAGAAGATATACGGGAGTTCGAAAGTAACGAACGAGATTCAGCGTGAAAAGACGAGATCAGTATAAATGAAAGTGATGGGCAATATGGCGTAGTTGTTGGCGAAAGAAATAGCAAAGTAATTGTGTGAGGTGCTATGTGGTTCAAGACATTAGTTGAAAACCAGCCATGTGCTCGGTTTATCGTTAGCCAGTGAGTTAATAGGGTTGCGGTAAGTCAAATGAGGATGAAATTCAACCGAAAAAAAATGAAAGGAAATAAATGAACAGTGATAAAGAATATGGGAAATAGGCACATTTCTGAATTTACAAGTAATATAACGAAATTCTTAGGAATTGACTTTTGAACACCCCCCCCACACATACATATATATATATATATATATATATACATATATATATATATATATGTGTGTATGTGTGTGTGTGTGTGTGTGTGTGTGTGTGTGTGTGTAGAAAAATATATAGAGTGAAGGAAATACCCTGAAATAGATAGATAGATAGATAGATAGAGAGATAGATGTAAAAAGACTGAGATCCAAACATGAACAGAGTGAAATGAATAATAATAATAATAATAATAATAATATATATATATATATATATATATATATATATATATATATATATATATATATATATATATATAGCAGTTTGCTATATTAATGAAGAATGTTCAATGTCAGTGGTAGAGCATGGATATTTAAATTAGGATGGCGTAAGTAGAGAGTCAAAAGAGATTCACTGTATGCCTACACAATCCAAACTTTTATATATATATATATATATATATATATATATATATATATATATATATATATATAAGTTTGGGTGTGTAATTGGGTGTGTGTATGTGTTTCTGTAATTGAAAATATGACCCATACATAAGTGAACGATCAATGAATTATAGACTAAAGAAAATGACAAATATTACGATGTCAGAGGACAAAAGTTATATACGTATTTTGTAACAGATGATTATAAAAGACAATTGGATACATAGAGATATGAAACAGATTCAAGTATATTTTGATAGATAGGCTGATGGTTACAGAAAAAAAATATAGAGTGATGGAAATACCCAGAAATAGATAGATAGATAGATAGATAGATTGAGTTAGAGAGATACGTAGATGAATATGGGATGAAATTTAGATAGATAGATTGCTAGAGAGAGAGAAAGAGAAAGAGAGAGAGAGAGACGTTAACAGACAGAGAAAAGAAAATAACTGACTGAGAGACGAAGAATGAGGTAGTCAGGTCTGCAAATGATAGAGTGAGATCACATTACATCCCGGGATGTCCAGTGTTTGACCAAATCCACTTTATTTACCACAAGTCAATATAAAAGTGAAAGAGAATCTAACCATGCGAACAGAAGCGCTATTCACCCCCCTGCCACACACAACATTCAAACACACACATACACACATACACATGCTCTTCACCCCGATCCCAAATCACAAGACCTCCCACCGATCTCGCTTGTCTAGCGGACCCCATGATCCGTCGGTTTTGGCCGCTTGGCCGACCGAGTGCCGACCCGTTCCCCAGCTCTGGAGACCAGTCGAGCGTCATGCTCGTGATGTGGACCTAAGCAACTAATAACTACTATTTCGGGCCAGTCCCAATTTCTCCGAGCACGATCAACTTCAGATCCAATATAGAGGACATGGCAGTTAGCTATTTTGGGTATTGTTCCGGACAGAGTAACAAAGCCGTAAATGATTGACGTGGGAGGTTGGAAAAACGGGTGGGTGACTGGATAAGAAGTGTTCGGAAGCAGGAAGGTGATGGGCTAGGATTTTTGGTGAGGCGGTGTTGAAGGAAAAAGGGAGTAAAAACAGAGTTCTTCGGTCATGAAATAGAAGAGCGAGGGTCAAAATGGACAGAAGGTAATTCAGAGAAAGAAAAGAAAAAAGAAAAACGGGAAAGTGAAAGAAAGAAAGAAAGAAAGAAAGAAAGAAAGAAAGAAAAGAAATACACTTTTAAAAGAATTAAAATCAAAGCAAACGCCAAAACTGAAAGTAATAAACCCTGAAAACGAAAGAAGAATAAATATTAGATAAAAAAAAAAAGAGAGAAGAAGAAGAAGAAGAAGAAGAAGAAGAAGAAGAAGAAGAAGAAGAAGAAGAAGAAGAAGAAGAAGAAATACTCAGAAAGAAAGAAAAAAATGATGAGGTAAATAAAGAAAGAATGAAAAGAAGTTGTAAAAAATGATGAATGAAAGAAAAAAAAAAGAAAGAAATACACCCCGAGAAAGAAGGGAAAGAAAAGGTTAAGGAAATATAGTAAGAAAGGAAAAAAGAGACTTTGTGAAAGAAAGGGAGGAAAAGATACGAAATAAAGAAATCATGAAAGAAAGAAAGACAGAATGAAAGACACTTTGTGACCAAATAGAAATGAAAGGAATGGTCAAAGTACAAAGAAAGAAGCTCTGAAAAAGATAGGGACGAGGGACTTACCCATCTGAAAGGAAAACTGACAGCATATTCTGAATCAGGTAACAGGGAACAAATGTATGTGAGCAGTTTTGTTTGGTTTCTTTGTTTCATGGCATATCAACATTCGTGGGTTATTTAATGCCAAAGTCTTCTTTGTTGAAGAACAGCAGTTCTATTTAAACGTATCTGGGGAATAAGAGGGTGTAAACCTTTCTCAAGGGTATTAGTCCGAAAATAAACGTTTAAGCATGACTAGAGTTTGATCTCACTTACCTTGATACTAGAGTCCAGCACTTAAGCTATGACATCACGAGGCTTCCATGTGTGCATGTGCTTCTGCATACGTTGTCTTTTGTTGGTTGCAGGTTGTGTCAGATAATACAGGGTGGAACGATAAAATTGTCGTCCTAAAGAAAAAAAAACTGCAGCTTTATTTTAAAACTTTTATTGAAAAAATCAATTCAGGTAACTTGATTATGTAGTAGAGCTGACATCTACAGGGTGGAACGATAAAATTGTCGTCCTAAAGAAAAAAAAACTGCAGCTTTATTTCAAAACTTTTATTGAAAAAATCGATTCAAGTAACTTGATGTAGCTGTTTTCAGCCTCAATCACCGCCTCGATACGGATCCGGAACTGGGAGAATGCTTTTTCTACAAGCGCTGGCGGGAGCTCAGCGGATGCTCGGCGGATGGCAGCAATCAGGCTGGCTTTGGTGTTGTGGAAGGTCATGTTGATGTTCTCGACGTATGACTAAACGAAGTAGCCCAGTCAGAGAAGGATACAAAGTCGTAGCACTCCTTCTGAAGCCAAGCTTGTGTCTCTTTGGACTTGTGGGTCGGCACCGAGTCCTGCTTCCACACAGGGTCTGTCACCGGCCATCTTATTGCACCAGAGAATCACCACACTCTTCAGCACATCCAGGAACACTTTGGTGTTGACTTTCAAGCCAACTTCGAAGATGTGAGGTGGCATGATGTGGCCCTCACTTGAAACCACACCAAAGACCATAACCGTGGCCGGAAACTTTGTTTTCATCACCCTGGGCACGTTGAACCGTCCGGATTTGCATTTTGAGGGTGCTGGCAATGGTCCTGTTGTCATAACTTGGATCGGTAGAGGGCATAAGTTGAACAGCGGCGCATCTCCGATCTCGCTCGTTGAACATTGTGTCACTTTCAGACATGATAGAAGGCTTCTATCGCTCTTGTGATTTGTACACAACTAGCCAACTAGTAGATGGTCTGCAACAAAAAAAGAAAACCGGTTTTCATTACGCGGAAATGGAATCATGTCTTTTCTAGCGCGATAATTTTATCGTTCCACTCTGTATATATTCCTTACGGAAAAAGGACACTGATGCTCAGAATGTTACTAGATTAGAAATGTTGAACTCTGCAGAGTATACAGTCGACAGGGCGCCAAATTTTTTAAAAAATTCAGTACCAAAAATAACATTTGAAATATTTCCGAGACGTGTTTCTTTTTTTGGTGCTAAAAACGTCTTTTCTGTTGTACTCCTACTTTTTCCCGTGTCGTTGAAATCGTTCTGCACTTTAACTTGTTTCTTTATTCCTTGACTGAGTTACTAACCCGTTCGTACGAGTAGGATGTGTCACAAGATCAATTTTAAAAACGGGTTTGATTTCAGAGTTTTCCTTCTTTATATTGGTTGCCAAGGTTAAAAAGTCCAATCTGCGCTGGTGTTTATCCATAGCTAGAGGGAGAGTAGATAGATTCAAAACTTCCCCTAGGGTATTTGAGCAACATGAAATGCAAACGTCCTAGATGAGGATATGAACTCAGGATCATTTCCAATTACTATAACACCACAGGCATTTTCATATAAGTGTGTTGTACGTCAAGGGAGCTAACTTTAAAATTCATTCTTAATTTTTATTTTGGTAAATTTGTCTCTTGATACTTTTTTTAAGATACTTAATAAAGATAACATTAGTTGGATATTTTTTCTTGATTTGTTTTTCTTTTTAAACTTAAAATTCATCTTTGAAGTAAGAGATTTGATGATGAGAAGAACTTTAAAAGAAATATGACTTTCAAGCTCTCTGAGAAAACCCGGTGAACTAGTATCTCCGTTCAGCGTGGTTCGTCAGATTTACGATCATGGTGAAAACATGGACTCTAACTAAACGGCAAAATACACAAGAATGCTACGTTTGACTCAAAGCTGATGCCTAAAGAACAAAATCAGATCACGTTGAGAAAAGTTTGCCTCGTCATACCATCACTTCTTTGGCGTTGTCCAAATCACCATTCTAACTACAGCTAGGATCGCGAGAAACGCCACATACTTCAAAATTTTCCACTAAATAACCAACATCGAGTAGCACGAGCTGTTTGGGATCGATACAGGCCGTCCTCTCTCTGACGTGACTCCAAAACGAGCGAACCCACTAGCAATTGTAGAAGGCGTGCAAATCTTTTTCTTCCTGGCGACTGCCACAACAGAGGCAATCGGACATGTCTGTTAAACCCGCTTTGAATGCTTAGTCGGCAAGGGGCAACGCGTTCCGTGCAAGCTGCCTGGTGAGCGAGAACTCGGACTTGTTCAAGAAGCCCGAACCTGGTGCCCAATTCCATCGAGAGCGAATCTCCTCCAGAGACCTTCAGGTTGTGGTACTACTTGCCGATACATTTGTGGAACTCAGATTTGAATCAGGCGGTCTCTAAAACGTCGCCAAAAGGTCCACCCTATCGAAGGCCTTGTACTATCTCAAATCGATCGGCACGGCTTTAGTGTTGTCTTTGAACCCCTGTAGGACCTCACGTACGAGATGCAAGTTGTTTTCGATCGATCTTCCCTTCACAGCGTAATTCTTCCCCGGTCCAATCAGATCGCTGATGACAAGCTGCAAGTGGTTGGTTAAGACCTTGGCCAAAATCTTTAAATTTGCGTTTAGCAGAGTTAAGGGCCTGTAATCATCTAATTCCTACCAAACATACTTGCCACCCTTCTTCAGTAATGTGATCACAACATTGATAATGCAACCAAGAATAGCTCCCCTGGGTAAAGTAATGGTTAAATACATCCGTAAGAATAGGGTCTAACATGTGCAACATCCTCAAATACACTTCGTAGGGCAAACCATCCTGTATTGGCTACTTGTTGAGGCCGACCTGCTTTAACGCATCACAATCTTCACATTCAGTAACCAAACCCCTGCAGCTAGCAGTTTCCGCCTCCCGAAGGCAAATCGGCTTAATAGCTGCGAAACTCCTGAACTGGGAGGTCAAGACAGCGGGCAAAGCGATCACAGAAGGGCGCCTGAAAGACCTCGTGAATCTCATGATTCGACCATCACACGTGCCCATCTGGACCGAGGGGAAAACCTTTGCACTTCTTCCTTGCGAACGAACGCGTCACATTTCTTGACTTCGTTGGGAACTCTTTTTCACCTAGATCTAACTGTAAAACCCTTGTAGTACACGGTAACCTCACACTCAAGGTGCCGCCTAAAGGATCCACCTTCTTGGCTTTATCAAGATTGAGCTGTTTTCCGTATTTGGTGGCGAAATCCCTAATCCTTTACTTAAGGGATCCCCACCGCTTATTACTGGTAACCGCCCACACAAGCGCCCGCTGAATTAAGGTTTTCAGCTGCCCCTGGAAGTCCCGTATCTCCAGCACCGAAGTATTGAACTTCCAGTAGCTGGCCAGACTAGGCCTATTAACTGACCGGAGACTGACCCTGAAGAGTTTATGGTCTGTCAGCACTATCGAGTGGAACAGGGGACATCGAACGAATTCGGTGTCAGCTCTCCTAACTAACACTCTGTCCTGTTAGGTTCTGATAAGGACAGAGAGCGAGCAACCTAGCCACGTCCACATCTTCCTACCTGGGTGATCCAGACGAAGTCTGTCGACTAAATCGGGCAGGGCCATCAGGTCGATCAAGCTGCTTTCATACCAATCCGACCCACTAGCGCCCCTTCTTGCCGTATCTATCTTAGCATCAAGGATCGCATTCCGATCGCCCACAAGAAATGTCCATTTCCGATCATCAAGGAACGGCTCCAACCGTCGGAAAAAAGAACCGTTGGTTGCTAATGTTATTGGGCGAATAAACCGCGACCACCCGAAACTCAAAGCTTTTAACAACAACATCGACCACAATTAACCGGCCCCCATCACCTGCAAAGACAAGATTGACAATCGTATTAAGACTGCGAGCAATTAGTTGAGAGACCCTAGCGCTGCAGCGGCTGCAGAATGCTGTAAAGACGTCGAAGTCGTCCTTCAGCATCCAATAGTCCTCTGCGCAAGTGAAGAGAATCTCTTACACTGCACCAACATTCACGCAGAGGTTCGAGAGTTCACCAAGCAAGCAAGCGCACTTGTTTGAATCTTTCTATCTCCCCACATTCAAAGTGGCAACGTTTAGAGACATCATGTCACTTACCTTACTCACTGCCTCGGGGGTGAGTAAGGTAAGTGGGGTGAGTAACCCGAAGACGTGCCTAAGAGATGTTGCTCAGTTCAGTCGTGACTCAGCTGTCTCTGGACACTCCTCCGACATCTAGAGGATACCGCAGCTTTAGGGACATATAGAAACAAGGATGAACATAGATGGGGCCCTTCCCGAACAGTCTGCATAGATTGTGGTATATTCACCAACATGGCACTCCAGGATCAAGTGCCTGCCATTTAATGTGTCCAGCATAGGGTCAAACATACCATACTTGTGGAAGAACTAACCATTTTTTCACTGTGTGCTAGACAAAGAAGGAACATCGCTGAGCAGTGAGGAGGCTCCCATGAACACTCTTATTGCCCATATCATATCTGACCAAACAAAGGGCCCATTCATGTCTGTAGATGGTGACCAGGTAACAGAAATAAATGCATCTGTAATCCCGTTCAACATTTTTCAAGGAGGGGTGCTCCAACTCCGCCAACCTAATGTACGGTCGATTTTCCTTTTCAAAGAAGTTCCACACAGCCTTCGTGTGGCTACCAGCCGAACAAACAAAGGCGGTCACTATGGGTGCACCCCTGAATAGGTAAGGGTTTGTTACTTTCAAGTTCATGAGGGATTTTAGTGCTCTGCGGATTTGAAAGTCTGCAGGTGCTCTTCAGACTCCACAGAGCACAGTGATAGTCTTGGAAGGTCTTCTCAGTCCTTCGTTGAGACCGACGTGGCTCTGTACCGGGTTTTTGATGATTCCGAGTGGGGTTTTGGCTGTCTTGATGCTGAATGTGACCGAGAAATGAGAGAAAGAGAGACTAGGAAGTGTGTGTGTGTGAGAGAGAGAGAGAATGAGAGAGAGAGAGGGGAAAAAGAGGGCAATGTGAGGGAGAAGAGGGCAAAGATAATTGTTCCAATTGGGGTGAAGTTTGGTTTGAGTGATGTTTAGTTTAAAATGTTTTTTTGAAAGAGAGAAGGGTGGTTTAGAGTCGAGGATTATTGAAGAGATGTCGATGATGAAGACTACTTTGTAAGTGACTGAGGTTTTGACTGGGCTTTGACTATTGTTGTAACTGAGCTAGTGATTGTAGTTGGGGCTGAGCTTGTGACTGGGGTTAGGGTTGAGACTCCTTACGTATTTTCTCTTCTTTTAGGGAGTTATCCCCACTGTCTCTCCTCCTTATGAATTAGTTGAGGTCTCCATCTCCTCTGGCTGTTCTTCCGGTGAATGATTTTCTTTACTTTTTCTTCGTTTTATGCTTGATTGTAGATAATTCTGTTAATGCTGGTGGTTTGGATGTTACTGTTGCTGCTGCTTTTACTGCTGTTGCTTTAGTATGTGTTGTTGCTTCTGCTATTGCTTTTGTAGTTATTGTCGATGCTTGTGCTGCTGCCTCTGTCGTTGTTGCTATTGTTGTTGTTACCTTGTTTTCGGGAGGGTGGGGTTGCCTACTTTTACAGATTACCTGGGTCTACCTTTCTTAGTCGAGATGGTTCCCACGCTCCAGATCTGACTTGCTTGATGGGGTTGCCGAGGTTGTTGTTCCAGTAGTTTTGGTAGTCTTTTGAGAGCAGGATTTTGCAAAATGGTCTATCTGCTGGTAGGTCCAACAGAAGGGCTTCTGCCCTTAACGATCACCATCAAATTTTGATCCTCATAGGCTATGATATGAGGAATGGCCTGGAAGCCCTCCCTCTTCAGGCACATATTAAATATGTAGTCCCCGTGTGCTCTCCCGGCTGCCGATCTTGTTGGTAAAGTTTCTTCCACGTAACCATAATAGCCAAGGTAGGCAGCGAGGACATCTCCATTGAGCCCGATCGGGACGTTGCACACGGGAATCTTAATTCTCCTGTAGCTTTTATATTCGGGCTGAAGCTGGAAAAAAATTTTTTTTGGCTTGATCCTCCGAGGGCAGCAAGACGTCCCACGTGGTGAAACTTCGCCTGCAAAAATACCGACATGGTCTTTAAGAGCTCTTCAAAGGTCTCTTTCTTAAGGCCAGTCAATCTGCCGGTCCTCAAGTCTAATATGACGAAGGATAGGGTTTTCAGCCGCACTGCCTCGACAAGCTCTGGAATTCGCATGATCCTATCCTTTTGGAAATATCGAGCATATTTACTCACCCTATCCTTCGCATAGTCTCATGTTTTTCTTTTTTTGGACCAGGGAGCAGGTGTTCAGTGGTTCTTTGGCCGGGCTGGATAGTGCTGGCCGTGGACAAAGTCTTTGCAGCGGGTGTCGACGATGTTGATGATAAAGTCGGCCATTCCGGCTTCTGATATGGGGCTTCCAGATCATTTGCATCGAAAAGGCCCGGTTGTAAGTTGGACTTCTCCATAGTTGCTTGAGGCAACTAAGAGGAAGGAAGGGGCTGAATGTTTGTGAGCTATTTATTCAGGTGTCTCATTTGCATGCCATGCTAAAAATATATTGTTTGTTTTCTTTAATTAATAGCATATCAATCTTGGTGGCTTTTTTTATAGCCAAAACCTACAAATTTAGGGGTGCGTTTTATTCATAAAATATTATTATCTATGTTTCACAGTTACAGATAAATTTTCACTGAATTGTTTATCATAGTGTTTTTTCGTATTCGAAATTATTTTGGTCGCTAAATTGTTGCCTTTTTGTGTGAACATGACTGTGTCATTTTAGTATCTTAAGATATAAGTTAATCTTTATAAATGCTGATTCTGGGGTCAATACGAACTAATGCAAATTAGGTTAAATTTTGTTTTGTTAGGTTTGGTTTGTTTTTTATAGCATATCAAACATTGTTGGCTATTCAATGGCAGATCGTTTTAATTCTCTAGTTTGAAAGTTGATTTCAATAACGTTACGGTCTTTTGAGTTGATTCTGACTATCCTGTTGCACGTGTCTGCCTATGCAACACGCCTTCTTCGAACTCACTCTCACGTTCCCTCCATGGCTCTTTTTATACACCTGGCATAGTCTCATTTGCATAGGAACGGCAAAAGTCTGCGTTACTCATGCGAGATAATCAATTATAAAACCGACTGTGTGTCATCATTTTAGCTTTTTTTTTTAATCGACCGAACCCTACGAAACATGCTCACACGCTTGTCAAGTAAGTTACGATTTTCCCTACAAATTCATATTTATTAAATACATGATTTCTAAACATATTTTGTTGATAACATTTTTGGACTCGTCAGAGCTGATTTCTTTCAAATAGTTAAATGGTTTCACTTGTTTCTATTTAATGCGAACAATTCCATTTTCTGTAAACCATTTGGCTGCATACAATTTAATGATTTCTATTACTGCTAACCAAAACACGGTTAGATATCCAAACGGTTCTATTTAAAGCAATTCAATTTAGCATTCATACAGGTTTTGTTTACGTACCAGTAAATGTCAAAAGAGTTCTATTTAAAACAATTCAGTTAAGGATAAGTACGCATATTAAAAGTCAATACAGTTCTCTTTCTAACAGTTCCGTTTAGCATAATTACACAGTTTTGTTCTATTTGAACAATACATAGATTCCTATCAGTTGTTACCACTCTGGACCAAAGAATTAAATAATAAAAGCATAATTAAGATTGGGTATACGTGTGATGATCATAATGATATGACACAATGGATGTGCCCGTGGTGTAATGGTTATCGTCCTAGGAAATGGACACGGCGACACGAGTTCAAATCCTGGACCAGACTGATTGTATTTCACATAGCACTAATACCCTTGTGAAAGATATGAATCCAATTATTATACCTCCAGCTATGGGTAAATAGTAGAGCAGACTAGTTTCTTTGGCCTTGGTGAGGCAACGAATCTAGGAGAATGAAAATTCTGAATTCAAACCTTTTAAACTCCGCTTAAAAATTGACCTTGTATTATATCCTGCCCGAGCAGAGGGGTTGGGTAAATATGTTAATGATATGATACAATGACTTAGTGAGATGACATCACATCAATGACATTCTGAATCAAAAAATAAAAAAATTGGCGAGTTTTTTTAAATTATCATGTTCGGAGTTGTCAATTGTCGGTTTAGTTAGAGTTGTGACAGAGCTAAAATCTACAGAGCTCTTCGGGGCAGAGGCAAGGAGTGAGTTACTCTGTAAAGCAACAAGAGTATCTCTGTTCATATACCCTTACAAATTCTTTCCCTTTCTCTCTCTTTTTCTCTTCCTTGGCCTTCGATAAATGCAAGGAACTGTATGTCGACTGAACACCTTCGTATCTGGAACAGTTGAGTCGCCGTGCGTTTAAAGAAATAACATCTATTAATGTTCGAGATGGTGTCATGGTGTTGCACTCTTCACATTCATTACCGTGACTACTATAGTATCTAATTCGATACCTTGATAAGCATAGTATCACAGTAGATAGCGGGTTCGAGCTCCAGTTTGCCTTTCAGACTTTATCAAATGAGTGTGACCCCTTATCCCCCAGCTATGGATAATATATTCCTACTATTATTCTTTTCCAAGGATGGCTTTTATATTAGATAATCCATGAATGTTGTTATGCCATTTAACTAAGAAACGAAGCCAAACCATTACACCCAAACCTAATTTTAAAGCTATTAAATGTTATCTAGATTAATAATCTTCATCGATGTATGCTGAGAGCATAGACTCTTTTAACTCTCTCTCTCTCTGTCTCTCGCTTTCCATATATATATATATATATATATATATATCGGTGATCTCACTTTGTCAGGATACAAGCCAGAATTCAGTGTCAACACATGATCCTATTTACCAACCCCTCCGCTCGGGCAGGATACGACACAAGGTCAATTTTTAAGCGGTGATTAACGGGTTTGAATTCAGAGTTTTCCTTATCCTAGACTAGTTGCCTCACCAAGGCTGAAGAATCCAGTCTGTCCTACTATTTACCCATAGCTGTAGGGAGAATAATTGGATTAATACCTTTAGCAAGGGTGCTAGTGCTATGTGGAATGCAATCAGTCTCGTCCAGGATTTGAACTCGTGTCGCCGTGTCCATTTCCTACGACGATAACCATTATACCAGGGGCACCTCCAAACACATGATTGATAAATTTAAGTTTTTGCAGGCAGCTTAACACCAGTGTCTATATATCTAGATTTCCTATAGAGCACGTCGCTTATGAGCTCATCAGTACGGCACCAGCAGTACTCATAAATAGATGAACAATGTACGCGTTTCTCTGACAAGAATTAACCCTAGACCAGCTGATATGTCATTAAAATCATTCAGTAAATTAACCATGCAATTTACATCTTTATAAGAATTATTCGTATACCATAGAACCGTGAGCAAATAACACTTTAGACAAAACGGCACAAAAATGCTGACATGAACATGGAATAAACATAATTCCTTAATTTCTTGGCATAAAATAACCCTAAATTAATTTACAGGCCGTTTAAGTCAATCAATCAATCTTGTTGGTTTGGTTTATTGGGTTTCATGGCATATCAACCTTTGTCGGTTATTTAACGCCTAATCCATTTTTATGTAAATAATCTGTTCTTTTTAAAACAATTCAGTTTAGGATAAGTACACAGTTTAATGGTCAAAAACATTTCTATTTCAAACTATTCAAGCAGTTATATATAACAATTCAGTTAAGTGTAAATACAGTTTTAATGTCGAAAAACAGTTCTATTTCAAATAATTCAGTTAAGCATAAGCACGCAGTTTAAATGTAAGTACTGTTTAATTGTCAAAAACATTTCTATTTCAAGTTGTTCAATTTATTCAAACAATTCAGTTTAGCATTAGTATGCTGTTAGTTCTATTTAACTCATAGATAGGGCCCTCTCAGGTGCTACCACTCCGGGCCAGAGTGGACCTAGGGGCAATGGCAATAAAGGGGTACTCCGCATTCCCCAAAGCTCCAGCACTGCTGGTCCCTCACCATCAGATTGTTTAGTGTCATATTCAGGACACTTGTTGTGGAGGGTCTTACCCCTCTGCAGAGAAGCAGTCGGTGTATTCTACAGCCCCAGCCAACTGGGCTAAATCAATCTGGTTTTTCTTCTAAACTAATAAATGCTTTCTTAATGAAACCCCTTACGCTTTTTCAAAAACATCCAAGAAGTTTTAAACAAAAAATAATTCATTATAACTTTGTTAGATTTTTCACCTTTTTTAAAGAAACATATTTAGTATCTAGCAACGTCAATCTGGCTCAGAAAAAAAAGAAGTTAAAACGCAAGAGATAAGAAAAAAAACCTGAATTAGAATTATTGGTTGGTGCTGAATGACGTAAATATTTCAAATGGTGGCAAGATCGAACATTTGATCGATCACCTGATTTGCAGGAACGCTTTCTTCGACCTACGAAAAACTGTATTTAGTGTACTTTTTCTCCGGCAATGACCTTTACCGATATTTTTGCCTACAGGTCAGTCACTGTTTTGCCGTTTCTAGTGGGTAGTCAATGGCTCAGAATACGTCCAAGAGTTAGCTTATCGACAAGACAAGTCTTTCGCTTACAACCGGAGGCAAACGCCAAGACACTTAGGACGGCCAACTGATAAAGAGATTGCAGAGGTACGTGTCAGTTCTGAAACACACACACACACACACACACACACACACACACACACACACACACACACACACACACACACACACACATTCGAATAAACACATATACAAACATACAAAACACAAACACACATGTACACTATATATATATATATATATGTGGTTGTGTATATATATATATATACATATATATATATATACATATACATATATACACACACACACACACACACACACATATATATATATATATATATATATATATATATATATATATATATATATTATTTTTGAGTGTCGTTGTATGTGGACTCGTACGTTCGTATGTACGTAATGGTTACCGTCTCAGGAAATAAAAACAGTGACCAGAGTTTGAATCATGAACGAATACAGTTACCTTTCCTTTTTGGGCTTATATTATTGGCAAGGGCATGGATCCATGTCTTCTCTCCTCAGTTTTAAGAAATTTGTCGAGCAGACTGGACTCTTTTAGCCTTCGTACAGCAACCAATCTAAACATTTGAAAATTAAGAATCATTCTTACACAAAGGTTTAGGATGTGTTGCTTTGATATAGGGATTTCATCAGAATCAGTTTTGTTTTTAGAAACATCAAAGAACATTATAATCAGTCGTTGCTAAGCTTTTTCACCGGGTGAATAGGATTAACTGTTTCAAAAATATAATATTTATGGATGAATAAGTCTTAATTTAAACAACATTTTGCTGGTTTAATTTTATTTGACAAGACTGTAATTTGATTTTTACATCTCAACGATATATATTTTTTTAAAAACATAATGTATTTTTAAAACATGATTTATAAAGGTTTGAAACATGTTAATTAATCATGTTTATCCTTAGCAATGCTGATTAGGACGTGCTTGATTGAAATCCTTGTCTCCACTGAGATTAAAATCTTGAAATCAAGTCATGTATGTAATTTTAATAAGTTTAATATAAAATAATGTTATTTTAGACAGTAATGCTTTGTTTAATATTCAACTTCTAACATCATATGATTAATTTAATTAAATGAAATTAGAACGTAATAGAAAAATCATTAGGACTATTGATATTAATAAAAGTAATCAATGAAAGTCATTTAACAAATAAAGGTGAATTTCCCATGTGGAGTTGGCAGTAAGAATCACAGTTTAGAGTTTGGTTTGTTTATTTATTTAAAAGTAAAAGTAGAGTTGGCGACCGTAGTCGAGGGCCACCCGAAGGCTTCCTTTTCAGTAGCTACTACAGTTGGGGAGGGTGCTACTCCTTTCTCTAGATTACTCCACTTTACCCTTGATACGTACCTTATAATGCTGTGTTAAGCAAGGAGGTATCAAGTACCATTTTTTTAAGTCTTTGGTATGACTCGACCTGGGGTTGAACCTCGGTCTCCCGGACTATTGGAGAACATTCTACCCACTCGACCAATGAGGTTATTCAATGTCAAAAATTCGAAATTCGAAATTCGAAAAAAAAACAAACAGTGGTGGTACTATTTAACCAATAGCTGGTGGCAGTAAGAGGGTTCATATCTTTCCAACGTTTATTTGTCTGAAAGTGAATGTAATTGTGCGACTGGAGTTCGAACTCGCTTACTACGATTCCGCAGTCCATTTAAAGTTGGATTTTTTAAAGGAACTCAAAAGAGATAGGACCTTTCATGTCCCATAAAGTTGTCAGCATCACCTTCTTTACTGACAATAGCAGAAAAATTGGTTTCTATAATGATGTATCAGTGTGTTTCCACTCCATGGACTCTCTTTTCGCCTGTTTCGTCATGCCAAACTCACGATTAGTTCATTCGTATTCAATTTTTAAAATAAAATATGGTCCATCTAAACACATGAAATGCTTCTGTATATTTCACAAGGTTTGCATTTCTCAAAGACCAAAGATTTGATGGTAGATATCTATTCAAACCTGGAGAATTCAGTTTGATTTGCTGCCATTTTGAATTCCTTCAAAATAAATATATATGGGTGAGTGAAGCATTCTTTTGCTATAAATCAATAATATATAATGCAGAGTTTTGATTCCTAGAAAAATTTCAGAAAAAATTTATTTTGCTTTAAAAAAAAGTCCCCTTATTTATTGATTGATCCATGTATTCAGCTTTCTTACCACACCGAGGAAAAAAAAAGATGTTCAATATATATATATATATCATCATCATCATGTCGTGCCGCCAGCATGGATATCCCTGATCCTCTCTCGCCACTTCTCCCAATCATTCATAGCCTCCGGCAGGTCATCAGGGTTACATCCTGTGTCCTCACATAGTTGCTGTATATATATATATATATATATATATATATATATATATATGTAGATTGAAGTGACTATTGAATAGTGATAATATTTTGTTTGCACATAGTTATATGGTATCAAGTATTCCTGAGTAATACAATTTTGGTAAATTCATCTACTAATTCCAATCTAAAACCAAAACAATTCTTGGGAAACTTGAAAGGTTCGAAATAAAATTATAAGAGAAAATATCTTTATTGTGTAATCAAAGATGCTTAAATGAAAGACATCTGCCCTATCACACACACACACACACACACGTATATATATATATATATATATATATATATATATATATATATATATAGTAAAAAGAAGAATATGATCGTTTAAAGGCATTTGATATACCAGAAAGTGCCCAAATGTTTGCACGCAGAGCCCTATAAAAATTCAAAATGATTGTTTCGTCTATTTTAAGATGACACTCGAAATTTATATTAATAAAAAATGTTAATAAGGAGATGATACTTTCGCAACTCATTTTTCAACACACACACACACACACACACACACACACATATATATATATATATATATATATATATATATATATATATATATATATATATATATACTTCGTATATGCTCTCTGAACAATGTTTCTGGTTTCGCTTGTGACCTCGTCAATTCACGGTGCAAAGTGCCTGATCAAGCGTAGCCCACTGGACGAGATACCGAAGTCTGCCAAACTGTCGTTCATCTAGCAAAATTTATCTATTCGGATCCTTATAAAATAATTTTACAATAAAGTTAGAGGAGTTTCATTATCTGTGATATCGTCTTCATATCTTTTATCTTGTCTTTGTCTCTTCATCTCTGTCATCTTTCTTCGAGACCCCCAATACGCTACGTCTCCCTACAGAAGGATTTCTCAAAAATCTTTGAATATTGACAAATCCGTCCAGCATATTTTGTTTGTTCAACCATGAATTTCTTTTTAGGTGTGAATGAGTGTAATTTTTTTTTGTTTAGCAATTTTTTTAGGTATCCTAAAATATTTCACATTTGTCTGTCTTTGCTTTTTAGGTAATATTTTTAAATATTTGGGGATGGAATTTATTTGTGCGTAGCTCTGTTTGTGAAACGTCAATTCTGGTAAAGCTTCCGACCAAAACCTCGTTAAAGTAATAATCGAAGCCTTTTTGTTAGTGTTATGTAGATAATATATATATATATATATATATATATACTGGGAGCATTTCTTCGTTGATACAAATTTCATTGAACCTAATAGACATTTTCTATCTACATATTTTCTTCTGTATCTGTCCGTACTGCTGTATTGCTTTTATCGTATTCGGCGGAAATTGGTTTATGTATTGTCCATAGTTGCATGTATCCCTAGTACTTTCTGCCCGACTTTGGGCCATCATCAGGGGAAGATCTATTACAAAAGTGATGTAACTTTTGTTTTTGCATATTACTACTGTAATTACTACTTCAACGGTAAAGACACAGTAGTAATTCGGTAGCTGTCCATGCTTTTGCTAGTCGCGTGTAGATGTCTTTTTCGGTTGATGACATACTGCTTCCTAAGAAGGTAAACTTGTCAACTAGTTTCAGAGAGCTACTGCCTTGTGTGGAGATGTCGCCTATTTGATATAAGAGAATGTATTCCGTTTTGTGTGCATTGACATGGAAGCCAATGCCTCCAGCGGCTTGTTCTAGCCTATGCAGTAGTTTTTCAGCTTGCGCGGATTCATTTGCCAGAATCGCTATGTCATCGGCGTAGTCGACGTCGGTAATTGGTTTTTGCTGGGTACCGTCTGCTTCTTTTCTTTGTCAGCTCGAAACCGTTTTCTTTGATTTTATCAATCGATGATGTAAGCACATAGTCTAGACAGATGATAAAGACGTATGGGGCAAATGTGTCTCCTTGCAGTACTCCAGCTACGATGTCGAAGTAGTCTGTGTCTCCATCCGGAGAACGCACTTTTACTTTGGTGTTTCTATAGCGAATCATTTTAGCTGCAACGGTCTTTTTTTGGTATGCCGTATGCTAGTAGAATTTGTTCCATCTTCCCTCTGTGAACGCAAATATAACCTACACAAACACACACATACACTCACACACAGAGGCAAATGTAGAGAGTTGTACACAATTCTAACGGTCTTTTGACTGTAGTTTTCGATTTTATTCAATTTCTTCAAAATCTTCCTTCTCTTCCTCATGATTGTCGTTAATAAGACGGCATGAAACCTGTGGTCGCAGACAAGCTTCTATGCTCTTAAATATGCATAAAAACTAATATATATTTACGTATATATATATATATATATATATATATATATATATATATATATATATATATATATATATATATATATATATATATGTAAAGAGTAGTACTGCAAATTATTTCCAATTTGGTATTTAGGATTTTATTATTTCATATTCTTGCACACCACATGTTTTTTAGCATTTGCGTCTTCTTCATGAGATTTTAAATGGCCAAGGCTGAATCGTGTTGAATACACACACACACACAAATACACACACACATCTATCGATCTATATATCCATCTATCAATATATATATATATATACACATATATATATATATATATATATATATATATATATATATATTGTAAATTATTCGTGGAAATATTCAGTTTAAAATATTGATTTTTCTCTCCATGGACGTACAACACGGATACATGCTCTCTCTCACTCACTCTCTCACTGTGTCTCTCTTTCACTCTCACTTTCTCTATAACTCCCGCTCTCTCTCTCTCTCTCTATATATATATATATATATATATTACAAGAAACCAATATATTTTTGAGGTAATATATCTTGGTAATGTACCAGCTGTTTTCTGTCAATTCATAATCTAGAAAATATGTAAGCGACATTGACAACGGTATTTGCTGTAGTGATCTGGGCAGGGACATGACATCGTCATCTTTCAAATGGTCACATTTTGATTTCTACTGATAGATACAATCTACTTTTCTGTTTGCCATCATTCTCTGGTTTTCTGCTCATTATCTGCCGATCTTTTTTTAGGCGAGCAATCTGGCTTTCCCTTTCAGAATCCGCAGACTGCTATTGGATAGGCAGACTTCAAGCAACCGATCGTTTCCCGGCCTGGAAGCGGCGATGACAATGAACCTACAGACTGGTATGACATCACCAAATGAGGAGCTGTCAACAGAAATACGAAACTAGTAAAATATATTCATGATTTATGTTGTCTGCGATCTGAGTTGTCGTGTCGTATTTTATAATTAAACCTCATATGTATATTGATTGTTTATATATATATATATACACACACACACACACATATATATATATATATATATATATATGTGTGTGTGTGTGTGTGTGTGTGTGTGCATATATATATATATATATATATATTTAAGATTGAAGATTGAAGAATAAATAAAAAAAAAATATGAAGGTGCTCGATGTTATTATAGCAAAACAGGTATATATTTTATTTATGGACATAATAAGTCTGCTATGTAGGTTTCAGTGTTTACTTTAGTCATCGGAGAGTCGCTTAGTAAAAGTGACTTGTCTAACATCTGTATTTTGTCATGTAATATGTTATTTTACGAGACATTTAACCGAAAAAAATAACATTGATGAAATATTACAACAGAGCAGATTTAAACAATGAAAAAAATATAAACAATATAATTCAATGACAAAATCAATAAACGAAAATTGAAATACTCAAGACACACCCCTTATATATATATATATATATATATATATATATATATATATATTATCTTGTGCCACCAGCACGGATATCCCTGACCCTCTCTCGCCACTCCCTATTGTTCATCACTTCAGGAAGGTCTTCTGGGCAACATCCCATACCCGCACAGAGCTGGTGTAAGTAGGTTCGAGCTGGTCGCCCAGCTTTTGTTCTGCATGTGATGGGTTCCATAGGAGAATATCACTGATGAGCACGTCCTTGCTTCTCCAGCAGAGTCCTGCATGTCTGGTTCGTCTAACTTTGATAGTTTTCGTGATGGGGAATTGGCCGTACAGCAGATGCTTTGTGGGGTGTTGCCGCCAGGACTTGTACAATATTGCTCGCAGCATTCTTGTATAGTCGCCGTCAAGCTTTTTCTCCATTCATTTAGTTAGCGTCCATATAGCAGCATTGACACGACCGCTGCTTGGAGAAAACTGCGTTTCATTTTATCGGTCGGGTCTGACTTCCATATGACCTGTAGCCTATTATTAGCAGTCCATGCCTTTGTTAGTCGCGTGTCAATGTCAGTTCTGGTTGATGAGATACTGCTTTCTCGATAGGTGGGCGAACTTCAAACACTGCTTCCTAGGTAGGTGAAATATATATATATATATATATATATATATATATATATATATATATATATATATATATATATATACTAATACCTACAGAGGCAGAAGTAATTTAAGTAGGTTTCTCCTAACCATATGATCGGGATTATCCATACGTTTTAGCCCAAGTTTTTCGGTCGGGTTTCAATCTTTTGACTAGGCATTATTTTCCAGTGGTTTGAATTTTCTAAGTATCTACTTTCTTTAAAATTTTTTCCCCAGATATTAGTTTTTGTAAAAATTTTTATATACTAATTGTATCATCAAGAATTGTTTTCACACAGTCAGAATTATAGAATTGGAAAAATAAAATCTACATTATCGATAGAGTGAAAGGGAAAAAATCTTAAAATAGAAAATAGAACGAAATTGGACGGAAGGTTTTTTTGCTAAAAGGAAAAACCATGGTTATCAGTTGATCTATGTATTAATCGTTCAATTATTTGCCAAATAAGAAAAAGGTTCAAACATTGCCAGATGATCAGGATAAAATTTAAAATAAATATATTTTTTACCTTATCGTTTCCAAGTTTACATTAAATTTTCAAAGTGCACTTACTACGGTTCTTCAAGGAGAATGGCTTTGGCATTAGATAACCTACAATATGCCATTAAACAAAGAAACCAAGAAACTATCAAAACGCATTTGAATATGATAAGTTCTATCTTTTAATTTATATACGATTTATTCATTTATTTTTAAATGAAACGAAAAAGATGACATGTTATACAATATCTTTTCAGTTTGTGGCGTTATTTTAAAACAGTGAGATATAATTAGTATTCGAAATTTATAACGAAATTTATAATTTATTACGTTTAAAAACGTTATGAATTTCCCTTATAAAAGTGAATATATAACTGATAAAAACAAACTATTTCAAGAAAGATTTTGTAACTTCTAAGCACTAATTTTGATAATTAGGAGATAAGATTTTTAAAAAAAACCGGATGTTTGTTTTATAATGTTGTAATTAGAAGTGCTGCTAGGTTCAACAATTTTCTGGTATTTTTTTGTTATATACATTAATAATAGATTTGGAATCTTAAAAATGAATAGGTTTGGAATTATATCTGACCACAGCATTATTTAGAGTTCCATTCTTAAGCTATTTCACGTTTATAAATTTGTGTGTGAATTTATGGGATTTTTCACTGTGTATTTTGTATTACATTTTAAACATTGGATAGCGTAAACCATAGCATCAGATTGGATTTGGTTATTGCTATTGTTATTATTGCCTGTATTCTTGATTGTTATTAAAAGGTTTATAACTCCTTAGATTCTGAGGTGTTTTAAAGCTTTTTTGAAGATGTTTGTTGTTGATTATTGGTTTAAATAATGTATTTGTGTTACAGATAAATATTTGAAAAAATATTATTAGAAGCTTTTTGAAGAAATTACATTTGTTTGGTTTGGTTTGGTTTGGTTTTATGGCATATCGACCTCTGTAGATTATTTAACACCAAATCAATTTTTATGTAAATAATCAGTTCTACTTTAAACAATGCAGTTTTGCATGAGTACACAGTTTGTCGAAAACAGTTCTTTTTCAAACAATACATTTTATTCAAACAGTTATAAATAACAATTCAGTTTAGTGTAAGTACAGTTTCAATGTCAAAAAACAGTTCAATTTCAAATATATCAGTTTAGCATAAGCACGCAGTTTAAATGTAAGTACGGTTTAATTGTCAAAAGCATTTCTATTTCAAGCTATTCAGTTTACTCAAACAATTCAGTTTAACATAAGTATGCCGTTAGTTCTATTTAACTCATAGCGAGGGCCCTCTCAGGTGCTATCACGCCGAGCCACAGTGGACCTAGGAGCAATGGCCATGAAGGGGTGTTCCGTATTCCCAAGGCCCCAGCATTACTGTGACCTCACCATCAGATTGCTTAGTGTCATATCCAGGACACTCATTGGGGGGGGGTCTTAACCCTCTGCAGAGGTGCTGTCGGTGTATTCTACAGCCCCTGCCGACTGGGGAAAAATTACATTTGTAAATTTTTAGAAATTTTTAGTGTGTTATATAAAGTGTTTATGGTATTGAAATTGGGCAAAATATTTTTCCATATTGCTATATTACTCATTTTACCATTTTAAAGTTGGAATTCGAAGAGTTCCAAAGTAAAAACCTATGATTATTCCACTTTTTAAAATGGTGTTATGCTGTGAGAACAAATGTACATGGTCATTGATATTAGTGGATGTGTGATGAACTTTACATTTGTAGCCGTAGGTGAAATGGTTATTATTGTGTAGCGAGGGGGAACCATTTTGTAGCCAGAGTTTTTGTAGGATGATTTTAGCTGGAGATTTTTGTTGTTAGTAGCGAGGGAAAGTTTGTTGCTAGCGAGGGAGATGGTGTAACGTATGTGGGTTTACGTTGATTGGTTTCCTCGCTGCGTTTGTAAGGTCCCTCGCTAATAGTTGTTAGTAAATAAAAGGAGGATGACGAAGAAATAAGATGGCGATAGTCGAAATATATTTTTATGAATAGGTTTTTATTTGCAGCATGGAATATTGGATTTCCTTTTGGTGCTGCAAGACTCGTGAAGGGTTGTGAGTATTGAGACGAAATTGAGTTATGAGAAGTTGAGATGGCAGCTTGTGTCGTCGGACGTGTGAGGGATTGTGTTTTTTGCATTTTGACGAAAGACATGTTGCAGTTGTAGGAATTGAACTTTGGGTGTCACCGTGAGTTTCGTGTCTGGTATTTGGGGAGAGTAAGCGTTATCTCGATGTGTGTCGAGAGCGGGATTACGCTCAGATCGACATAGCCAATTTTGGGGTGACATTAAGTTGTGCCTGTGCGAGGCATGTTGAATGCATCTAATTTATATTCAACTGGGATTCCTCGTAAGGAATCCATAAATTAGATGGGTTCCCTCGTTTGTCCATGCTGCTGCTGCTATTTTAGAGCCGCAGTGAAATGTATGCACTGGGCGGCATTGACCAGCTAAAAAGCATCGCTAATGAAGAACGGCCAGTGTGACGTCTGCACTGGTCGTCGCACTGCAGCCAAAGAGACTGGGTTTGGCAGCTTACCCGATTTGTTGACCGGAAATGAAAGGTCCGGGGTGAATAGCATAGGTCATCCTGATTGGGTGAAATTAAGTGTCGAATTAAATTGCGCGCCAAACCAAAATACGAAATGTTCCTCTTCTCTACACATTCGAATTGATTATTAATAGTTATTAATAAAAATCGAAGAAAGGTAAATTGTTATTACTTGATAAGTAAAGTGTGTGTGTGTTAGCTTTGATATTATTTATTTCAATCTCTAATTTACTCCAGCAGGCTCATTGTCCAGTGGGTAGAGTGTTTGCCAATGGTCCGGGAGACCTGGGTTCAATCCCAGGTCACGTCATACCAAAGATTTTAAAAATTCTACTTGATACCTCCTTGCTTAACACTCAGTAATATAAGGTACGTATCAATGGTAAAGTTGATCAATCCAGGGAAAGGAGTAGAGCCCTTCCCTACATCTTGGTGTAGTAGCAATCGAAAAGGGAGCCTTCTGGTTGCCCTGGACTACGATCGCCAACTTTACTTACTTAACTATGTACTAGTGATATCTCATCTAAATAACGGAAATAACTAAAATCTTTGGGTATTATAACTTTAAAGGGACCAGATTCAAGGAATTCTAGGAATAGAGTCGCAATGATCACATTAAGAAGCGAATTTATGTTTAATCTATTTTTGTTTATAGAAATACCAATATATTAAAAATCTAAGTTTAGTGAAATGCGAAATTTTTGATAATTTTATTAACGCATAAATTTAATGTAATTTCTCAAGAAGATGTCTCAATAGTTTATAGCAGTAATATTGATGTATAATAATTTTAGGTCTTATAATTTATAATGATTTAATGTGTAGCAAAAATATTATATATGTATTCTATTTTATTAAATATATCACATGAGTTATTGATGTTTGACTTGCTACTCATATCTAAAAGATATGTTGATATATTGACAAAATATTTTCCGATTTTATGAGCAGGGAAGATCAAAATCTCAAAAATAATTGATTTTAAAGTAATAGTAGCTAAGTAATGTTTCGTAAGTCCATATATTTCAGGAATTATAGGACAGTAATCATTTAATAAAAGATCAGTATTTGTCTTCTTTTGTCATTATTTTTATACGAATTATTAAAGCACGTTTATTTTTAGTTATGGTTGGTTGTGCAGTTTTTTCATGTGTTTGACATTTAATAATCCGGTCACTTCTTTATTTTAGTGTGCAGAGCCCAAAACACCTCTGGTTTATATATATATATATATATATATATATATATATATATATATATATATATAATAAGAGTGTTGGTTGTCTCTAAATCACTTTGTGGGTATGTGTCGAACCAAGTGCAATATAATATGGAGAGTGCTCAATATCTACGATAGAACTATTATACAATAATATATATATATATATATATATATATATATATATATATATATACTTTACTCTATACACACACACACACACACACACATACATACACACACACACACACACATATATATATATGTATTTATGTATGTAATATAATTGGAAGAACAACTCAAAAGTCTGTTATTTTGCTATTATAAATTATTTTCAGCTGACTACTACAAGGTAGCTTGCTTCTTCCCATGGAGTCTTTCTTCCAATTATATTACAAATATAATTGCTCTGAATGTGATTTTTATATATGTACGTATATATTAATAGAAATACACCGAACACCTATGGAGAATTACATGATTCCTCTAATAGATTCTCAATTTCAATAATTCCAAATTCATCGACTCAGGATATATATATATATATATATATATATATATATATATATATATATATTACTATCACTCTATACATATTACTATGAATATACTTTACTATTACTATATATATACTTATATGTATGCACACATACGCACACACGCACTCACTCTCTCTCTCTTTCTCTCTCTCACACACACACACACACACATATATATATATATATATAAAGGAACGTGAATGTGACAATACCCCCACCTTTCCCAAACATAAGGGTAATTCGGCTTCCAATCCACTGACCATTCTACTTGGCAGATCTTTTCCTCGGATTACACTATCGGCCTGCTTATGTACCCACATTGAATTTTTGATCTAGACTGCGGATTAATCGCTAATTGGAGTCGCCAATCGATAAGTGGAGTGATGAATCCGCACAATTGAGAAAGTATAAAAGTCAAACGCCAATAAACTGAGAATTCGACATAGCTTTGTAACAATAATAATATTCAATTTCAGAAAAGTGTTGTTAAAAATGGACTATATATTCACCCTTCCAGGAGGTTGGTAGTGACTGACGGAGACCTAATTCACAAATTAACTGTCTGTCAATTTCACGATATTCCAAGTCTTCTCAAATTATCGTACAATTTTTAGGCTTTTCTCTTCTCACTTTCTATTGTATGTCCGAAGGCCTTTTGAAGTGGCGTTTATGCCCACCTTCCCCAGTCTTTAGCTTTCAGCTTCTCTCGGGTCCTTGATGGTCTAGTACAAGTTGATTTCAAGGAGCGTATTATTTTCGGTTTTCTCAATCTTCAGTTTTTATCGTGTCTCAGTGTATTATTTTATACCTTGACTATCTCTTTTAAAGTGGCCTATTATCTGAGGCTTTCTCTCTCTCTCTCTCTCTCTCTCTCTCTCACACACACACACACACATTGACGTTTTAACTTAGACTTTCTCGTTGATTATTTATCTCTGTAGCTGGTTAAGACTCTGGTTAAGACTTATCTCAAATTATCGTGTTATCCACGTTACATTACTTTTACGAGTCTGATACAAGGTGACCTCGAAGTAACGTAATATCCCATTCTTTCTTTGCTTCTTACAACGTCTCATATTATCTCTTGTTTTTCTGTTTCTCTGAAAGTGTCGTGTTATCTCAATTTTTCGTCGCGCCTTTACTTTTGCACGTCTTATACAAGGGCGTCTCTGTTGAATTATTATCTATTGCTCTCCCCATCCTTGGAAGTCTGGCACAAAGCCAGAGCCAAGACTGAGGCAAGGTCTAGTAGCTGCCTCCTGCTAGTCTCCCTCGAGGGACGATTGATCTTGCTTATATGTATTTTCCCTCATACTTGGGGTGATGCTGATGAAGCTATTGATAATATTAATTTTGTTCTAATTTGGATTGCAATAATTAATTCTGCCTCTTAGAACTGCTGCACCTTCAATATTCGATTTTTTCTCACTACTATTCAAAACTCAAGTCCTTCCTCCTACTTGGGTTCTATTAATTAATTCTACTTATTCCAGAGAAGGCGGCTGGTCTTTTTGTCATCTCCTGATGTTGTCAGTTAACGTTTCAATTATAACGGCAAAAAAATTCTATGGCATTGATTTTGTTGCGTTCTGGTTAGTGAACGCTTGTAGTATTAAATAAAGGACAAAACACGATATGAGAGGAAATAGAGATATATTCGCCGGAAAAAGTATATACAATAGAGAGACTATTAGTAGACAAGAATTGGTGAATACAGGGTAAGTATATAGTCCAACGATAGTATTGGCTTCCGTTATTAGGGTAGCAAGTAAGGTGATCTATTGCGATCTCCAGTCTCCAACGCTCTAATTCTATTCCAATAAGAAGCTGTTCTTCTCCTTCTAGTCTGCCCTGGTATTAGTAGCTACTGTTATATATGACAAATGAACTAGTTCATTGTATGGGAAACGGTGGGTGATACCCAACAGATTTTTAAAAAATATTCAGAATTTCCATTTCCAACCAAGAATCGTTCTCTGCCGGCCGTCACCATGGCAAACCCTGACCTCCGAGTTGAACTTACTAGCCGATTTTGCTTTACACCATTTCGTAGACATAATAATCCGCCTGCATTTCTTCTTGTTCTTTCGGACGAAAAGCAGTATATTTCTCATCGTTGTCTTTTTTATCAAAATCAAATATACTCGACTTACTCTTTTAAAAACTTTTCCGATAAATTTCACTTTATTCTTCAAAAAAACCGGTCTAATCTTATTTTTCTGGTTAATAAATTAATTCAACCTGGTCTCCGCTCACTATGTTACACACACACACACACACACACATAGATAGATAGATAGATAGATAGATAGATAGATAGTATAGGAGGTGCCCGTGGTGTAATGGTTATCGTCCTAGGTATTGGACACGGCGGCACAAGTTCAAATGCTGGACGAGACTGCATTTCACATACCGCTATTACCCTTCGAAAAAGTATGTATCCAATTATTCTCCTTCCAGCTATGGGTAAATAGTAGGGCAGACTAGGTTCTTCAGCCTTGGTGAGGCAACTAGTCTACAAGGAAAACACTGAATTCAAACCTGCTAAACTCCGCTTAAAAATTGACCTTCTGTCATATCATACCCAAGTGGAAGGGTTGGTAAATATACACACACACACACACACACATATATATATATATATATATACATATATATATATATATATATATATATATATATATATATAATAGAGGAATTGATATTATATTAATTAAATTGCCATGACCAGAAAATCCAGCAAACACCCACATGTGACATACGGAACACTGAACAGCTGTTTCGAGCTTATTGGTTCTCATCAGCAGTGCATACCATAATCTCGACCACTAGAGATCGAACAAGCAACCCCATATATATATATATATATATATATATATATATATATATATATATCCATTCATATAAACTAACCAATATGTTTATCTAGTAATTTATATTCATGTTTATATTTGTATCTAGTCCAGATAATTTAAAGTGAATCATATTCCCCACATCCATGGTCATTTTAAAATCACTATATAGAATGGATGAATACTATCACTAAATCTAAAACAAGTCTGACCCCAAAAGAGTATCAGCTGTTTATCAAAGTGTTATATTGCTTACGTTTCTTTATCAAATGATTAGAAAATAAATACAAATGTATATAAATGTACATGACATATTTAAGATAAGAGAAATAGATATGGAATAATTATTTGTATTTCTATTCTTATAGTAACAGTAGTGATCATATTTTGCTAATGATTCATATTAATGATTATTAACTGATGTGTAGCATTAGCGTTTTGGGTGCTATTGATATCTAGTGTCGTCTTGTGAAGTTGCCATTGTAAAGTCTTATGCGCAGAACGTAAATAAAATAGACCGTGTTGACACCGACAAAAATTTGCGTAGAAAATTTAAAGTGTGCGTTTCAATTATTACAAAGGTTCATCCGAATCTCTGTGTTTACCAGGAATCGTCAATATTCTCAAAATAACCAATTTATTGTCTCTAGATATTATGCATTATTTCCTAACTGATAATGTAAAAGAATAGAAAATGGCCATCAATTCCTTCACCTTTTGCTTTTGAGAATTGGATAACATTTTATTATACAAATCTTGTCCTTGAATCGTATAAATTATTTCTTTATTGCTCACCTTATAAAACTATTGAAAATGACAATTATTCGATTCAGTTTATGCTTTTGAGCCCTTGATAATAAAATTTAAAATCAACTAATTTTCAAAATAAAATGAACAATTTTAGAAATTTTCGTTAACCAAAGGTTTGAATAAAACAGCTTATTAATCAAATTATGCATTTATTTATAATCAAGTTTTACATATTATAGTCATCATCAGCACGTGGCGCTTACAGCACATATTTCCCTGACTCTTTCACTCCACCAGTCCCTATCATCGCTCATTCTAGAATACATCCTGTGTCCACGTAGAGCTGTTGTAAGTTCTTGCTGGTCAACCAACACTGGTACACCCGTGTAAAGGGGCCCATGGAAGAACGTCACCTTTTATTTTGTCCTTGTTTCTTCAACAGTGTCCAGCATGTCTTTTTCGTCTCCTTGGATAGTTTGTGAGATAGGCGTTAAGAGGCCGTACAGCTGTGATTTCGGGGGTCTTGCTTCCAGGATGTATTAAAGATAGCTCGTCGCATTCCTCTGTATTTTTTATTTAGCTTTTTCTCAACGCGTTTTGTTATCATCCATGTCGTGCATGCACAAACTAGTATTGATATAGCCACAACTTGGAATAAATTCCATTTTATTCTATCGAATAGATCAGACTTCCATAAGATCGATAGTCGATGCATAGCTGTCCACGCCTCCGGCAAGCCTATATCTACATCACTTTCAGTAGATTAGACACTGCTGCCGCCGTACGTAAACTTGTCGAGAAATTTCTTGTTTAAAGCATATGCACTCTGATTTATTTACGATCAAGTGGTGGCCAATGTCTACTACTGTGTGCTCCAGCTTATGCAGTCTGAATTCAGCTTGAGCTGGTGTATTTGCAAGAAGTGCTACATCATCTGCATTAACTACGTCTGTAATTATTTCTGAAGGATATCGTCTACTTCTCGCATTTTTTAGCATAAAGCCATTATCTTTTATACAGTCGTTTTTCGAGATTTCTAATTGTCCTGAAAATCTATTTCATGAACAAGCCTTCAAATATAGTCACAGATTTTCGATTTCTTCTTCTTGTTAGAGGTGTTCAAATCCCAATATACCTTAATGGAAGTATTTTCTTACTACTCTGACTATAGCTCCATGTTCCTCCTGAATTAATCAAAACGGGTGTCAAAGATATACCCTTTCTTGGATACCCTGCAGTCCAATTTGCCGTAGTTCTTCACGAGGTCTTTTAACAGTTCCTTATAATTTTTGGTCTTTTGGTTGCTCAAGTGGCCCCGAACCACGGTAACAAGTCTGTCCCAAGTTTTATTTTCTTTTTTCTCGGTTTTTTGGCCAGGCCGATCGCTTCTCCTGACATTTGTGCCAGGTGGGAATCAATGACAGACAAAGATAGACAATGCACTTGGCTTTTGGCCTGGTAAATCATTGACAAGCATTGATAAACAATGATAAGAATAGATTCCCATTGCACTTAGTCTGTCGATGACACACAATGATCCACTTGCTCCTGATCTTCAGGCGTATGTTTTGACTCCTGATATTCGGGGGTGAGTTTCGGCTCCTGATCTTCGGGGGTGAGTTTCGGCTACGGATCTTCGGGCGTGAGTTTCGGTTCCTGATCTTCGGGCGTAAGTTTCGGCTCCTGATCTTCGGGGGTAAGTTTCGGCTCCTGATAACGGGCGTGAGTTTCGGCTCCTGATCTTCGGGCGTGAGTTTCGGGTCATGAGTTTCGGGCGTGAGTTTCGGCGCGTGAGTTTCGGCTCATGCGTTACCTCACCCTCCCCTGATCCCTACTTAACAAAAGACATTGTATCAAATCATATCTGGTGAGAGGTAAGGATAGATATCGTATTCTTTTTTCTTTCAATAGCGTTTTGTTTTTTGGAGGGGGTGGAATTTTAAGTTCCAAAAACCTCTCTATTAGCTTCTCAGCATTGAATCTACCAGGAAAGATCAAGAAAACTGTAAATTCATAAATTTCATTTCCCATGTCGTAAAAGCAAAGAGAAGAAAAGTTTTTTTTTTTTTTTTTTTGGTTACTTTAGGAATTTGCAAATAGGAATAAAACTTTCTGTTCAGGAAGAAGAAAAAGTAAAATACTTGGTTCACTAGAAGTTAATACGGTTCTATAATAAATACATTAGAAAGTAAGCAAAATGAACAAAAAAAATTTTAAAAAAGGACTAATGAATAAAATGAAAAAAGTTATGAAAGGAAAAAGAAAGAACGATAGAACGAAATGAATGCTAAGAATGAAGAAAGAAATTTAAAGAGATCGAAAGATAGAATAGACGAATTCACGAAATAAAGAAGTAAATTCGAAGGAAAAAATGAATGAAATAAGAATAAATTTAAGAGAATGAATAATTGAATGAATAAATGAATGAACAAAGGTTTATATTAAATGAATAAATGACATGAAGAAGAAAATTTAAAATAAAGAATGAATGATTGATTGAATGAAACAAAGAAAAAATTGAGATGATAAATGAATGATCGTATGAATGGAAGTAGGAGATACATTTGAATGAATGAAAGAATAAAAGAAGGAAATAAAAAAAGGTGAATGAATAAATCAATGAAATTAAGAAAGAGATGAATAAAGGAGTAAAATAAATAATGGAAGAAGTTTCAGAGAAACGGAATGAATATAGAAATGCATGTTAGAAGAAAGAAAGAAAGAAAGAAAGAAAGAAAGAAAGAATTGTTAGAGTGTGGCATCACTGACATGAGAAAGAAAAAAAAAGAAAGAAAGAAAGAAAGAAATAACTGGATGAAAACAAATATTTAAAGTGAAACAAGAAAAGGAAAAGGAAGAAAATAAATGCAGAAAAAAGGTAAAGGAAGAAAAGATAAAACAGAGCAAGTTTAAAATTCAAAAGGAAAAGCAAGGATAAAAGTAGAGAGAGGGGGAGTAAATAAAGAGAATACTGGAGAATAAAATGTAGTTGAGGAAAATTACAATGGGGAAGACGAAATAGACGACGAAAAGAATAAATATGAAGAAAGGAAGAGACAATCTAGATGTAAAGAAGAAGAAGAAGAAGAAGAAGAAGAAGAAGAAGAAGAAGAAGAAGAAGAAGAAGAAGAAGAAGAAGAAGAAGAAGTTTACTTTAATGATAGAAAAAAGGTAGAAGAGGACGTAAGAAGTGGGTATGGTGGACGGCAATAAATGTGACAAATAAAACTAGAACCAAATGAGAATAAACATAAACTAAAAAATCAGAAGACAACAGAGAAGAAGGGTAGAAAGAGAAAGAGGAACGAAGAAGAAGAAGAAATTTACGTTGATGAAAGAAAAGCAAAGACGTAAGAAATTAAAAAAAAAGGAAAAAATATAACACAAAAATGAAACAAAAGGAAGATGAAATTTTGAAAAATGAATAAAAGAAAGAAGAAGAAAATAGTGAAAAGAACAAAGAAGACAAAAGTCAAATTAGCCGAAGAAAACAAAGGTGATCAAGAAGAAGAAAATAAGAAACCATCGAAGATTTAAAAGAAAGAAAAACTAAATGAAGATGGTGGAAAAGAAAAATTACAACAACTGCAACAAACAAACTGAAGAATAGCTAAATCCATCTCCAAGACATTAGCGTGAAATAGAATCCCATGCTAATTTCGTAACTGAAACATAAAATGACAGCTTGTGGAGGCGTAGGAAAAGTAACGAATGACGTCCCGGATAATTCATCGAAAAAGTGAAATCTGTTGGGCGGAACGGTTGTGAAACGAAAATAAGGCAAAGCAAAAGACGCCAGAATGGAAATGCAACGAGAAATAAAACGGAAAAGACATAAGTCAAAAGAAATACGAAAAAAGAAAAAAAAAAAAAAAAGAAAAAAGAAAGAAAGGAAAATGTAAAAGGCAAAGATTAAATGAATTCAAAAGAAGATACTAAGATGCCCGTCGTTCCACAACAATCTCGGCTCCTACGGAGTATTCTATATTTGCTACAATATTTGACGCTAACCAATGTATTTGGTGTACATAATGTTCTTTTGACATTTCTTCCCTCGATCGATGGTAATGCGTTTGACCTTTCACGATAGTATTACAGCCTAAACTCCTAAGACAATTTCGACTTCTGATATTTTTCTTAATTTTATTAGCTATATCGATACATAAATACGTACCACTCCTTCTCTCGCTTTTTCTTTCCTCCCAACCCCTCTCTCTCTCTCTCTCTCTCTCTCTCTCTATATATATATATATATATATATATATATATATATGTCATTCTGTTAAAATATATCTCTATCTCCGTTTCAAGTCAGTCCTTGTCAGTTTTTGTGTTTCTCTATATCCATCAGTTTCTCTGTCTCTCCCTTATCTCTCTTTCTCGGCACACACACACACACACACACACACACACACACACACATATATATATATGTATATATATATATATATATATATAAGTGCATTCATGTCTATGTCTGCGTAATCGGCTGATGAATACGCCGACTGCATCACTTTAGATGGGTCGGTCTACCTTCAAACGAGTGTCCTGGATAAGACACTAAACCATCTGATGATGAGACTTCACTCCCAGAGTTTTGAGGAATATGGGCAACCCCTTCATTGCCATGACTACCAGGTCATCTGTGATCCAGATTGTTAGAACCTGTCAAGGTCCCGAAGAACAGTTTCACCATAACTGTATGCAAACAAATGCTTAAAACTAAATAAAATTACTTACATTAGACAGCAATATTTTAAACCATTCAAATGTGCGGAAACAAATGAGCTATGGCCTGTTTCCAAAATGCCCTATAAAATATTCTTTTACATATCAAATATACATATATATATATATATATATATATATATATATATATATATATATATATATATATATATACCAATCACTCCATCCAGGTAGGATGTGACATAAGTTCAATGTTGAAACGAAGTTAAACAGGTTTGAATTAAGAGTTTTCCTTCTCCGAGACTGATTGCCTTACCAAGAACCCTGTCTGCCCTAATATTTATCCTTAGCTGGATGGAGAATAATCGGATCCATACCTTTCACATTGGTATTAGTGCTTAGTGAAATGCAATAAACCTCGTCCCAGTTTTAAACTCATGTAACAGCGTCCATTTCTTAGGACGGTAACTATTACACTACGGTCCCCTCATATTCAAATATTTGTAAGTGTGTGTATGCGCGTGTAACCAGGATTTGCTATAACATATCCTACAAGGTTCGATATGTCATAAAAATCCACTAACCAATATCATGTCAATGTATCAGAGTTTTATTCATTATCTATCTATTTATCTAACTATCTATATGCTTGGGCTTTGTTTTCAGTAGTGAATGTACCATTTGTAAAATCTATCTATCTATCTATCTATCTATCTATCTACCTATCTATTATGCAAGCAAGCAATTGATATTCCTATTTAAATTTCTATTTAATTGCGAACAAATTTTCTTTCTTTTGCTAGAATGAAAGCTTTTGCTGAGAGCCAAATGAACAAAGAGACTTTATTTGATAAGAAAAGGTTAACTTCTTTGTGTACTTTTTGTTTCAATATTTGTATCAAGAAGAGCACAGTACGGTGTATTAAAGACATTATAGTTTTTGTTTAGCAATGTGTTTTCTGTATGAAAAATATTTTCCGATGTGAAAGTAGCATCTATTATATCCATGTCTATCTGAATACAAACCAACAATAATCAGCAAACAAGGATATTTATATATATGCAACTATGTCAACAAATAGAAATAAATTATACTTTCTTTTCAAATCAGTTATTCAAAATGTAAATAATTTCTGAAGAATTAAGATTTTTACCGTCGATAAAATTCGCCTAAGGAAGATGAACTATCTATAAAAACGGTACCTTCTTAGATTTAACTAAAAACCGAAAACTAACTCATTTATAAATATTAATTTGGGTCGGGAAAAGAATCGAAAGTAGGTTTATTAATGTCGGATTTTAATTGGTTATAAGATCTATTTTTCTTATCTATTTTGATAATTAAGAAAGTAAAACATTCTTAAAGAATTGAGATTTTTGAATACTACAGATTTTGCCTGTAAAAAGATATTACGTGACGCATTCGATAAGTTTGCAGACTTTTTTGTACAGGTATTTAAAATTGTCGTAGACACTTGAAAATTCACTATGTTATTGCTCTCTATAATATGAGATGACTGGCCAATTTTTATGATTTCAGGCTCAAATGAACAGCTACAGCAGCAATTGGGATACACCCTACTAAAGAGTGATTTTCACAGCTGGTGAATTTCAAAAATGCAATCTGGACGAGAGGACACATTAGAAGAAATATATGCTATCAAATTCTGGGAAAAAATGACACAGAAATGTATAGAATACTTCTGACTGCTTTTCGACCATCTTGCATGGATTGAGCAACAATTTTTGAGTTGCATAAGATATTCAAGGAAGGCAGGCAGTCTGTGAAGGATGATGAGAGGTGTGGGAGGAGTAAGGAAGTCAATACACCAGAGTTGATTGGCCAAAGGGTTAGGGTTAGGTTTACTATGTTGAGATTTTAAGGGACTTCAGGAAGAGATTCCGTTGGAAGAGGCCTGCCCTCTTCAAATCGGGTCAGCAGCATTTCCACCTGGACAATGAACCAGTCCACAACTCCATCCTTGTCACAGACTATTTGACCAAGATGGGCATCAAGACAGTTCCTCACACTCTCTATAGTCCAGACCTTGCTCCCTGTGACTTTAGTTTATTCCATAAGCTCAGAGGCTGTCGTTATGAGATAATTGAGGAGATGAAAGAGGCTGTGACGATGGGCATTGACACGCTCACACAAAAGGACCTCCATGGGCCCTTTAAGAAGTTGTTGGAACGGTAGAACAAGTGCATTACAGCCAGAGGATATTACTTCGAAAGGGACTAGAGTTTCACGTGTGTACTATCAATAAAAGTGCCCATACGAAAAAAAGTCTGGAAACTCATTTAATGATCCTCGTATCATCTGCAAAGATCAATGAGGATTCAACGTTCAATTTGAAGGCTCAATTGATTTGGTTTGAAAATACAAGAATGTAAATTCAAATTCCATGGTAATAGGAGCCTCGTTTTAGCACAAAAAAATGACACTTTTTTACCTTGAAAATCAATTGATTTTTCCATATATATACCAGTTGTAGTATATTAAAAAATGAGTTTTATAAGAGATTTCTCCCAAATTAATTTGTCTTCTAATCAATTTAGTTCATGTATTTTTATTTAGATCTTCATGAAATCCATACCAAAAAGATGTTTTCACTTTTTGTTAAATGAACAAAATAAATGATAATTATTTATTTTAGAACATTTTTTTAAAATGAGATAGGAGACAATAATGTTTGAAAAATAAACATTCATCTAATTTTTCTTCAAAAAATAAAACACAGAAAGCTTTCTAAATATTGAAAAATACGATTCTAGTCAGATCATGAAAATATGACATTTTTCCAAATATTTTTAACGAGAGTTTATCTTTAGAGGCAATATACATATTTTCAAACGAACCGATGTTTTAGTGTTGTTTTGATTTTAAATTAGTGAAAAGTAAGGGAGATAATAGTATGAGATTATTTAATGGCATATAAATCTTAATGGGTTATTTAATGCCACGATCACCCTATAGAAAAACAGTAGTGGTACTCATTAACCTATTGTTTAGCAGGAACGATTGGACTTCAAACTGAATAATTACGACGCCACAGTCCAGTACGTCCACCACTACGCCAGGGTACTTCCCCTTTGTCGCCAAATATGTTTTATTAATTTTTTGTTAATACCGTGGGGATCCGCAGGATATTTCTTTGGATGAAGCGGATATTTCCCGAAATGTGATCAGATGAGTATTTGTTTTAATATACGAAGATAACAAAAAATTTTAAATCTCTTCTAGATTTTAGATTTGTCACTATTGGGCTTCATCTACACGGAAATTACGAAAAAAAATCTTAATTACTTTTTCGACATCCATAAGAACTGGTAATGTGTGGCTACAACAAATATATTTTGGTACGGTTCTTCTTTCACGGTGAGGCTTTTTGAACAACTCTCGTTGTACTTCTTATAGTTCACATACTTCTTCCATCGATGTTGCAATACTTGGATCCCACTGGTCAAAAAAGTCAACAACAGCATATATGACGTAATCATGAACTTTCAGCCTTTGAAAATTTCTGTTACTCTGGTATCAACACAATTAGAGATAAACGTTGAAAATCCCAAGTTTTTGAAAATATTTCATTTGATTGAGAATCCTTGTAATTATATCAAATATTCTCAAAATTTAAATAGATTTTTGTTTGATTTTTTTTTAATTTTCAAGAAATAGCCACAAAATTTATTGAGATTTTTATCATTATTACTCCTGACAAGATTTTTAAACCAGCGTTAATCTGAGGACGGCACATCACTTCAGGTTTCCTGGATTCGTCTCAGTATTTTGGCTGACCTCAACAACTTTGTTGCTTGGATCGTTTCAGATTATAATTATCATTATTATTTACTCCTTTAGAGTTTTTCACATCATTGTTAGCTGATGGTTTTTCACTGGAGTTTGAGTAACAGCAAGTCTCCTCAAGTCTCCTGGATTCGTCTCAGGATTCTGGCCTTTCTCAGCAAGGCTGTCATTTGGATAGTCCCCACCCGTCCGCTAACTTCCAAGTCCTCCATGCCTTTTAATAATCCTTTAGTTATTGTGCCAAAAGGACCAGTGACAATTGGCACCGCTTTCATGTTCCACAGTTTTTTCAATTCTCAAGCAATGTCGAGGTACTTATCCTTCTTTTCACATTCCTTCAGATTTATTCTGTGGTCCGCCGGGACAGCAAAGTCTACAATTTTGCAAATTCTCTTTTTTTTATTTTTTCGTTGATTGTTATAAGGTCTGGTCTTCTGGCCAGGATTAGGTGATCCGTTTGTCTGTTAAAGTCCCATAGGAGTTTATGTGTGTTATTTTCTAGGACAGGTGGTGAGTTATGCATATACCATTTGTTAGTATGGTCAAATTTAAATTTCCTGCACATTTCCCAGTGGATCACCTTCCCGACCCAGTCGTGTCCCACCTTCTGTACTCATTTGCTGCATTCGCTTATTATGTGATTGATCGTTTCGTCTCTGTCACCGCATAGCCTATATTTACTGTTTTTTGCGTCTTATCTGTTCTCGCTTTGATATGATTCGTCCTTATGGCGTTGTCCTGTGCTGCTATTAGGAGAGAATCCGTTTCTCTCTTAAAGTTTTCTTTTCTTAGCCAGGTCCAGGTATGAGATATTGCTTATTAGTCGTTTAAAGCGGCCATAGAGTTGTTTTTTCTCCCATTTCTGTTTCCTAGTTGTCATTCTATCGTCTATCGTGTTGTCCGTATCGTATCTGATGGCTGTAATTAGTCCTCCTTCGTGTTTTTCTATGTAGTCTTCGAGCCGTTGTATTGATGCTGGCAAGTCCTCTTCCTCCCTCTTTTCTAGATACATATAGTCTGTCAACGTCGTCTCTGGGGTGTAATGCCTTATGCAGGGTCACTAGTTTTCTTCTTCTTTGATCCATTTGTTTAAGTTCATCTGTGGTCCATCTGAGGAAGGGTCCCGAATATCTAACTGGGGGAACAGCCCAACTATTTTTTCCTTTGATGAGGTTTCTACTGGAAAGTTTTGTCTCGAGTTATTATTATTATTTTTATTATTATCATTTTAAGATTTACATTCGGCTTCTCACAATCGTTCATCAGGTCTTTTCCCAGAACCCATCTCAGTCGGCTTAGGTAGTAGTATACACAAACAGCAGCTCTGTAGAGGGTTAAGATCCTCTAATAAGTGTCCAGGTATATGACAGAAAAACCATCCGATGGTAAGACTCCATCCCTGGAGCTTTATGAAATGTGGAGTACCTTTTCTTTGCCATTACTCCCAGCTCTACTCTGACCCGGAGTGTCAGCACCTGATAGGATCCAATCAATGGATCAAATAGAACTGCTTGACATTTAAACTGTGCGCAAATAAATGACTTGAGTTGAATTGTTTCAAATAGAACTGTTTGATTCTTTTACTGTGAGTCAACAAATGATTAATGTCTACTTGAATTCTTAGTGATACATAACAGTACTTGGAATCATAAAACTCTGCGCAAAAAAATGAATAATGTTGACTAGAATTATTAGTTTTAAATGGCAATACTTGAAAATCTTTAACCATTATTTACCTACCCCTCCGCTCGGGCAGGATATGACACAAGGTCAATTTTTTAAGCAAAGTTTAACAGGTTTGAATTAGGAGTTTTACTTCTCCTAGACTAGTTGCCTCACCAAGGCTGAAGAACCAAGTCTGCCCTACTATTTACCCATAGCTGGAGGGAGAACAATTGGATTCATACCTTTCCCAAGGGTATTAGTGCTATGTGAAATGCAACCAGCCTCGTCCAGGTTTGAACTCGTGTCACCGTGTCCATTCCTACTTCGATAACCATTAGATCTTCAACAATGTGCCTAAATTGAATTATAGGTATTACGTAGCAATACTTGGGTCAATTTGTGTGTGTGCTAATGAATGAATAGTGTTGAATAGAATAAAGTCAGTAAAGTCGGCGACCGTAGTCGAGGGTTACCTGAAGGCTCCCTTTTTGACAGCTACTACTCCGAGGTGTAAGGGAGGGCGTTACTCCTTTCCCTGGATTGCTCCACTTTATTCTTGATCCTTACCTTATAATGCTGAGTGTTAAGCAAAGAAGCATCAAGTACCATTTTTTGAGTCTTTGGGATGACTCAAACTGGGATTGAACCCAGGTCACCCGGGCGATTGGTGAACACTCTAACCACCATGCCAATTGAATAGAATAATTAGTGTTAATTAGCAGAATCAGTTAAAAATTCACTGTCTGGAAACAAATAATTAATATTGACCAGAATTAGTACAGTTAGATAGGAATAATTAAAACTATTTAACTATGGGAAAACAACAGCAATACTGGTGAGCAAATTAAATCATTCTAACTCGTTTAAAAATTAAATCACCTTCAAACTACGTGCGCAAACAAATAACTGATGTTAAATTCTTACTGTAATATAGTAATACTTGAAACCATTTAACTGTGTGCAAAAAAAAAAAAGGAGGATTTGGCTTTAAATAACCAACAATCGTTGATATGCTATAAAACCAAAACCTCGGCCGAGAAAATGCAGTGATTTTATATATCATATATATTCATATTTTGCTGCCCCTTTTGGGTGGTATTTTTTCAGTCACATTGACTGTACTCTCCCAAGGAGATAAGCCGTTCCGCAAAGTGCATTATTTTTGTATATCATAAAGACTAGGGCTGCTTGGTATCTTATGAATGTGTTTACTTATACATTTCTTGATCATACCAAGAAACAAACACGGCGACACGAGTTCAAATCCTGGACGAGACTGATTGTATTTCACATAGCACTAATACCCTTGGGAAAGGTATGAATCCAATTATTCTCCCTCCAGCTATGGGTAAATAATAGGACAGACTAGGTTCTTCAGCCTTGGTTAGGCAACTAGTCTAGAAGGAAAACTCTGAATTCAAAACTGTTAAACTCCGCTTAAAAATTGACCTTGTGTCATATCCTGCCCGACCGGAGGGGTTGGTAAATAGGATACCAAGAGATCGCACGGTTACTGACACGGTGGTAGCTTTAAGGAGCCAAATTATCTCAACTTCTATTTCTAGTTATTTGTATTTACTTATTTTATTATATTCTTAGACTGGTATGTTATAATCTGTTGGCGGTGCTATCTGAATTAGAACGGCTGTTTTCGTTTTACAGTCCTTAACCAGGTCTTTTGTTTTATTATTTTTCAATTAGTTTGGATAGTAAATTCCTACAGAAAAATACCTTCTTTGGCTTCTGTTATTGGCTCTTGTTGTTGTGTATTACATTTTTCAGATTAATTATTATTATTATTATTACCATTATTATTGTTGTTGCTATTGTTTATTTCTTCCTATTTTTATTATGATTGGATATTCCTATCAATGCTCCAAGATTAAAATATAGTGCTTTAATTTGATCTTAAATCCCTTAGGGCTGAGAGTTTCTAGACATAATATTCATCTCTCTTCATAGGTTTCTCTTCTAGATGTGATATTTTTAGATACACTGTTTTTTTTTTTCTGTCCTCTCTATTATAGTGAATTTAACATCATTGTTAAGGCGTGATCTGTCAGGCGAGAAGGCTTTTCAACCATGAGTAATCTATTATGGTTTAATGATCTTATTTCTGTCTCTATTTCTCTATGTTTAAATTAAAAGGTCATTTCTTCCAACGTATGCATTTTTAAAAATCTAAATAATATTTCTGCTATCAGTTTGATTCATGATAGATTTTGAATGTTTCACTGTATATAGAACTAGCAAATGAATTAGTGTTTACATTACAGGCTACTTTTTCCGGTCCACTATCACTATATATATATATATATATATATATACCAACCCCTCCGCTCGAGCAAGATATGATACAAGGTCAAGTTTTAAGTAGATTTTAACAGGACTGAATTCAAAGTTTTCCTTCTCCTAGACTAGTTACCTAATCAAGGCTGAAGAAAACATTCTACCCCACTATTTACCCATAGCTGAAGGAAGAATAATTGGATTCATACCTTTTCCAAGGTTTAGGAATATTTTTAGTGCTATGTGAAATGGAATCACTCTCGACCAGGGTTTGAACTCGTGTCGCCGTGTCCATTTCCTACGAAGATAACCATTACACCACGGGCACCTCCTATATATATATATATATATATATATATATATATATATATATGTGTGTGTGTGTGTGTATGTATAAATATATATTATATAATGAGCAGTTCTCCAAGTGACTCTAATATTTTAGATTTTACTTTTTCTGACTTTGCTGTCCACTCGGTTCAGAATTTACAGTCATCTTCAGGAGGCTAATATAATGTTTAGATTGTTTGTCAATGGTCCAGGAGACCTGGGTTCAATCCCAGGTCGAGTCATACCAAAGACTCAAAAAATAGCAGTTGATACCTCGTTGCTTAACACTCAGCATTATAAGGTACGTATCTAGAGTAAAATGGAGAAAACCAGAAAAAGGAGTTGTGCGTTTCCCTACACCTTGGTGAAGTAGCTATTAAAGATTGAGCTTTGAGTCGCCCTCGACTACATTCGCCAACTTTACTTATATATATATATATATCTTGCCAAAAAAAGCAACTACTGTACTGCCAACGCACACGAGCACACACGCACACACACACACATACATACGCACACACACACGTACACACACACATATACATGTGTGTGTGTGTGTGTGTGTGTGTGTAAAGTTGGGAGAGTGCAATTCTTTTACCTGGATTTCTCCACTTTAACCTCATCCGTACTTTATAATGCTGAGTGTTAAGCAACGAGGAATCACTTACCATTTTTCTCGACCTACAATTGAACCTCGGTCTCCTGAGCCATTGGCGAACAATCAAGCGTGTAAGTTTAATGGTTTCCTTTTCTCTGGGTGTTCTAATTTGTCTTGATTTGGTAGTTCTATTCCCCCCGTCCTATGCCGTTTTCCGTTTTACTTTATCAGCAAGGCATATATCCCTATGGCAAATTCCATCCCTATGTTAAACTGTATATTCTCACTGCTTGTATTAGAGTTTCCATTTTTTTCTCATATTAGGCAAATAATTTGATGTCGTCCTTGTACTTCAAGTGGTTGACTTTTTCTCATTATTTATGATGTTTGTATCCGCCTGTGTATTTCCTAAGTCTGTGATTTAGGTGCTTAATCGCTATTACAAATAGTAATGGTGATAGAGCATTTCCCCGGAAGATCCTTCTTTGGATTTTCTCCTCTATCAAGCTTTTTCCTCCTGCTGTCTATTCAAATTCCAGTTTCCATGGTATTTTCGATAAATCTTATGACTTCACCGATTATTATTATTATTATTATTATTTACTCATTAGAGTTTTTCACATCTGCGTTAGCTGATGGTCTTTCATGGGAATCTGAATGACAGCAAGTCTCCTCAAATATCCAGGACTCTTCTCAGTATTCTGGCAGTTCTCAATAATGTAGTAGTTTGGTGGTCTCAACTCGTCCACCAACTTGGAAATCCTTCAGTCCTTTTATTAATCCTTTAGTTACTGTTCCAATTGCACCAACCACAATTGGTATAATTTTTACCTGCATGTTCCATAATTTTTTTCAATTCCCTACCAAGGTCGAGGTACTTATCCTTCTTTTCTCACTCTTTCACTTTTATTCTGTGGTCTGTCGAGACAGCAGTCGACAATTTTGCAAGTTTTTTTTGTTGTTGTTGTTATTGAGGTCTTTGCACTAGCGTCAGCTGATGGTCTTCAACTGGATTCTGAGTGACAGCCATTCTTCTCAAGTCTCACACGACTCTTCTCAGTTGTCTGGCCGATCTTGTTAATGTGGTAGTTTGGATAGTCTCCGCTCGATTTCCGATTTCTAAATCTTCGAATTTCTTTACCAGGATTTTGGGGATTGTACAGTGTACACTAATTACAATTAGAATCACTGTCACCTTAATATTCAAGAGATTTTTAAGTACTCTAGCAATGACTAAGTAGGACTAAGAACTTATCTCACTTATCATTTGATTTTCTCGCTGAGGTCCGCCGGTACGGCAAAACCCACTATTCGGCGAATTCTCTTTTTTATTAAATTTTCCCGAGGTCTGATCTCCCGGCCGAGATTAGTAGCTCAAACTCCCAGAGAATTTTGTGTGCCTCATTTTCGAGGATGGATACCCGGTTCGTACATAAAACATTCGGTATTATTATCATTATTATCATTCACTTTTGTACTAATACCCTTAGGAAAGGTGTGAATCCCCTTATTCTTACTAGCTAAGGATTCAATATATATATATATATATATATATATATATATATATATATATATACTAATCTCTCTCTCTCTCTCTTTATATATATATATATATATATATATATATATATAGTACTCTTCTACAAGTATCGCTTTGGCATAAAAAAAGAACTTACGATGTTAAAACAAAGGACCATATCAAACGAATCCAGTTCTGGAGATCTTGGAATCGTGGAAGTCATTATTCCCAGGTACACTCTTACTTGGAATGATTGTACCTGTTAAAATCTCATCTATGGGCCAAATAAATCTATTTAAAAACTACACATATTCTATTGGATTGTGTGCCGAAAAAAAGAACACAAAAATAAATAAATACGATTGTATAATGAACGCGATTCCTTTAATTCTGGCATAAAATAACTTTCGTATGATTAACATGCAATTAAAATCAATCAATCAATCAATCGATAAACAATGCATAGACAAAGACTTCATTATCAATCGTATGTAATAAGAGTGTCAAAACTTAACACAAAAGTTATAGGATATATAAAGATAAGTCGTAAAGGTTTGGTTTGGTTTGTTGGGTTTTACTGCATATCAAACCTTGTGGGTAATTTAAAGTCAAATATTCTTTATACATATTCATATCAAAGGCATATGATTTGTAAATGTATAGTTTGTGGATAATTTAAAACGAGTCATAATTCATTTGTTTGCACACAGTTAAAAGACTTCCAAAATGTCAGTCTAACTCTAATAATTCTATACACTGTCAATATTTTCGTCTACACAGAGTTAGATGCTTTCAAATTTTGCTATGTGACGCTAATTCAAAGTCAGTGATTTTAAGCACACAATTAAAAGTATGAGCATATATGATTTGTGAATATTTTATTGGTCATCATGTCTTTATATGAGTTAGTGTTAATTTGTTTACACACAGGTATTGCTATTGTTTGAATACAGTAAAATGATTTCAACTATTTATATATAACATTAATAATTCTACGTATTATTAAATATCAGTTTGTACTCAGTGAAGCCCCAGCATCACTGGAGCCTCAGCATCAGATTGTTTGGTGTCATATCCAGGACACTCGTTGGGTGGGATTTACTCCTCTGCGGAGTCGGTGTATTCTACAGCCCGAGCCGACTAGGCAAAAACGAATCAAAGATATTAATCTCATTGCATTAGTGTACAATAATAATAAGCAAGGAAGCGAATAAGAATGACAAAGAAATGAAAATATACTAATGCTTTACTTACCAAGAATCATAACTTATCTGTCTATCTTGAAACAGTCATCAAATATAGTTAATATAAATACCGAAGCATTTGGGATAAATAATTCCCAGGAGGATTCCTCCATACACTATTCCTAAAAAGATTCCTCAAGAAAAGTTATATATATATATATATATATATATTGTCATTCACAAACAGACAGTTTCGTTGTATCACAATACTTCAGTGTGGCTAGAGACACGAGATACTTCAAGCTGGGTTCCAACCCCGACTGCCTTACGTTAGTTTGATATCTTACCATAGAGCCATCGCCATTCTATGCGCAAGCACAGACATTTTTTTACGTATACTTTTTTACATATAAATTATCGACCACCGGGAGTGCTCAGTTTTTGAATTGAGATTTTACCGTTCAGCTTATGTGCTGGCCCGTTGTTTATCTATCAACCTATTTATATATCTCTGATTATGCGTCTAGCTATCCATATTTTTTTGTTTCTCTATCTACGTGTGTGCATATCTGTATGCGTCACGTGACCAATATTTTTATCGCGATGTGATTCTATATATAGCTAGTAAAATTACTTGCGCACATTAATCTATGAAACGTGAACCTTTGTTTTTAGGTTAAGTTTTATGGATTTATAGACAAATGCATGTTTTCTGCTTCCTTGTTTCGTGTCTGTAAATATGAGAACATTTATTAGCAAAAATGTATCATTTATCTCTCCCTATTGCCATACTCGACTCTCTTTCTGTTTTTTTATTTCTCTGTCTCTATCTTTCTCTCTCTCTAATTTCAGATCTTCCAGCGCGGCAATCTTTGCATCCATTACGTGCTTGACTTCCGAGTAACCAATATGATAACTTGTCAGATGCCAGGCCAAGAGAGTTTCCCCATTCTACCGCCCACTGACGCCATCTTGAAAGAGAGAAAATATGATGCTCGATCAAGCGTGCAACTTGCGCATGCTCAGCCTGAGTTTCTTGGCTTTCGGTGTCTCGAAGGTTGACACATCATTCTTTCTCTGAATATCACAAGAATTGTAAATGAGATAAAACAAAAAGCGGGAAAAATTATGACTTCGAAGTGAAGAGGGCCATGCAGAGTAAAGATAGGGAACATTAATATGTATAGATGAATATATATATATATATATATATGTAAGTATGTTTGTATGCACACACACACACACACATATATTTATATATATATATATATATATATATAGGTGTTTCGATAAGTTTGCAAAGGAAACATTTATTTTATAATAATATTTCATACTTCGTTTTTATGTTTTTGTGGTTAATAAGCTTAATTTCTCGAGAAAACTTAATGACACAAATCAATGTATCTTGTCTTTCTATTCTCTAACTCCTTCTAAGCAATCACCCCGGACTCTTTACACACACAGCGTAGACACACACAGTTGTATATATATATACATATATATATATATATATATATATGCATGTTTTCTCACCTCCTAATGGCATTCACATAAGTAGGGCTTCATCAATCAACAACATAATGAAACGTATTTCATCTGATGGTTTTTTTCCACCTACATGAAGTATATCTACTTGTCCATTTGTCTGAACATCGTTATGTTTCTTTCAGTCTACCCGTATTTTTTTTATTGCCTATCTATTTATTCTCATGATGGTTAGAGTGTTTGGCAATGGCCCGGGACACCAGGGTTCAATTCCAGGTCGAGTCATACCAAAGCCTCAAAAATGGTACTAGATGCCCCCTTGCTTTACACTCAGTATTATAAGGTACGGATCAAGGGTAAAGTAGAGCAATCCAGAGAAAGAGTTGCGCCCTCTTGTACACCTTAGTGTAGTAGGTATCGAAAAGGGGAGCTTTCGGGTCGCCCTCGACTAAGTTCGCCAACTTTACTATTTGAGTATCTATCAGTCTATCTGCCTAGCTTTATCTATCTATCTATCTATGTCATTCACTTCATTATGTATGTATCTATGTATCTGTGTTATACCGGTAGGTCTCTCTTGCTACATCTGTCTTTCCCTGTGTGCCTATGGGTGTGTTTCGATCTCACTGTCTCTCTCTATATAGTAGGGACATTCAATAATTATATATAAAAATATATTTACATAAATATATATTCAATTAGTGTATTCATATATACGTTTCTATATATATATATATATATATATATGTGTGTGTGTGTGTGTGTGTGTGTGTGTGTGTGTGTGTGTGTGTGTGTGCGTTAATTATGGTATTTCTTTATGGGTTCGGACAGAAATTAAATTGAAAGAAGACGACGAGTTCATTGAAAAATGAAAATTCTGATATGTGGTTGCAGAAAAAAATGCCATTCTCCTCATCATTGGAGATGAAACCTCGCTCTGGATTGGCCCCAAAAACAGTGGGACATGTAGTATTTTAGAGTCGATTAAAGAATTGCCAAATCATAGGTTCCTCTCAATAGTTCAAACTTTAATCTCTTTACTTATCATCTGCCAGTCACTGAATGTCAATTTTAGAAATTTCTAACAGTCGTGTGTCTGTTTCTTGCACTGACAGTGAGATTTCTCGTAATAGGTTCTTTGTTATTGGTCCCAAAGTACAATAGACTTGCTTAACTGAGAATAAAGAACTTCGTTTTTCGAGAAGATGAATGAATTTGTTTGAATCAAATACAAGGTGTAGCTGATTTATAGCCGACTTGATGAATAAGTGAATTATTCTCTTGTAATATTCTTGCACTTTGCTTTTAGTTGCTCAGTTTTTTTATTCCTTAAAATTTTCATTGAAAATTTAAAAAAAAACAAAAGCAAAACTAAAACAACAAAGCCAAAACCAACACAATTCTTTCCTTTGTAAAGCTGAGAATTTATCAGCACTCCTTGAAGTTATTTATGTTAAACATGCCAAAATTAACTGATATATGAAAAAATACAAAATTCAAAATTGTTTGATTTCTTTGTTTAACGGTTGATCAACATCCCTGGGTTATTTTCAGCTAAAGCTATCCTTTTAAAAAAATAGTTGAACTATTTAACCTGTAGCAGGGAAGTATAAGGCCGTTGATAACTTTCATAACTTTCTCAAAAGTTTTAGCTCGAAATTGAGCGTAATAGCGAGAATAATCGTACATAATCCTGTACTACCATCGCATTTTAGCACGTTGGCAAGATGTAACATACTCATAAACATGCAGAAACATATTCAACACAATAAAGACGAAGGGACACAGTTCTTTAGAAAAATATACCTCTCACACTTTATTCGAAATGGTACGAAAGGGTTATGTGTGAGAGGTGAGTTGGAGACTGAACAAAGACTGCAACATATTGACCCCCAGCTCTTCTGGCTATAGCAGGGCTTCGTTCTCATTCTACAGTACTTCTCAACCGGGGGCCCTGCAGGCACAGTTCTCTGCTGGGTCTGGTTCTCACTGCTTCAAACTGCAACAACTGACTCCAAACTCTGTTCTCCAACTAACTCAAACTTCCTACGGCACCGGGTTATATAATTTTTTGACATCCACCTGCTTCAGTGAGCGTCGCATCTGCACTCAGTTCAACCCATCCACAGTCAAGGTTATCCACTGATATCTTCGACCAGATGCACCTGTTATTTACACAGGTGTATTTCTTATTTGACAGCTCGTCCAGGTCGGGGGTCAATATGTTACAAAGACACCACAAATACCAATCCTGATCATTTTAATATAGACTGGAGAACAATCTAAAAAAGAAACAGGGACAACATATAAAATCCTTGTAAACTTTTGTATGAACAACTAATTTAACGAGGATTGCCCAGTAAGCTTGGGCTGTAGAATATACCGACTATTTCTCGGCAGAAAGTTAAGACCCCCCCCACCAAAGAGTGTCTGGATATGATGGTGAGGTTTCAGAATTGCTGGGAATTCGGAGAATGCGGAGTATACCTGTTGCCTTCTGGTTTGTGAACGCCTGTAATATTAAATAAAGGACAAACCACGATATGAGAGGAAATAGAGATATATTCTCAGGAAAAAGTATATACAATAGAGATACTATTAGTAGGCAAGAACATAGGATCAGTGAACGCCTGTAATATTAAAAAAAGGACAAACCAAGATGTGAGAGGAAATAGAGATATATTCGCAGGAAAAAGTATATACAATAGAGAGACTATTAGTAGACAAGAACATAGGATTAGTGAACGCCTGTAATATTAAATAAAGGACAAACCACGATATGAGAGGAAATAGAGATATATTCTCTGGAAAACGTATATACAATAGAGAGACTATTAGTAGACAAGAACATTGGATTAGTGAATACAGAATAAAGATATAGTCCAATGATAGTATTGGCTTCCGTTATTACGGTAGCAAGTAAGGTGATCTAGTGCGATCTCCAGTCTCCAACGCTCTAATACTATTCCTATAAGAAGCTGCTCTTAACCTTCTAGTCTGCCCTGGTATTAGTAGCTACTGCTATATATGGCAGATGGACTAGTTCATTGTGTGGGAAAAGGTGGGTGATACCCAACAATGCCTTTATTGTCATCGCTTCCATGTCCACTCTGGCCCGGAGTGATAGCACCTGATAGGGTCCTATCTATGGGTCAAATAGAACTAAACTGCGTACTTATCCTAAACTGAATTACTTGAAATAGAGCTGTTTTTCACATTGAAACTGTACTTATGCTAAACTGGATTGTTTGAATTAGTACTGTTTTACTAAACTGAATAGCTTGAAATAGAAATGTTTCTGACAATATAACTATGTACTTAGGCTGAAGTGACTTGTTTGAAATAGAACTGTTTATTTGTATAAAAATGGATTTGACATTAAATTCCCTACAAATGTTGCTATGCCATGAAACTCAAACAAACCAAACATTTAACGAGGATATAAATCTTATAAAGAGTGGGAAGACTGTTCACCACAAAAAGAAAAGGGAGTGTCCTCGTGGTGTAGTGGTTAAATTACTGGACTGCGGAACGGTAGTTAGTGAGTTCCAACTATTACGTTCACTTTCGGACAAATTCTCTTGGGGAAGGTATAAACCCCTTTATCCTTCCAGGTGTGTGTTGAATAGTACTACTGCTGTCCTTCAAGAATGATGTATTTGACATTAAATAACACAAGAAGGGTGATATGCCATTAAACAACAAACAAAAGAAAGACATAATAAGAATATAGATAGCAATAACCTTAATGATAAGATATTCAAACGTTTGTTGCTTTTTTTATTATTATAATCAGATGAACGCTTAACACAAACACGATGAAGAGAGAGTAAAACGTATTACTCATCACAATACTTCATCAGTTAAGTCTGAAAAACACATACAACATATACTTTACCAAAAAAAATAAACATCTGTATACTAAGTAGTGATGACGCACTTAGACAAAAAGTGCAACATATTTTGCAAAACGAATGTCGTATATGAATTCACTTGCCACTTGATGGAGTCTCCCTGGCGCAGTAGCAAAAGTAGAGTATTATAAAATATTTGTATGTAAGTTCAAAATCTAGTCGTACAATCACGTTCACTTTTCGACTAATACCATTGAGAAAAGGATTAATCTCCTTATCCTCAAGTTATGGATTAAATAAACATCACGACTGTTCTTCAGTAAGAATAGCTTTGGTTTCAATTAGCCCACGAAAGTTGATATGCCGTTGAACATAGGAAGCACGTGCTTCTTACATGTATCTCTCTCCTAACCAAAACAGCTATTAAATTATCTTATTATCTTGATATCTCACGTTTCCTCTCTCCGATTGGTGGGATTAGAAATGGTACCACGAAATAACAATCGAAACTAAAATACGTCGGGGAATTTTCCGTGTTGTAGTAGCTTATGTGCTGAAAAGTGACATCGTAGTAAGCGAGTTCGAACTTCAGTCACTCTATTACATTAATTTTCTTATTGATACTCTTGGGAAATATCAGTCGAAATTACAATACGTCGGGGATTTGAACACGGCGACACGAGTTCAAATCCTGGACGAGACTGATTGCATTTCACATAGCACTAATACCCTTGGGAAAGGTATGAATCCAATTATTATCCCTCCAGCTATGGGTAAATAGTAGGACAGACTAGGTTCTTCAGCCTTGGTTAGGCAACTAGTCTATGAGAAGAAAAACTCTGAATTCAAACTTGTTAAACTCCGCTTAAAAATTGACCTTGTGTCATATCCTGCCCGAGCGGAGGGGTTGGTAAATATGGTTAAGAGGACAATACGTCGGGGATTTTCCGTGGTGTAGTGTTTTGGTTTGGTTTGTTTTTATTTTTTGTTTAATGGCATATCAACCTTTGTAGGTTATTTAATGCCAAAGCCCTTCTCCTAGAATAACAGTAGTGGTACTATTTAACCCGTATATGGGAGGATAAGGGGGTTCATAAATTTCCCAAGGGTATTTGACCGAAAGTGAACGTAATAGCCCGACTGGAGTACGAACTCGCTTATTACGATTCCGCAGTCCATCGCTTTAACTATTACACCACGAGGACACCCCCCCGCCTGCGGTGTTGTGGCATATTTCCTGAAGAACGACATCGTAGTAAGCGGGATCGTACTTCAGTCACTCAATTACATTAATTTTCTAATTGATACGCTTGGTAAATATATAAACCCCTTATCCGCTTAGCTGCGTATTAATAGTATCACAGCTGCTGTTCGGCAAGGATAGATTCGGCAATAAATAACCCACGACGGTTGGTATGCCATTAAACAAAGAAACCAAACTAAATCCAACATGATAATTTTGTATCAAAACATCCTGTGTTATATTTACCAAGCCCCTCCGCCACGAACAGGATATGACACAAAGTAAATTTTTATGCGCAGTTTAACAGATTTGACTTCAAAGTTTTCCTTCTCCTAGACAGGTTGCCTGATCAAAATTTATCTGTTCCGTCGGCTCAAATATTAACCCTTTGTTCGAAGACAACAATTGTATATGTACTTTTCGAAATCTTATTAGTGATACGTGAAATTCAAAGCGCAGAGTTTTTGTATAAAACCAACATTACAAAGTGACTCAAAATACTTGAAACTTGAATTCTAATTAACTTATATCTATTGCGAAACATAAGCGTCTATTTTTTTCATGTTCTCTTCCTTTTATGCCAAAGGAACTTCCTCCCACGTCATTGTTTATATAATTTAAGACAAAAATAATTAACTTGATCTAAATTCTTGACACACACACACACACACACACACACATATATATATATATATATATATATATATATATATAAAAGAAAAAACAAAACCCGGTCACATTAGGATTATAAATTTATTTCCATCCTGTTATGGGTTTTGATATAAATCAAAAACACCAAAAATGACTGATCCTCTTCAGATCTAATGGATAGATTAATTCAGAATAGACACAGGAAAGAAGGGTGGGAGGGGGAGTTTTCTCCTCATTTAGCCCACTTCGGGTTTGTTTGTTTTTTTACTGGTTGGAATTATAGTAATTATGTTTTTATTACCGGTTGGAACTATAGTAATTACTCCCAACTCCGGTTTAACTGGACCGCATAATATTATATGTATATATATATATATATATAGAGAGAGAGAGAGAGACAGCAAGACAGAGACAAAGACAGAGACAGAGAGATTATGGAACAAAAAATTAATTCAAATTTAGCAATATCTATTGCAAAACATAAATGTCTATCTTTTTTATATTCTCTTCTTTATTAATATGTAAGAACTAATCAGTTTGATGTTCTATATACTCGTGAAATTGATTGGAAGCGTCATCCGACTCAAAAACGTTTTTGGATCGAGATCTTAAACACACACGCACACACACACACACACACACACACATACAGAGTCTCTCTCTCTCACTCACTTTCCCTCTCTCTCACTCGCTGTCTCTCTTCCTCTATCTCACTATATATCATCATCATCATATCGTGCTGGCAGCACGGATATCCCTGACCCTCTCTCGCCACTCCTCCCTATCGTTCATCGCCCTAGGTAGGTCTTCAGGACAACAACCTGTATCCTCACATAGCTGCTGAATGTACGTTCGTGCTGGTCGTCCTGCTTTTGTGCGGCCGTGTGTGGGGATCCATAAGAGTACATCTTTTATGAGTTCATCTCTGCTTCTCCAGCAATGTCCTGCATGTTTGGTTCGCCTAACTTGAATAGTTTTCGTGATAGGGGGCAGGTGGCCGTACAGTTGGTGTCTTGTGGGGTGTTGCTGCCAGGACTTGTTCAGGATTGCACGCAGCATTCTTGTGTAATTGCCATCTAGTTTCTTCTCCAGCCGTTTTGTTAACGTCCATGTAGTGCATCCATATAGCAGTATCGATGTGACCGCTGCCTGGAAGAAACTGCGTTTCATTTTATCGGTTAGGTCTGATTTCCATATAGTCGATAGCCTATTGATAGCTGTCCATGCTTTCGTTAACCTCGTTTCGATGCGTATTCAAGCGGTGTTGCCCTGGTGACAAACATGTTGAAAATGATTAATAACTTCATTTATTTACGTTTTTTTTTATGCAAATGTAACCATTATTTGATTTTTATAACATGAGGTAAGGTAAATAATACGTCCACATTTGATAAATTACACAGGAATGTGGTTTTGTTCATTTACACTTTAGAAATACCAAATTTACCAATATTTCAAGAAAGGATCATTGCGACAACATATGCTTATGAAGGCATAGGCTTACACATAAAATGTTGCTAAGATTGGTACTTGTGAAGACGTTCTAAATGCTAACATAATCGATTACTTTAAATCTTAATTTTATTGTTAAAGTAACTACCACAGACTATTTTATATTATCGTGAATTATGTCACGCGGTCGAAATGCCACTTTCACCATATTTGAAATTAATGAAAAGGCATTATAAAAACTTTTAATATGACTATGAGAAAGGCCTTATTTAATTACAAACTAAATGCTACAATAAGAATGTTTCCATTAAACTACGTGCTTGTCATGTATCAGCATTTGATAAAATTGAGAATTACCAAAATACTACTGAAGTATTCTCGTGGAATATAGATTCTGCAAAATGTGGGAATTTTTATTTGAAAACTCCTTTTTTTTAAAAATGCATTTTCATTAATTTAAAAAACAATGAAGACGTTCTAAATGCAAACATTGCTTGTGAAGACGTTCTAAATACTAGCATATTGATTGTGAAGACGTTCTAAATGCAAACATTGCTTGTGAAGACGTTCTAAATACTAGCATATTGATTGTAAAGACGTTCTAAATGCAAACATTGCTTGTGAAGACGTTCTAAATACTAGCATATTGATTGTAAAGACGTTCTAAATGCAAACATTGCTTGTGAAGACGTTCTAAATACTAGCATATTGATTGTGAAGACGTTCTAAATGCAAAAATTGCTTGTGAAGACGTTCTAAATACTAGCATATTGATTGTGAAGACGTTCTAAATGCAAACATTGCTTGTGAAGACGTTCTGAATACTAGCATATTGATTGTAAAGACGTTCTAAATGCAAACATTGCTTGTGAAGACGTTCTAAATACTAGCATATTGATTGTGAAGACGTTCTAAATGCAAACATTGCTTGTGAAGACGTTCGAAATACTAGCATATTGATTGTGAAGCCGTTCTAAATGCTAACATATTGATTGTGAAGCCGTTCTAAATGCTAACATATTGAGTGTGAAGCCGTTCTAAATGCTAACATATTGATTTTGAAGCCGTTCTAAATGCTAACATTTTGATTGTGAAGACGTTCTAAATGCTAACATATTGATTTTGAAGCCGTTCTAAATGCTAACATTTTGATTGTGAAGACGTTCTAAATGCAAACATATTGATTTTGAAGCCGTTCTAAATGCTAACATAATGATTGTGAAGATGTTTTAAATGCTAACATATTGATTTTGAAGCCGTTCTAAATGCTAACATAATGATTGTGAATATGTTTTAAATGCTAACATATTGATTTTGAAGCCGTTCTAAATGCAAACATATTGATTTTGAAGCCGTTCTAAATGCAAACATATTGATTTTGAAGCCGTTCTAAATGCTAACATATTGATTTTGAAGCCGTTCTAAATGCTAACATATTGATTGTGAAGATGTTTTAAATGCTAACATATTGATTGTGAAGATGTTTTAAATGCTAACATATTGATTTTGAAGCCGTTCAAAATGCAAACATATTGATTTTGAAGCCGTTCTAAATGCTAACATATTGATTTTGAAGCCGTTCTAAATGCTAACATATTGATTGTGAAGATGTTTTAAATGATAACATATTGATTTTGAAGCCGTTCTAAATGCTAACATATTGATTTTGAAGCCGTTCTAAATGCTAACATAATGATTGTGAAGATGTTTTAAATGCTAACATATTGATTTTGAAGCCGTTCTAAATGCTAACATAATGATTGTGAAGATGTTTTAAATGCTAACATATTGATTTTGAAGCCGTTCTAAATGCTAACATAATGATTGTGAAGATGTTTTAAATGCTAACATATTGATTTTGAAGCCGTTCTAAATGCTAACATAATGATTGTGAAGATGTTTTAAATGCTAACATATTGATTTTGAAGCCGTTCTAAATGCTAACATTTTGATTGTGAAGACGTTCTAAATGCTAACATATTGATTTTGAAGCCGTTCTAAATGCTAACATTTTGATTGTGAAGACGTTCTAAATGCAAACATATTGATTTTGAAGCCGTTCTAAATGCTAACATAATGATTGTGAAGATGTTTTAAATGCTAACATATTGATTTTGAAGCCGTTCTAAATGCTAACATAATGATTGTGAAGATGTTTTAAATGCTAACATATTGATTTTGAAGCCGTTCTAAATGCTAACATAATGATTGTGAAGATGTTTTAAATGATAACATATTGATTGTGAAGCCGTTCTAAATGCTAACATATTGATTTTGAAGCCGTTCTAAATGCAAACATATTGATTTTGAAGCCGTTCTAAATGCTAACATATTGATTTTGAAGCCGTTCTAAATGCTAACATTTTGATTGTGAAGACGTTCTAAATGCAAACATATTGATTTTGAAGCCGTTCTAAATGCTAACATAATGATTGTGAAGATGTTTTAAATGCTAACATATTGATTTTGAAGCCGTTCTAAATGCAAACATATTGATTTTGAAGCCGTTCTAAATGCTAACATATTGATTTTGAAGCCGTTCTAAATGCTAACATATTGATTGTGAAGATGTTTTAAATGCTAACATATTGATTTTGAAGCCGTTCTAAATGCAAACATATTGATTTTGAAGCCGTTCTAAATGCTAACATATTGATTGTGAAGATGTTTTAAATGCTAACATATTGATTGTGAAGCCGTTCTAAATGCAAACATATTGATTTTGAAGCCGTTCTAAATGCAAACATATTGATTTTGAAGCCGTTCTAAATGCTAACATATTGATTTTGAAGCCGTTCTAAATGCTAACATAATGATTGTGAAGATGTTTTAAATGCTAACATATTGATTGTGAAGCCGTTCTAAATGCTAACATTTTGATAGTGAAGACGTTCTAAATGCAAACATATTGATTTTGAAGACTGTTGGGTATCACCTACCTATGCAGCATAATGAGCTGTTCCATCTGCCACATATGGCAGTAGTAGAGATCAGTCTGGAAGGATAAGCCTACGAGTCAGACCAGAAGAGCCGTTCCTATTGTTGAAGTATATCCTTACTCTATCACTAATCCTATGTTCTTATTACTAACAGTCTCTCTCTTGTAAATACTCTTTCCCATAAATATAACTATTTTCCTCACATATCGTGGTTTGTCTTATTATTATTACTACTTGTGTTCACTAACCAGAACGCAACAGAAGATGTTCTAAATGCCAGCATATTGATTGTGAAGACGTTCTAAATGCTAACATATTGATTGTGAAGACGTTCTAAATGCTAACATATTGATTGTGAAGACGTTCTAAATGCTAACATACTGGTTGTGAGGTCGTTCTAAATGCTAACATATGGATTGTGAAGACGTTCTAAATGCTAACATATAGATTGAGGAGACGTTCTAAATGCTAACATATTGATTGTGAAGCCGTTCTAAATGCTAACATATTGATTGTGAAGACGTTGTATATGCTCACATATTGATTACTTTCGAGCTTATTTTTATTGTCGAAGAAACTACCACGAACTATTTTATTTCATCTTAGGTTTCATCAAACGTTCGAAATACTTCTCTCACCATATTTGCAATTAATGAAAATGCTTTTTTTAAAAAAAAACAGAAATTTTCAAATGAAAATTACGACTTTTCGCTATCGCTATTTGAAAATTCTATAGTTCACGAAAATGCTTCAGAATTTTTTAAAGTCATTTAGAATTTTATTAAATGCTTATTAGATGATGATGATGATGATGATGATATTCTATGGAATTGTTGTAAAAGTAATTTATTTCATAATCCGATAAATCACAACCTTGAAATCTCACCAACATAATTTGATCTGAGATATTCAGATTAATTTTTATGTCATTCATTCCTGGCCAAGTTTAAATCTGTAGAAAAGGAAACAGTTTCAGAAATATTATCTTTCTTGAAAGTTAAAACTTTGCTGGATTTGACAAATCACATAATAAGAAAGTTTTGCCAATTTAAGATGGACAGGTACCCCACAAGACACCAACTGTACGGCCACCTGCCTCCTATCTCGAAAACTATTCAAGTTAGACGAACCAGACATGCAGGACACTGCTGGAGAAGCAGGGACGAACTCATAAGTGATGTACTCTTATGGACCCCCACACATGGCCGTGCAAAAGCAGGACGACCAGCACGAACATACATTCACCAACTATGTGAGGATACGGGATGTTGTCCTGAAGACCTGCCTAGGGGGATGAACGATAGGGAAAAGTGGCGAGAGAGGGTCAGGGATATCCGTGCTACCAGCACGACATGATGATGATAATGAAGATGGACAAAAACAAAGTAGAAAAGACAATATTATTTAAGTTTTATTTTTTTAATTTTTACATGTAATCCAGGGAATTCCAGATATTTTGTTTTTTTTATCCAAAATATGGATAAATAAAAAGTTTATTGGGACTGAGAACTCTGAAGTAACCCACAAAAAATTGTTAATAAGGAAAACAAACCTCTCAGGTGCACTTACACAATGTGACTTATAATCAGCTAAATTGAATGGTAGATAACAGTTTATATAGTGAGATGGTGTCAGATAAACACACAGAATATTGTTTTATATTACATTAAGATATCAATCACAACAGGTATACAATACATCTACATATGCAAATATAAATGCAGGCGGACTCTGTTGTTTCAGACACCAACGGGTTTATTAATTTCTGGCTTCGGTCCATGGAGACTCAAGGAGAGAGACACAATTCTTAAAAGTCTATACAAACCATACTATGCTGACCCAACCCAAAACTCAACTCTCTCTTCTTCAACGGTCGAATATCCAACAACATCTTTCAGAATCCAACTTGATGCCTCAACGATCAAAATCCAACTCACGTCTCAATGGTCCAATCTCAACTGACTTCTTTTCAAAATCTTCACATTCTCAGGACCATCTCTTCCGGGTATGACGTCATCCACACTCCAGCCCCTTTTTCTGTCTGGGGGTTTATTATGACAAATTGTGATTGTCATATCCTTTGCGCACGAGCGAAAAACTGCACCCAATGACGATGCACCTAGACTCTTCGCCCAAATAGTTCAAAGCCATGAATGAATTCAAACTGGACTATAAAATATAATAAAGGAAAAATGATTAATATTTAAAAGAAAACCTTTCCTTAATTATATAACAATGTAAAAAAAAAATTCTTCTTGCAACAACCTGTCACAATAGTGGCTTCAATAACGTGCGGCATGTTTTGGGAGGCGGAGAAAGGTAAGTAAAATGAAATTGGCGACCTTAGTCAAGAGTGACCCGAAGGCTCCCTTTTCAATAGCTACTACCGCAAGGTGTAGGGAAAGGCACTACTTATTTCCCTAGATTGTTCCACTTTACCCTTGATACGTACCTTATAATCCTGAGTGTTCAGCAAAGAGGTATCAAGTACCATTTTTAAAGTATTTCGTATGACGCGACCTGGGATTAAACCCAGGTCTCCTGGACCATTGGCGTAACGTAAACATATTAAAAAGTATACTAAAAGACGATGAAGCATTAAGAATAGTATTATTTACTAAAGCAAATATTCGTTAATATAAAGTCTTAATTTATGAGTAAATAAATCAAATGAAAATTCGCCCACAATAACTGAATCAAATAGAAAATGCTTTCTGCATCATAATTTGAAACAATGTAATCCAAGAAAGAGGTAATAATAGTATTTCAATCAAGTTGCTTTTCTTAACGATACTGAAGCTTTATAATCACAATATGTTGGGAGAAGAGAAGTATTTTAACATGGTTTTACAATTTTATAATTAATCTGTCTATGAATTTAAAAAAATATATGTTTTATGTTTTATTACTAAATATCCATTTCATGCTATATTTAAATTCAAAATTCTGGAATAAAATGAAAATTTTGTTTTATCATTGTTCTCATACAAAGTACAGATATCGAAATTATATACTGATAAAATCATTGAACGCCTTATGAAAATTTACCAGCATTTGTACGGCTAAAGATAATTAAACTGCTGCCATATTCATTTCTATACCGGAAAAGTTAAGAAACAAACCTCCTATTATTTATATTGTTTGTTTATATATATTGTTTATTTGTTTATGTATATAAATACATATACACTCTAAAATGATCCCCGAATTAGTACACTCTAGCCCTCAACGCAACATATTTTCAGACGCCGGTGTTTATTGTATCCCTTGTAAGAATTGTAAACTAAACTATATTAGTGAAACGTCTTAGAACCTTCACATTCGCTTGAAACAACACAAAAGGGACATAAGAATTAGTAACTTAAAACAAAGCACTATTTCAACACATTTCTTAATCTAATCATAACTTCGATTTCAATTCTGCAAAGATGCTCATTTACATTCATAATAAAAGACTAAGACATATTTTCGAAGTCGCTGTTATTTCACTCTTTAATTCCTTAAATACTCGTCCTGACTTTTATAATATTTATCCTTACTGGAGTAAATCCATTTTAGATAGCTACAATATATTCCATCTTTAGTTAATATATACCACATATACCATAATTTTATGCGTTCTCTTTTTCGTTTTGTCTTTCTTTGTCTTCATCCTTTTGATTCAAAATCTTTCTCGATTACATAACAGAGAATAAATTCTACACAATATTTCTAATAAGTCAAATGACGAAATTTAGAAAACAAACAAACGCTGATTCATTAATTAAAAGGCAAACTTTTTTTTGTTAAGCAAATTTTCGCTAGGTTTTTGTATTTTGCATTTTTAAACACCCATCTTTTATTTAACATCACAAATAATATTCCTCATAGCCCCGATGATGGTTAGAACCGAAACGCAATAGTGTCAACTTTGCTTCACAATAAACCCCTCTTTCTACTTGGATTACTTTGCAGTGAATATATATATATAAACACACGCTTGCAAATATATATATATATATAAACACACAAATATATATATATATATAAACACACGCTTGCAAACATTACCGTATATATATATATATATATATATATATATATATATATATATATATATATACATACATATATATACATATATATATGGTAATGTTTGCAAGCGTGTGCTATATATATATATATATGTGTGTGTGTGTGTGTGTGTGTGTGTGTGTGTGTGTGTGTGTATGTGTGTGTGTGTGTGTGTGTGTGTTTGCATGTATATGTGTGCGGTCATCAATGTGTAAGCGGATTACCAGACTTTTCTTTTATATATATATATATATATATATATATATATATATATATATATATATATATATATATATATGCACAACTGTACATTAATAGAAGAAGAAGAAAAAGAAGCAGAAGAAGAAAAAAATAATATATTGATAATTAGAATAATGAGAAGAAAACATGTTAGCTAGGTTTGGTTTGGTTTTATGGCGTATCAACCTTTGTAGGTTATTTAACGCCAAATCAATTTTTATGTAAACAATCAGTTCTATTTAAAACAATTCGGTTTAGCATGAGTACAGTTTAATTGTCAAAACATTTCTATTTCAAGCTTTTCAGTTATATATAACAATTCAGTTTAGTGTAAGTACAGTTTCTGAGTAAAAAATAGTTCAATTTAAAACAATTCAGTTTAGCAAAAGCACGCAGTTTAAATGTAAGTACAGTTTAATTGTAAAAAAAAAAACATTTTTATTTCGAGCTATTCAGTTTAGTCAAGCAATTCTACTTCAGTTAATTCAGTTTTGTAAAAGTACAGATTTTGTTTACACACAGTTATATGTCAGAACAATTCTATGTTAAACAATTTAGTTTAGTGTAAATACTGTTGCAATGTCAAAAAACAGTTGCAGTTATATGTAACAATTCAGT
>OY757933.1:67985624-68008124 GCA_963585895.1 Sepioteuthis lessoniana | reverse complement strand
TTTCTTTATCTCATCATGTTCATCATCAATATATTTTTCTTCCTTTCCTTTCCCCATTACCTTATTTATTTATCTTTCTTCTTCTATATTGATTTCTATTTTTTTTCATTTCATCGGCTTAATTTCATATTCTCCTTCTTTTCATCATCCTCTCCCTTTCATCTCCTTAATTTTGTCACCTTTTTCATTTCTTCTTCTTCTTCTTCTTCTTCTTCTTCTTCTTCTTCTTCTTCTTCTTCTTCTTCTTCTTCTTCTTCTTCTTCTTCTTTATCATAATTATTTTTTATTATAATTACTATTATTACAACAACAACAACAACAATAACAACTACTACTACTACTAATAATAATAATAATGATAATAATAATAGATATAAGGGATATTGCAAATCCTTTAAATTACAGCAAAATATAATCCACCCTTTGTATATTATTGATAGCAAGCAATTTGCCAAAAATGAAAGAGAACAACAACATCGGATACAATATTGTAAGAATGTGCTGCCTGAATTTAGTATTGGAATTTGGCATTGAAAAATGTGCCATGCTAACAATGAAAAGTGGGAAAAAACGAAACAAAGAAACGAATAGAACTGTCAAATATGGAAAGCATCGGAACGCTTGTATAAAGGAAAATTCCATGTATTTGGGAATATTGTAAGCGAATATGATCAAAGACAGATGGAAAAAAGTAAAAAGAAAAGCTGGGTTACTCAGAAGAACAATAAAAAATCTCGAAACTAAGTTCTCCAGCAAAATGTTCATCAAAGTAATAAACAACGTGACAATTCGTCATGTAATTTGCTCAGGACAATTCTTAAAATAGACAAGGTGAGAACTCAGACAAATCAAACAAGGGACAAGAAAATTGATAACTATACAATAGGTCACCCACTAAAGAGACGAGTTAGACGGATTCCATGTGTAAAGAAAAGAAGGAGGAGGGAGAGAAATTTCGAGTATTAAGGATTCGGTTGATGTATCACTATAAGGACAAATGGACAATATTAAGGAGAGCAAACAATGATTCAATACAGCTACCTTTAACAGCAATGACATCATAAGAACAAACAGAAAAAACAACAAAAACTAAAAAAAAAAAAAAAAAAAAAAAGTAAAAACACAGAAATGTGAAGAAAAATAAATGTCTAGATACTTCAAGCGACAAACTGTCAAGATAGCTCACAAGAAGACCGGAACATGGCTGGGAAAGAAAACCCTCAAGAGAGAGGCTGAAACGTTTTTTATTAGAGGAGAATATAATGCCAGTGGAACGGATTATATCAAAGGTTTGGTTTGGTTTCTTTGTGTAATGGCATATCAACTCTTTTTAGGTTATTTAATGCCAAAGCCATTCTCCTTGAAAAACAATAGTGGTACTCTTTAACCCGTAGATGGGAGGATAAGGGGGCTCATACCTTTCCCAAGGGTATTTGCCCGAAAGTGAACGTAATAGATAGACTGGAGTACGAACTTCTGTACTACGAAAAATTAGTCTGTGAAAAAATCGGTGTCTGCTTGAATACCACAGGTAGAAAGTCAAAACGCAAGTGGGAATTCAGACTTGAATTGCAGATAAAAATATCTATGACAACAAGCAAGACTTCTAAAATGCAACAGTAAGGAAGTTTTGAACTCAAAAAAAAGTTTGAGGAGACAAACCAAAAATTCTTGCAAAAGAAGGAATACAAAAAAGATACCGAAACAAGACGAAACAATATACACAAAACAGGACGTTCCAAATCAACGAAAAAAATTTTACCAAAAATTAGGGGAACAATGGACGAAGCCATATCAACAACAGGATGCAAGAGAGGCAAGAAGAATTTGGAGCAAAAAATTGGAAATATCATCACAAAAATTCGATAGGATAAACAACACGGAAACAGAGTTGCAAGTGCTCGAAGAAGACGCTCAGAGGAACATATACCCCGAGGGGGTGAAGGTAACAAAAGATAGCAAACTAGAAAACCCCTGGCCTTGATGCCCCAACCAACTATTGACCCATAACGTGTCTACCGGTGATGTAGAAAATACTATCGGCACAAATTAGGGTGTAGATCTACTACTCATTGATAAGCTGCCAAATCTTCCCTGAAGAACAGAAAAGATGCCACAAGAGAACCAGAGGCACAAAATAAATCCTATATATAGATCAACACCTCCTCAATGAAAGTAAAACGAGACAGAAAAATGTTGCTATGGCTTGGATCCGCTACTAAAAAGCTTAAAGTATAGTCCCCCAAAGCTGTATAGGACAATGTCTTAAAATGTATAAAATACCACACCAAATCGTACAGTTTATCGAAAAGAACATGGAGAGTGGAATTGACAACAGGAGGACAAAGCTTAGCAGAAGTAAAGATCCAAAGAGGTATATTCCAGGGAGATGTACTATCACCATTACTATTTATGAGAGCCATGATGCCACTTCACCACATCCTTAGGAAATGCACATTCAGATACAATCTCAGTAAATCGAAGAAAAAGATCAACCATTTGATGAGCATGGACATCACACCTTTGGTCAAAAACGAAAAAGAATTGGAAACCCTAATACACACTGTGAAAGTATACAGTCAAAATTTTAGGAAAGGAATGGGGCATAGAAAAATTTGCCATTTTAGTAATGAACAGTGGCAAACGAAACATAACGGAAGGAGACGAACTACCAAATTAAGTAGTCATCAGAACGTTCGGAGAAAAGGAAGCCTACAAATACTTGGGGATATTGTAAACTGACACCATCAAACAACTGGAAATAAAATAAAATCTAAAAAAAGAGAATCTCAGAAGAGCCAAAAAAATACTCGAGACAAAACTCTATAAAATGATTCTTGTCAAAAGGATATATCCCTTAACTGTCCCTCTCATAGGATACTCGGTACTATTCTTGAAGTAGACCAGTGAAGAACTTAAACAAATGGACCAGAGAACAAGAAAGTTAATGACCATGCATAAGACCTTAAATTCAAGACATGACGTTGACAGACTATATGTGTCAGGAAGAGAGGGAGGGAGAGGAATTACCAGCAGTAAAGACAACGTTGACGCATCGATATAACGACTCGAAGACTACAGAGAAAAGCACGGAGGAAGATTGATTAGAGCCACAAAAAACCATACTAACTACACAATGATCAGTAGAGCGACATAACCAGAGAACAAAAGTGGAAAGAAAAACAACTCTATGGACGTTTTAAACGACTAACAAGATACACCACCCACGAGAAAATGTAAATGTGGTTATGAAAAGGAAACCTTTCGAGAGAAACTGAATCTCTTCTCAGAGCAGCACAAGACAAAGCCACAAGGACTAACTATGTGAAAGCGAGAATAGATAAGACGCTACTAAGCAGCAGATGAAAGTTATGTGGTGAAAGAGACGAAAAATTCAATCACACAATAAGCGAATGCAGCAAATTAGCACAGAAAGCATATAAGACTAGGCACGACTAGGTGGATAAGGTGATTCACTGGAAATCGCGCAAGAAGTTGAAAATTGATCATACGAGCAAAACTTATCTGCACAACGTAGAATCTATCCTGGAGAATGAGACGTACAAACTCCTCTGGGATTTTGAGATACAAACAATCACTAAATCTTGGCCAGACGACCAGATCGTATGATACTATTTACCAACCCCTCCGCTCGGGCAGGATATGACACAAGGTCAATTTTTAAGCGGAGTTTAACAGGTTTGAATTCAGAGTTTTCATTCTCCTAGACTAGTTGCCTCACCAAGGCTGAATAACCTAGTCCGTCCTACTATTTACCCATAGCTGGAGGGAGAATAAGGGGGTTCATACCTTTCCCAAGGGTATTTGCCCGAAAGTGAACGTAATAGCGCGACTGGAGTACGAACTCGCGTACTACGATTCTGCAGTTCATCGCTTTAACCATTACACCACGAGGACACCAGATCGTATGGTAATAACAAAAAAATAGTACATGCAGAATTGCAGACTTTGCTGTCCTGGCGGACCTCAAAATTAAACTAAAAGAATGTGAAAGGATGGGATAAGTACCTCGACCTTGCTACGGAATTGAAAAAGCTGTGGGACGTAAAAGTGACGATAATGCCAAATTAATTGGTACTCTTGGTACCGCCACCAAAGGATTAGTACAAAGGATGGAGGATTTGGAAATAACAGGACGAGTGGATACCATCCACTGCATTATTGAGATTGGGCAGAATACAAAGAAAAGTCCGGGAGACTTGAGGAGACTTGTTGTCACTCAAACTCCAGTGAGAAACCATCAGCTAGCGCTGGCGGGGAAAAAACTCTCAAAAAGATTAACAATAATAATAATAATATTAATAGAAAATGAATTGTTTGTGATAGTAGCACAAAATACCGAGTAGACTAACTTTGGAATATTAATAAACAAGACACATCAAAAGAGCAGATCAATCATATAATAAGCAGATGTGGGAGATTAGTGTTTAAACTGTATAAGACTAGACATGACAGGATGGGAAAGGTGATCCAATGGGAATTGTGCAAGAAGTTTGATTTTTGCCATACGAACACAATCCAGAATACACCCGTCCTAGGAAATGAGACGTACAAATTCTCTGGTATTTTGAGATACTAACGGATCATATAATCTCGACCAGAAGGCCAGAATTAGTGAATGTCAACTAAAAAAAAAAAAGAGAAGCAGCCGATTAGTAGACTTTGCAGTTACGTTTGACAACTGGATTAAACAGAAAGAAAACGAGTTATCAGGCAAGGTCCAAGTACTTACTTGGACCTCGCCTGATAACTGAAAAAACTATGAAACATGAAAGTGAGGATGATAACAATCGTAATTAGTGTGCTTAGTACCGAGGAGGAAATAAGAGGACGAGTGTAGGCCATCAAAACTACAGCATTCTTAAGATGGGCTAGAATACTGAGAAGAATCCTGGAGATTTAAGGAGACTTGAAGTCACTCATACTCCAGTGAAAACCATCTGCTCTCATTGGTGTGAAAAAATGTTCAAAAAAAAAAATTATTTGTTTGCACAGAGGTACATATATAAGTAAAGTAAGTAAAGTTAGCGACCATAGTCGAGGGTGACCCGAAGGCTCCCTTTTCGATAGCTACTACACCAAGGTGTAGGGGAGGGCGCTACTCCATTCCCAGGATTGCTCCACTTTACCCTTGAACCGTACCTTATAATGCTGAGTGTTAAGCAAGGTGGTATCAAGTACCAGTTTTAAAGTTTTTGGTATGACTCGACCTGGGATTGAACCCAGGTCTCCCGGGCCATTGGAGAACACTCTAACCGCTGGGCCAATGTCCCGGTAAATATATATATATATGATAGTATAGTATCAATTTTCCGATCTATTATAAACATTTTGCAGTTATATGGTGTTCCTGTCAAAAAACAACAACAAAAAACAAATAAAAGAACTAATAAATTTCAAACAGCTCTATTTGATCCATAGATGGGACAGTAACAGACAGCACGCCACCGAGTCAGAGTGGACCTGAGGGTAATGATAACGAAGACGGAATCTCCGAATTGCTCAACACACCATAACTTGAACCTCACCATATGCATGCAATTTAGTATCATACCCGAGATACTAGCGCATGGCAAGAGAAGGTGTGTTTGTGTGAGTGTGTGTCAGAGGGAGACAGTGAGAGAGCGTGAGAGACAGAGCATGAGAGAGATGGAGAGTGTATTTTCTCAATGCGTGTTTTGTTCATTCTTTATAAATCTCTTGCAAAACAGGTGATACTTACGCTTTGAATACACATCATACAATCTGTTGGTAATTTTTTTTTTCTTGTTTTGAATTTTTTTTTCCTGAAGGGAGGATAAAAAAAAAGAATATATATATATATATATATATATATATATATAAGAAAAACATGGCTTAGCAGATTGTCGTCGATAGTCTTCATAGTGCAGTTTTTCAACCAAGAATGTCAATGGTTGCAAAAATAGATGTTGCTTAAGAAGAGATGATACGAAATAAAAGAGAGGATGAAAGATATGAAGAAAAGAAAGGAGAGGAAAAGTAGAAGATACAGCGAAGAAGGAAAATGAGGCAGAGAAGAAGAAGAAGAAGAAGAAGAAGAAGAAGAAGAAGAAGAAGAAGAAGAAGAAGAAGAAAATTGCAGATGACGGTTTGGTATTTAGTTGTAGTAGCAGTAGTAGTAGAAGTCATCTGTTTCTGGGTGCTTTGGTTCATATCTCTTTGTTCATCCTTTGTCCATTTTAAGAATGTCTAGAATAACTTAGAAGAGAGGCTGTCCAAGTATTAATTCCTCGAATGAGATTTCTGCTACTGAGTTTGATTTTGAGAAGTTTTCTTGTGCTCCTAAGGCTCTGCATTCTTACTTTTTTATATCACTTTTTGCCTCACACAGACTTCTTCTTCTTCTTCTTCTTCTTCTTCTTCTTCTTCTTCTTCTTCTTATTATTATTATTATTATTATTATTATTATTATTATTATTATTTACACCTTTTCAAGTTTTCCCGACCAGTGTTAGCTGATGTTTTCTCATTGGAGCTTCAGTGACAGCAAGTCTCCTCAAGTCTTCAGGGTCTCTCCTCAATATTCTGGCCTATCTTAATAATGCTGTTGTTAGGATGGTCGACACTCGTCCTGTTATTTCCAAATCCTCCAGTCTCTGTATCAATCTTTTGGTGACTGTACCTAGCACACCGATTATAATTGTTATCACCGTCACTTTCATGTACCACATTTATTCCCCTTTTATGGCAAGGTCGTCGTACTTATTCCTCCTTTCCCTTTCTTTCAATTTTACTGTGTGGTCAGCCGGGACAGCAAAGTCCACAATTTTGCAAGTTTTCTTTTTTTTTTAATATTATAAGGTCTGGTCGTCTGGCCGAGATTAAGTGATCTATTTTTATGTCAAAGTCCAAGAGGTGTTTGTGCATCTCATTCTCTCAAACCGACTCTGGGTTGTGCATATACCATTTGTTCGTTTGGTCAAATTTCAGTTTTTTATACAATTTCCAGTGAATCACCTAATCCTCCCAGGCGAGTTTAGTCTTATATTCTTTCTGTGCTAATTTGCTGCATAAACTTATGTGATTTATCGTTTCATCTATATCACAACATAACCTACTTCTGCTGTTTTGTTGAGTCTTATCTATTCTTGCTTTGGTATGGTTAGTCCTTATGGCGTTGTTTTACGCTGCTATTTGCTGGGATTCATTTTCTCTCACAAGGTTTCTTTTTATTTGCAACATTCACATTTTCTGGTGTGAGATGTTGCTTGCTAGTCACTTAAAACGTCTGTAGAGTTGGTTTTCTTCTCACTTTTGATTTCTGGTTATAATCGTTCTATTGCTCCTCGTGTTGTAAGTATTGTTTCTGGTGGCTCTAACCAGTCTTCCTCTGTGATTTTTTCTGTAGTCTTCGAGTTGTTGTATTGATGCACCAACGCTATCTTCAATGCTGGCAGGTGTTCTTCCTCCCTCTTTTCTTGACATATATAAGTAAAAGTAAAGTCGGCGATCATAATCGAGCGTGACGAGAAGGCTCCCTTTTCGATAGCTACTACACCAAGGTGTAGGGGAGGGCGCTACTCCTTTCCCTGGATTGCTCCACTTTACCCTTGATCCGTACCTTATAATGCTGAGTGTTAAGCAAGGAGGTATCAATTACCATTTTTTGAGTCTTTGGTATGACTCTACCTGGGATTAAACCCACATCTCCCGGGCAATTGACCAACAATCTAACCGCTAGGCCAAGTTTAAACCGGACATTGACATATATAGTCTATTAAAATCATCTAAAAGCAGAAGGGCGGTAGTGGAACTACTTAATATAGCTAGGGGAATGAGGGTGTTCATATCTGTCCAAAGAATATTCGTCCACAAGTGAACGTAATAGGGCAACGAAAGTATCATAGGCAGCTTAACCACTACACCATGGAAGGAAGAAGAACAAGAAAAATAAGAAAACAAGAATAAGAAGGTTGCTATGGTAATGCTGCTTATGAAGTTAAAGAAAAGTTGGAAAAGAGAATCAGAAAATAATTATAAAAGCAAGTCAATCGAAACACAAAATGAAGGAAGAGAAAATGAAGGGGAAATGCGAAGAATAATGAAAAGGGAAAGAAAAAAAAGAAAGAGTATAGAGTGATTAGAAGAGAAATATAAAGTTGATTAAACGAAAAAGAAAGAAAAAGTGGGGAAAAAGGGCAAAAGAGAAATAAGAAGAAGAAATAGAAAAAAGACTATGTTGAGAATTATCATCGTCTCATCATCCTGTCGTAACATCAGCACGGATATCACTGACCCTCTCTCGCCACTCTTCCCTATCGTTCATTGCTTCCTGCAGGTCTTCAGGGCTACACCTCGTATCCTCACAGAGCTGCTGTATGTAGGTTCGAGCAGTTCGGCCTGCTTTTGCTCGGCGATGTGAAGTGGGGTCAATAGGAGTACATCGCTTATGAGCACATCCCTTCTTCTCCAGCAGTCTTCTGCATGTCTGGTTCGTCTAACTTTGATACTTTTCGTGATTGGTGGTAGGTGGCCGTACAGCTGCTGCTTTGTGGGGTGCTCCTTCCAGGACTTGCCCGCAGCTTTTTCTGTAGTTGCTGTCAAGCTTTTTCTCCATCCGTTTAGATAGCGTACATATAGTGCATCCATATAGCAGTATCGACATGATTGCTGCTTGGAAGAAACTGTTTCATTTTATCGGTCAGTTGTGACTTCCATATGACCGATAGCCTATCGATAGCTATACATGCCTTTGTTAGTTGCGTGTTGCTGTCTGCTTGGTCGAATGTTAAGTAATGCAAATTCTATTAGAAGATGATGAATATTGAAAACAAACAGCAAAGTTGAGTTGGTAATGCCGGTATTAATTATGAATTTAAAAAGATGAATAAGAATGAAATGTATAAAATAAAACACAAAGAAAATTTTGAAAAACGACGACGATGACAATTATGATGATAATGAAGTTGATGTTGATGATGATGATCCTTATTATGATGATGACAATTATGATGATGGATAGGAGTACAATGAAATATATAGAATTAGACAGAAAGAAGATGGGTGGGTGTCCTCATGGTGTAATGGTTAAAGCGACGAACTGCAAGAATCATAGTAAGCGAGTTCGTACTCCGGTCACGCAATTACGTTCACTTTCGGGCAAATACCCTTAGGAAAGTTATGAACCCCCTTATCTTCCAAGTTATGGGTTAAATAGTACCACTACTATAAACAAAATATCTACTTATACTAAACTGAATTAGCTGAATTAGAACAGCTTGACTAAACTGAATAGCTAGAAATTGAAATGTTTTTCACAATTAAACCGTACTTACATTTAAACTGCGTACTTATGCTAAACTGAATTGTTTGAAATTGAACTGTTTTTAAGATTGAAACTGTACTTACACTAAACTGAATTGTTATATATAACTGCTTGAATAGTTTGAAATAGAAATGTTTTTGACAATTAAACTGTGTACTCATGCTAAACTGAATTGTTTTAAATAGAACTGATTATTTACATTAAAATGAAAATGACCTAAAATAACCGACAAAGGTTGATACCAAACCAAAGAAAGAAGATGGAAGAGACGATGGTGATGACGATTATGATGATGATGAGATTGAAAAGTAAAAGAAGATAGGTTTGACTTGGATAGGAAGAGACATAAGATCCAAAAATAGACAACGATGGTGATTCCTGAAGTATTTTGATGAACCCGTATCATTCAATGTCGTTGCATAGAACCGAGTAATTTTTTACGATATTTAATTACCTCTAAAATGTTGTTAAACTTACAGTATGGCCTCTAAAAATACTCAATAATAAAACAAATAGTTTTTCAACAAAGGTTAATTTTTATATTCATATTTACTAACCCCTCCTCTCGGGCAGGATATGACACAAGGTCGATTTTTTTAAGCGGAGTTTATCAGGTTTGAATACTGAGTTTCCTTTTTGACTAGTTGCCTCACCAAGGCTGAAGAACTCAGTCTGTCCTACTATTTACCCATAGCTGGAGGGAGAATAATTGGATTCATACCTTTCCCAAGGGTATTAGTGCTATGTAAAAATGCAGTCAGTCTCGTCCAGGATTTGAACTCGTCTCGGCGTGTCCATTTTCTACGACGATAACCATTACACCACTGGCACCTCCTTTATATTGGGTGCTGTAGAAATAGATACAAGATGTTAGATTTTTACTTGTGTACTTCACATGAACAAAAGCAAGAGGAAATTCAGCTCCATCTACCAAATGTATTGTCATTTTTATTCTATCAGACAATTACTGAGTAGAAACCTGTTTATTTGTTAAACTTGTGGATCATTGCACAAAAGACTGTCACACATTCTGACCATTTTCTGTTGTTCGAAAATTTCAAGATGTTCCAGGTAATTTTCGTTTAGGTTGGTTGGTTGGTTGGTTTTTATGGCATATCATCCTTTGTAGGTTAGTTAACGCCAAGTCCATTCTTATGCAAATAGGCAGTTCTATTTCAAACAATTCAGTTTAGCATGATTGATTTTCGTTTAATAGTTTAATCTGTATTACTGTATCGATTTTCAATCCAGAACAGCATTATTCTGACAAAACATGAAATGAGCACGAAAAGCATTCTGTGTAGTTACAGATTCACCAGACATTAAAAATGTTTTTGCAAAAGCATAATTGATCGAATCTAAAAAAACAATGGTAAGATATAAGCCAGATGGAGCTACCATTACCACTTGTCTAAAGTCAATTGCATCTTACAGGTAAGAGAATAAAATTTGGTATATGTTTCTGCCGCGCTCTGTACATATACGTGCTTATTTTATTTTTCATTTTCTGAAAACGTTCATATTTTTTTCTCTGCCTTTAATCCGCTTTTACTTACTAATCTGCTGAAACTAAATCCATTTGGTGAAATATATTTTTCTCTAGAAACGTTATCTTTTCTGGGTTTTTTTTTTGTTTTTTTTTTACCTGGACAAAAAATGTAATTCACACCATTTCTGATCCAACACCAGTTTGTAAAGCACTCAGCTGTTAGGTTTAATCTAAAGGCTAATCCAGTCTAATCCAGTCTTCCGCGCAAACGACCAGCCGTAAAAATGCCAAATATATTCCTTGCAAAAGGGTAAAATGGCTCAGAAAAGAGTGTCCTTGATATGTCACAAAACTGCCTCCAGTGAGACGGTGCCAGTTCTTGGTACTATTAAACCAACCCCCGACATGATTCGAATATGACACTGTATATGTTTACAGTCATATGGAAGTCAGACCTGACCGATAAAATGAAAATCAGTTTTTTTCCAAGCAGCGGTCTTGTCGATACTGCTGTATGGATGCACTACATGGACGCTAACTAAACGTAAGAATGTTGCGAGCAATATTGAACAAGTCCTGGAAGCAGCCTCCACAAAACTATCCAAATTAGACGAACCAGACATGTGCGACACTAGTGGAAAAGTAGGTACGAACTAATAAGTGACGTACTCCTGAGGACCCCTTCAGATGGACGAGCAAGGGCAGGACGACCACCTAGGAGAGGAAACAGCAAAAAGTACATCCTTTCAGAAGCGGGAGCAAAAATTACTCATGTCCCGTCAGCATTCTTCTTCAAGGGGAGCTTCAGGTACAGGGCAATAAAATGAGTCTTTACCCATTTTGAGCAAGAGGAATGGTGCTGCCTAGCAGAAAAAAATCTTGTTTTAAAATGAGTTGTTTATAGACTATTCGACACAAAGACCAGGAAGACAACACAGAGGGAAAATATTGGACAAATTATTGAATTCTTCTGAGAGTGAGGTCACGACCTGGTTGCCATTAGTACAACTTCCTAACTGAGACGGAGTTGTAGTACCTGTTGAGGGCTCATCAACAAGTAGAGTAAATATACTTTTAAATTATTAGTTTAAGAAAGGTATAGTTGATACTTTATACCAGAGAGTAAACAGATTATAACGTGTTCTATTATTTTCCTTCTAGTCAGTTTTTTCATTCGAGTTTTAGCTGATAGTTCTCAGAAAATTCTCTGCGAGATTAAGTTTCATCATATTACCAGGGGCAATTCGCTTGAACGAGTTTAAAATTCAATCATGCTTCCCATTTTTGTTTCCTTGTTATTGTTGTTCAATTGATCATTGTGTGTTTTTTTATTGTTTTCCTTGTTTCTGATTATCTGTGATTAGTCTTTCTTTGCTCTTTATCATATAGCCTTCGATTCGTCATATCGATGCATTGACGCTATCTTGAATGCTGGTGAGTCCTCTTCTTCCTTTTTTCCAGGACACATATAATCTGTCTATGTCATCTCTTAGGTGTAAGGTTTTATGCATCATCATTAGTTTTAAGGTTCTCTTGTCCATTTGTAACATTTTCCTATCCTTTACTTTTTTTTCAATAATAACAGTCCATGATATGACATTAAACCATCTGATTGCTAGGCTCCAGCCTGGGAGATTTGAGGAATGTCGAGTACCCCTTCCTTGATATTGCTCCCTGGTTCATTCTGACCCGGGGTGGCAGCGCTTCATAGGTCCTATCTATGTGTTTAATAGAACAAACTGTGACCGAGGAAATGACTGATGTTAAATTGTGACTGTTATATAGCAATACTTGAAACCATTACTGTGAACAAAAACGGAGCTCTGGCTCTTTGAAGAATGTGTCACGTGGTGTCCCACTGAAACGATAGAAATAAGATTACTACTATCCTGGTGTTTGAATTGGCAAGCCATCAGAGAATGACCGTTAAGAAAGAATGTGGGTCACAGGGAGACCAACAGATGTTGGTACTTGGTGACCTCACTCGAGGCGCCTGACACGGGAAGTAAGAAGGTAGAAGCCAAACGATTGGCTGGGACCCCAAAACGGAAGTGGGGACTCCTTCCCGTCAGCGAAAAAAGGAAAAGAGAAAGTTAGTTGTCGGACAATGTTCGTGGCGGACGGAACTAAAGCGAAGAACTCCGGGTAAAAGAAGACGAAAAATATCTTCTATTAAGTACTAAAAAAATAAGATAAAGTCTTTCAGCCAGTAAAAGAAGAAAGATTCTCCACAGGAATCCATCTAAATGAGATAAGTAACTTTGGGACTGTTTCTCCTTATACACAATTTTATATGCCCTCTCTCTCTCTCTCTCTCTCTCTCTCTCTTAATTTGAAGAATGACGGAAAAAGAAAGAAAAGAAAAGAATAAAGACATTTGTATTCATGCACTATTCATGTATGATATATTTGACACGTTGAAAATGTGTAGTAAAAAAGATTGATATATTTTAATGTTCCCACGTGCTTGAAGTTGTTATTTGCAGCGTCTGCTACGAATTTGTTATGTCATGTTTCTTTTTCAGCTTCTATTCGCCTTATGATATGCTCGCTTAAAATTGTCCTTTAAATTCCTTCAAATTCTTATACGGGGAACCGGAGTTGCCGACTACTACAATATAATATTATTATGTTTAAACCTAGATGTGCATATCTTCCATTGTTCTAGGGGAGGAAGACTAGCGGCCTTGGTGGGTGTGTGTATAGTGTGAAAATTTGAACCTCTTGCAAGTGGCGGTCAGTCGAGCCCTAAATTGATCCCCCACATAATATGCCAGTTTTTATATGCCTGAGAAAAAAAACTCTGAACGAGGACTTATTCTACAAGGGACCAAGTGCCAACCTGCCCCGTCTTCACACGTGCGAAAATAAAACTCCGTTCTGGGATAAAAGTAAATTTTTCGCGTCACAAATGTTATCTTCAAAATGCTTTTAAACATCATATGTACATTTAATATATGTGTGTATAAGGAGGATTTGGAATTTAATTACTTACAATGGTTGATTTACCATAAAACTCAACCAAACTAAATCATATATATTTAACGTATATATATATATATATATATATATATAGTTTTTAGCATTAAAACCCCTGCAAATGTTCATATGGTATAAAACCCAACACAACCAAATCATATATATTTAATATGTATGTATAAAGAGGATTTTGCATTAAACAACCTATAATGGTTAATATACCATAAAACTCAACCAAACGAAATCAATAAAAACTGAAACGTACAACTATATAACATCGTCTAAACAGATAATATCATATAGGAATAACTGCAACCAGATATTCGGACCAATTTATCTTGAGAATTGGTACTTGAACGTATAACTTTTTGCGATTGATTATCATCGAGAGGGACTTAAAATCATTTAAACTTTTGTAAAAGCAGCATTGGTTTTACACAGATACAAATTATAATAATGAGGCACTAGAAATCACATAAAATCATCCAAAAATAACATTACACAGGTACAAAAATATAAACATTCTGTAAAACAAACAAACAAATCAACAGACAAATCAACTAAACCAACACGAGTAATCAACTTTCCGACGGAAACCGCTAGAAACTTCAGTTCTCTGACAAAATGGCAAGGTACCAATCTTCCACTGTCTAATGGCAGTAGTCTCTGACCAATAAAAATCGGAATAACCGATTTACTGATATCAGTAATAATATGCTTAGTTAAACTTCAATAATTATTTCAATAAGAGAAATAATTTTGAAGTTTTATCTTCCAAAGCTTAGAACCATAATTATTACTTGCAGCTGTATTGTAACACCATCATGAAACAATCTAATCTAATATTCTTATTTACTGTTAATTAGGAAGAACGTGGGGATAAAGTAAAGTACAGTTGAATCTTAACTGACATAGATTGGATTAGGAATGAGTCTGATGTCAGTAAGTAAACTTTTTTGAGTCTTGCAATCTATAACAAGTCAGAAATTACACTGTGACGAGAAAATGTGATGGAAACAAAAAAAAAAAAACAAAACGTTTTATAAGTTATTCTCTAATTTGTTTAGTCGTATGATGTGTTTCCACATCGATGCTCAAGGTGAATTTTAATTTTTTCTAGATTTTAGCCTCCCCCATGTTATTCAGAATGACTTGAAAATGTTATCTTCCAAGATCTTTCAAGAGATCGTTTCCAGTCTCTTGTATTTTCTCTCGACAACTGCACAAGTTCGCCTATTGTCTCTAAACTTTGTGACATGTCCTGCTAAACAAAACTTCAGTGTTCACCAAAATAATATCCTTCACTCTGCTCTGCGAATTATCTCGCTTTCGATGTGCTTACACAATGATGTTCACGGCATGGATCTTTCCTTAAACCAGTTTTTCTCCCTCTTTTTCGTGGTAGCTTAACTTTAATTTCTTTTTTTCTGGCATTAACTCTCTCTATGAACGAAACTTTTTAATCGTAAAACTTTTATCTTGGTACAAAAAGAGTGAATATCGAATTCAATTGCGTCATATCGCACGATTTGTTTATTGATGTCACAGTTTCTTTCCAAGTTTTAATAACGACTTTTAAAAAAGACGTATGCTGTTTTATTTCCTGGCATATGAGGCGCCCCCACTGGGGGAATGCCGACGGGGCCGAAAGTATTTTTGGATTTTGCCGGACGCGTGTAGGCTGCAGCCCTGCGTCCGGACCCACTTTTAAAAAGGCCTTGTGCCGTACTTGTCCGGTATGGACGGAGAACAAATAAAGTATGCTGTAAGCGTAAAAAAAGATGAATATAGAAACGAAGAAAAAACTTACTGAAAGAAATAAGAAGAAAGATTGAGATGAAGAAAAATATATCAATCATGAAAGAAAAACATGACAAATTTTGCAGAAAAAGATAAAACAATATTAAAAATAATAAAACAGATAAAGGAAATCAACTGCTAAAATTACAAACTGAAAATCCCAACTATCGATCGAAATTTTACTTTTTCGTTGCAGACTGTAGTAGTAATAATCTATATGACTAATAAACTTGATTTTTCTAATAATATATAAGCAATGCCATTATACATATTCAACTAATAAGCTTAAAATTAATAGCCTATGCTTTACGCATAGACTGTTAACGTTACAATTATCAGTCCAATGGAAATCTTATCTCTCTGATAGCATATAGCAGAAATTATGAAAAAAACTGTAGCTGTGTCGGTAATACTCTATGGTTGTACCACTGGACCCTAATTAAACACAAAGATAAGTGAAAACAACATAAGGACTCTGCTTGTTGTTCTGAACAATCCTTGGAAATATCTCCCTAAAAAGGTAGCTCTACCGTCCCATACTACCTATCTCACAAACCAACCAAGTAAAATAAAAATAAAACACGCTTGGAACTGGTGCATAAGTCCTATGGACTCTTACATATGGGAACAAGTGTGTTTCTCGACCAGCAAAAGAGTACGTTGGTCAGCTCTATTTAGACTCTAGAGCCATATAGGAAACCTGCAATAACGGATAGGGTTGGATGGTGAGTCAGAGTTAAGAGAATCCCTGCCATTAGCTCGACTTGAGGGTAATTAATACGCAAACGATTACAGCTTGTTATGAAATAGAAAAGTGCCCGTGGTGTAATGGTTATCGTCAGAGGAAATAGACACGGCGACACGAGTTCGAATCCTGGACTAGACTGATTGCATTTCACATAGCACTAATACCCTTGGGAAAGGTATGAATCCAATTATTCTCACTCCAGTAATGGGTAAATAGTAGGACAGACTAGGTTCTTCAGCCTTGGTGAGGCAACTAGTCTAGGAGAAGGAAAACTCTGAATTCAAACCTGTTAAACTCCGCTTAAAAAATTGACCTTGTGTCATATCCTGCCCGAGCGGAGGGGTTGGGTAAATATGGTTAAGAATTAGTAAATTTTTCTCCCATCACGTTAGAAACTATAAAAGAACAAGTTTCATTACAAGTGAAATTTGCCTTTCTTATTCCATTTCTTCGTTAAAAATTTGCTCATTGAACACACCTTTTAAATAAACAGATAAAACAAATGTATATTTATTCTTGATTCTTGAATCTAAATAAACAAGTTTTAATAGTTTGTGGATTAAGAATGATGAAAGGGAAATTCCACTTCGTAAACTACGTCATACATAGTTGACAATGTAAAAGAGAACAGAGGAAATTTTTAAAAAGTCAGAAAAGGAAGTTCACATGACAAAAATGAATAGGAAATGAAAGCGATGAGAAATATAAATATAAACAACGGCGGGGTGATGAAAAAAGTGGAAAAAGGTGAAAAGAGTCAGGAAAAAAAGGGAGATAATAATAATATAGAAAGGATGTTTCAGAAAATGTCATTTTTGTGAACTACAGAGTCTTTCAGAAAAATGGATATAATTTCATTATCTAATAACGTCTCCAATTCTCGTTAAAATAGTCTTACGTTTTTACTATCAAGGGTAGAAATAACGCTAGGTTCCCTTTTTATTTGTCTTTCTTTTCAGATAAAGAAATACCAGTGACTGGATAAGAAACGGCGTTTAAAAATTAAGCATAAAATTTCATGTTGTTCCCTACATTCAATTAAAATCGATGATCATTTAAACGACTATTGTTTATGTTATTTGGTTACGAAATGATTCGTTTTTTTCTGAAATACTCTGTTCATCTCAAATCATTTTTAAATACCCTATAAAATGAAATAAAGAAACAATACATTATTAAGAAAAAGCGAAGCTAAACGACGAAAATAAACAAAGGCAATAGAAAATAGATGGCACACACGTGCACACACACACACACATAGATAGATAGATAGATAGATAGATAGATAGATAATATTGAGACAAATCACAATTGGTTACTATTAAAGAAACCTCGTACGTGAAATGAGAGATTCAGATACAGTAAATAATGATAGGAAGAAAACGAAAATTAATAAATGTTCCTGATCCAAAAAGTCTTTTAAATAAGAGATCAAAAATGGTGTAAAATGTTTGTCATGAAAATGTTTGAAAATGTGGTGCCAGACTAGACATTTGAAATACTTGTTAAATCATCAATAAAAGATGATTATATTTACAAATTTTACAAGACGTTATGTAGCTCACTTAACGATTGACTTTGTGTTACTCCAAGTCGTATATTGTTTTATATATAAAACTATTTTAGTGTTATTATCTTTTCTCTTTGTTTTCATCTTATCAAGATTTCGTGTATTAGTTTTACTTGTTTAATTGTCGTATTAGATAATATCTAACGATGAGCGTACCAATTCTAAGTAAATAGCTCAGTTGTAATATAGGATTATAAACCAGCTCTGCCATTTCATCATAAAGAACATTTCAAAACAAGTTGTTCTTCTTTACTCCAATAGATTACTTACGATATATTTGGTATCGGTTATATGGGTCGAATAATTTGTATTTTTGAAAAGAATTTAAACAATGACGAAGCAGTCATTTAGACTCCTGCCTTTGACGTTGACACTAGTAAAATATTCTTGACTGATGAGTATATATATATATATATATAGGAAGAGAGAGAAAGATGCAAGGAACAGATGAAAATATCACCGGTAAATCAATATCCTCAAATGAAATATATTCGAATGAGGTGTATTTTTCAACATAGTCCTCCTGACCACCTACACATTTCTTCCATTGCTGTTGTAAGGCATGGATCTCATTGATCAAAAGTGTCAACCAAGCCGATAAGGTATCATCCTATGAACATAGCCAATAAACCTTTCAGGCCATCATTAAAGGAACCGAACACTATATATATATATATATATATATATATATATATATATATATATATATATATACATATTTATATTGTCATCCACAGAGAGACTGTTTCATTGTATCACAACTCAACCGTGTGGCTATATGCGCAGGACGCTTCAAGCTGGGATTGGAAACCACCCAACTTTATGTTTGACTTAGTATCATACCCCTCAGCCATCAGTCGAAATACATCAGCTTGGGAATAATAAGGCATTATATAGATGCTTTCGCTTGTTTACATTTTGCTTTACCGGATACCAGAGAGTTCAATTCATACAAAGAGCTTTATATATATATATATATATATATATATATATATATATATATATATATATATATATATAGATAGATATTTAAATATATATATATATATATATATATATATATATATATATACGCAAACACTCATCTCTCTCTCTCCCTCTCTCTCTCTATATATATATATATAATAAAAGCATATATATATATATATATATATATATATATATATATATATATATATATATATATATAACTGTTTTGTAGTACTTAAATTCTTTTCAAAATGTGTTTGACAACAAATGGTAAAAGCGATATTACTTTTAATATATATATATATATATATAGAGAGAGAGAGAGAGACAGAGAGGGAGTGAGAGAGATATGTGTGTGTACGTATATAAATATATATATATATATATTTAAATATCTATATATATATATATATATATATATATATACATATGTATGTATGTATTAAAAGTAATATAGCTTCTACATTTGTTGTCGAACACATTTTGAAGATAACTTTTAGTACAACTAAAAAGTCATTTAAACACCCGTTTGCAATTGATGGATTATTGCTTATATTGAAATATGAGCTATCTGATTAAATAAAGATATTTCTTCCATGCTTGGACAGTGGTCATACTGCTGTATGAATGCATCACATGAACGCTGACGAAACGCATGGAGAAAAAAACTACATAGGAACGACACGTTAATACTACGTGCAGTTTTTAACAAATTCTGGTATGTTCACTCCAAAAACGCCACCTATACGTCCACCTTCCCTCTATCTCATAATCCATTCGAGTTAGGCGTAAACGACCTGCGAAGCTGTTTCGGAGAAGCAACGATCTATTTATGAGGAACATTTTCTTAGGGATTCTTACAAACTGACGTGTGAATATCGTCTGTGCAACAAAGACTTACATATATCAGTGTTAGGCTTTCACTGGATGTATTTTAGAAGACCTATCAGAAGTGCAAAAGTTGATAGTGAGGCGTGGCGAAAGATATATATATATATATTTATATATATATATATATATAGAGAGAGAGAGAGGGTGAGAGAGAGTGGTTCAGGAAACTTGTCCTGTCAGTGCAACTTGATTATACAAGTGACCAGTTTTCTTCTCAGTTTCTGAATCAATCTCAACAATGCTGTAATTTAAATGTTCTTCAGTCGTCCTCGTATTTCCAAGTCCTCAATTCCCTTTAAAATCCTTTGGTGACTGTGCTGGGCTCCCAAATTACTACTGGTATCACTGTCAGTTTCATGTTCAAGAGTTTTTTTCAGTTCTTTAGCAAGGTCTGGTAATTTATTTCTCTTTTGGCTTTTTTCAATTTTACTCTGTGGTCAGCCGCAACAGCAAAGTCCATTTTTCAGCATGGTTTCCTTTTTTGTCGTTTGGTCGAAATTATATGATTCGTCTGTGTCTCAAAATCACAGAGAATTTTGTGCGTTTCATTTTTCAGCACAGATTCTGGGTTGGGCATATTAAACATCTTGTATAATTCCCAATGGATTACCTTACCCACCCAGTCGCAACTTTACTAAACGTAAATTTACTGCATTCGTTTATAATGTTATTGATCGTTTCGTCTCTATCATCAGATAATCTACATCTGTTACGTTGTTGCGTCTTGTCTATTTTCCTTTGACATAGTTAGTCCTTATGGCGTTGATTTTGTGCTGCTATCAGGATATCTTCAGTTTCTCTGTTAAGGTTTCCTTTTCCTAGCCATGTCCAAGTCTTCTGATGTGAGATTTCATTTGTTTGTCGCTTGAAATGTTTTCCTTCCCATTTTGTTTATCAGTTATTATTATTTACACCTCGAGAGTTTTTCACATCAGTGTTAGCTGATGGTCTTTTACTGGAATTTGAGTGATATCAAGTCTCCACTAGTCTCCTGGACTCTTCTCAGTATCCTGGACTCTTCTTAGTATTCTTGTCGTTCTCAGTAATGTAGCAGTTTGGATAGTCTCCACACGTCCACTTATTTCCAAGTCCTCCAGTCGCTTTAATATTCTTTTGCAGACCGTACTAAAAGCACCAATCACGATTGATTCAATTGTCCCTTTCATGTTCTATAGTCATTTCAATTCCTTAGTAAGGTCCAGATACTTATTCTTCTTTTTACTTTCTTTCAGTTTCATTCTGTGGTCAGCCAGGACAGCAAAATCCACAATTACGCAAGTTTTAATTTTTTTCGTTGATTATTATAAGGTCTTTATTATTATTATTATTATTATTATTATTATTATTATTATTATTATTATTATTATTATTATTATTTACTCTTTTAGAGTTTTTCACATCAGTGTTAACTGATGGTTTCTCACGGGAGTCTGAGTGACAGCAAGTCTCCTCAGGTCTCCAGGACTCGTCTCAGGATTCTGGCTGTTTTCAGCAATGCTGTCATTTGTATAGTTTCTACGCCAACTTCCAAGTCCTCCAGGCCTTAAAATATTCCTTTAGTTATTGTGCCTATATTATTTACTCCTTTAGAGTTTTTCACATCAGTGTTAGCTGGTGGTTTCTCACTGGAGTTTGAGTGACAACAAATCCCATCAAATCTTCCGGACTCTTCTCAGTAATCTGGCCAATCTCAATAATGCAGTAGTTTGGATGGTCTCCACTCGTCCTTTTATTTGCAAGTCCTCCACTCCTTGTACTTATCCTTTGGGGTCTGTACTAAGAGAGCTCATTACTATTAACATTATCGTAACATTCATGTTCCACTGCTTTTTCAATTCTCTAGCAAGGTCGAGGTACTTATCCCTTTTTTCACATTCTTTTAATTCACTCTGAGGTCCGCCGGAACTGCAAACTCCACAATTCTGCATGTTCTCTTTTTATTTGTTGTTGATTACTATAAGATATGGTGGTCTAGCCAAGATTTGGTGATCTGTTTATCTCTCAAAATCCCAGAGGAGATTGTGCGTCTCATTCTCTAGGATAGATTCTGGGTTATGCATATACCTCTTGTTTGCATGGTCAAGCTTTAACTTCTTGTACACTTCTCAGTGGATCGCCTTGCCCACTAGTCATGCCTAGTGTTATATGCTTTCTGAGTTAATTGGCTGCATTCGCTTATTATGTTATTGAATGTTTCGTCTCTTTCACCACATAATCTACATCTGCTGTTTATATCATATCTATTCTTGCTTTGATGTGGTTAGTCCTTATGGCTTTGTTTTGTGCTGCTCTGAGAAGAGCTTCAGTTTCTCTCATAAGGTTTCCTTTTGTTGACCACGTCCAAGTTTTCTCGTGTGAGATGTCGCTTCTTAGTCGCTAAAATGCTCATAGTGTTGTCTTTCATCCGATTTTTGTTTTCTAGTTAATATCGCTCTACTGATCATCGTGTCGTTAGTTTTGTTTCTTGTGGCTGTAATTAGTCTTCCTCCAAACTTTTCCATGTAGTCTTCGATTCGTTGTATCAATGCGTCAGCACATTCTTCATTGCTAGTATATCCTTTTCCTTCCTCTCTTCTTGACACTATCTGTCAACGTCATCTCTGGGATACAATACCTTACGCATGGTCATTAGTTTTCTTGTTCTCTGGTCCATTTGTTTTAGTTCTTCTCTGGTCCACTTCAAGAATCGTAATGAGTATGTTACGGGGAAGGGGACAGCCCAGGTATTATTATTATTAGCTCAGTAG
>OY757933.1:67865624-67980624 GCA_963585895.1 Sepioteuthis lessoniana | reverse complement strand
ATACATTGTTAAAATACAGAGAGATTTTAGCATGTGTTAACATATTACTATTGGTGTTCCTTTTAGATATCATTTTAAAGTCGCTGCCAATTCACCATTTCTGGCTACAAACAAGAGAATATTCCCCAGTTGTTTTCCTTAAAATTAGTTCCACTTTTCTAATAAACATACCGCCATAGAAATATAAGGATTTCTTAAATAATCTTGTATAATGATAATTATGTAAACATTAGAGTCACTTGATAATTAAGACCGCGGTTTCGATCTACACACGAAGCACCATGACTGTGCCGTTTGTGCAAGATACATTTTCTTGAAAAATTATAGTGATAAACATATATTATCTGTGATTATTTTTCTACTTCTAAATTGTTTACCAAATTAGATAACACTATTTTAAACCGATTGGCTCGCACTGAAAGTTCAATAATATGGAAGATATCTACGAAACACTTGTACTATTTTTTTAAAAGTGAGTATTGATTTTCTGGCAAGTGCACAGCTATTTGTAATAATTTATAGCATTAGCTGACTTTGACGTTAGTCCATTTAGCTCTGTTTATCTTAATATCTATATTGGTAGTTTAGTTTCGATTTAGTTTCTGTGTTTATTGGCATTTCATCCTCCGTTGGCTATTTGATATCAAACCAAATCCTATATATTTAATATATATATATATATATATATATATATATATATATATATATATATAATGCATTAAATAACCTTAAAGGGTTGATATGCCATAAAACCTAACAAAACCAAATCATATATAATTATTATATATATTCTTAAAGAGGATTCGGAATTAAATGACCTACAATGGTTGATATGTTGTAAAACCAAACCAAAGCAAAGCAAACCAAATCATATATATTTAATATATATGTATGAAGAGGACTTTGTATTAAATAACCTTAAAGGGTTGATATGCCATAAAACCCAACAAAACCAAATCATATATAATTATTATATATATATTCCTAATGAGACATTAAATGACCTAATTATTACATACATACATAATTATTACATACATTCCTAAAGAGCATTTGACATTAAATGACCTAGAATGGTTGATGTGCTATAAAACCATAGGAAACCAAACCAAACCGAACCTAACAAAACCAAATCATATATTTTTAATATATATGTATAAAGAGTATGTGGCATTAAATAACCGAGTATATCATAATAATGTGACTGAATTTTAACTCGTTTACTACGATGTCGCAGTCTGGTACGTTAGCCACAGCTCAAAGGTTGATCCTCGTTATCTTTGTTGGAAAGGGAATCCTGGATGAATGTTTGCATTTCAAATGGCACTAATACACTTGGAAAAACATTAATCCACCTCTTAAACCCTGGATAAATCAAATCCTGGAAGCAATATCCTACAAAACGGCAATCTCACAAACCATTAACGTCCGAAGACAAACCCATAAGCGACCTTCTACAAATGAATCCACCAATGTTGGTTGACCTGCTCTGTGCATACACTGGTAGTAACTTGGAGGACTTAGCGAGAGCGATGAGTGATTGGGTCGGATCGGGAGAGACGGAGCGAGAGAGACAGAGAGAGAGACAGAGAGAGAGTGAGAGAGAGTCAAGGAAATCCGTCAGATCAGATGTTGTAGATTGTAGGGCAGACATGCTTCTCATGTTTTGACAAAGCAACCAGTTTAAGAAAGGGGGTTGAGTTCAAATCATAAAGGACCTGTTAAAACTTTGTCTTTGTGTCAGATGCTGATCGAGCTGGAAGTCTTGGTGAGATACCTACATTCCAGAAGTATGTAGATCACTTTGGGAACTTTCTGTCAATAGCATTTTATCCAAGGTCAATAAACATTACAGGACAATTAAATTCAAGTCACACTGAAAACATAGATTCCAACCATTTTCCCAGGAAAAGCTATAAAATACACCGACGGTATTTTTGCTGAAGGGTAAGGCTCTTCTCCCAACGATTGACATGAATATCACAAACTGTATCTGATAGTGATGCTCTAATCCAAGAGCTTCGTAAAATGTCGAATACCTCTTTATTGCCATTATTCCCAGGTCTACTCTCACTAGGAGTGGTAGTACATGTTAAAGTCACATCTATGGGTCAAATCGGACAGTTTAACCATTTATCAGAGTGCAGTCAAATGACAAATGATAAATTGAACTTTGAATGTTAACAGAGTCACTATATGTATGAACAGGATTTGGCATTAAATAACCTACAAGGGTTGATATACCATAAAACCCAACCAATCAACCATTTTACCAAGTTTAGTTAACGATTTCTCAGTTCTCAGGAGAGCGAATGCAGAGAAACTCTTGGGTTTGTAAGAAACCTAGTTCCTCTTTGTTCAGTCAGCTGGGGCTGTAGAATATACTGATTGCACCTCTTCTGTGGGGTACCCCCCACCAAACGAATGTCCTGGTTGTTAGGTTCCAGTAATGCTGGAGCTTTGGGGAATTCGGAATATACCACATTGCCATCGCTATCAGGTCCAATCTGGCCGAAGTGGTAGCACCTGATAAGTGTCCTATTTATGGATTAAATTAAAATAATCCGTGGTTTCTTGACTTTACAGTTTTTGGCATTTAAACTGTGTATTTATACTAAACTAAATTGCTCGAAATAGAACTGTTTTAACCACTAAACTGTGTACTTATGCTAAACTAAATTATCTGAAATGAAACTGTTTTGACATTGACTAACTGTATTACCTATGGGTTAAATAGAACTAAACTGAATCGTTTGGCCCGGCTCGGTATCACCTGATAGGGTCCTATCTTTGGATCAAAAGAACTTAAATACGTACTTATGCTAAACTGATTCACTTGAAATAGAACTGTTTTGATATTTAGACTATATACTAATGTTTAACTGAACCGTTTCAAATAGAACCGTTTTGACATTTAACTGCGAACTTATGCTAAACAGAATGGTTTGAAATAGAACTGTTTTGAGATATAACTGTGTGTGGACAAAAACTATACTTATACGAAACTGAATTGTTTGAATTAGAATTGTTTGATTAAACTGAATAGCTTGAAACAAAAAGTTTTTTTGCCAATTAAACTATGTACTTACATTTAAACTGTGTACTTATGCTAAACTCATTTTTTTGAAATGGAACTGTTTTTGACATAGAAACTCGACATACGCTAAACTTAATTATTTAATATATAATCGTTTTAAATTTAACTGAGTGTAAATAAAATCTACACTTATACTAAACTTAATTGGCTGAATTAGAACTGCTTGAATAAACTGAATAGCGTGAAATCAAAATGTTTTTGGCAATTAAATTGTGTACGCATGATAAACTGAATTGTTTGAAATAGAACTGATTATGTGCATAAAAATGTATTTGGCGTTAAATAACCCACAAAGGTTGATATGCAATAAGAACCCAACCAACCAACCAACCTATTGCCGCTGTTGCTGATAAATCAAAGATAAGTAATTGACAACAATGCCTGATTTGTTTAAAACACAATAATGGAAGTTTAGCTATGATGACCGAGCTCATTTGCGAGAGGGATGACCACTTAGTAATATTAAGCAGCCAAAGGCTTACCTGTCAAACTTAACTATGATTATATAATAACAATATTTTTTTCATAGGATATTGTCACGTTGCTCTTAAAATACCAGTTTCTGACAGAGCCACTTGATTGTCATTCTAAGTAGATATTCTTTAATTACTCCAAACTTCTCCACGGTTAGTATGCGACACATTTATGTAAGTGCGTGTGTGTGTATGTGTCTGTGTGTTTGGTTTCGTTTAATAAGTCCTCAAGACAGCAAACAGGGTAATCAGGATTTTAAAATGTATAACATTATTTCAATTTTCCCCTCATTACATGTGTGTTCATAAAAAGAGCTTTTACATGAGTTATATATATATTTTAATAATTATTAAAGCTGATATCTGTTTTTTGCTTTTTAATTGATCAATATTACAAAGAAAAAAGTGTAAGTTTTCTGTAAAAAATGTGCCTTTGGCACTCAACTTTCAGGTTTTTCTTTTGTAGAATCTCCTCTAAAATTCAATATTAGATAAGGCGTGGAGCTACCAGGTTCTCTTTCTTCTAATGTCCACTACAAATCCTGAACACTAAAAATGATTACAATTCATGCTAGAACGTGTCAAATGCTTTGCAATAGTTTGAATACGTGATAGTTTGCACTTGGAAAAAGTCACTGTTGTTGGTGCGCTGACATGTGTCGTATACAATACAAATACAAATGCAGGTGGTCTATGGTGACACGAGGAGAGCGACACATTTCTTGAAAGTCATTGCTAACCATACTATGCTGAGCCACCACAACGTGCGGCGAATCTTGTGATGTTTAAGATCTCAATTCATCACTGCCGGTCGAGATCCGAAAAACCTAACCTCACGACACAACGGTAGAGAACACAACTCTCGTCTTCAACGGTCGAATACCCAACTACATCTTCAACGGTGAAAATCCAGCGGACGTCTTTTCAAAATCCTCAAATTCTCATGACCATCTCTCCTGGGCATGACGTTAGCCACATTCCAACCCCATTTCTTGTCTGGTGGTTTATTATAACAAATGGTGATTGTCATATCCTTTCCGCAGTAGCGTCAAACTGCACCACATAACACAAAGCCTTATCAAAGTGAATGATAAAATATAATTAACGAAAAATGATTAATATAAAAAAAATATTCCTTAATTATTAATACATGTTCTGCAATATATCACTCCAAGTTTGATTCGAAAGCCCAACAGATGGACATGCAAAGTGGTTTAATTCAGAAATTGTTGTTTTACCAGTTCGAACTGGTCCATAACACCGTACCAGCAACCAAAAACCTTTGGTTTCTTTGTTTAATGGCATACCAACCTTTGTAGGTTATTTAATGCCAAAGCCATTCTCCTCGAAGAACAGTAGTGTGACTATTTAACCCATAGTTGGGAGGATAAGAGGGTTCATACCTTTCACAAGGGTATTTGCCCGAAAGTGAACGTAATAGCGTGACTGGATTACGAACTCGCTTACTACGATTCCGTAGTCAATCGCTTTAACCATTACACCACGAGGACCCACCCCCGCCCAAAGAAAACCTTTGTTGTGTGAAAAATAAAGGTACAGATGATTACAGTACAGAAATTAAATGGTTGGAGAAATTTTGTTCGAGTTGCAAGAACCTAGGCGATCAGGTTAGTTTAGGTTGATTACGAGTCCGTACTCAAAGTCATAGTGACAAATCTACTGATTTCAGAGAGTATCAGTTGAGCACCGTGTGTTACGGTCAAGTATGGCTGGTTACATTCATGACCTCGTCAAAAGCAGATGGACCTGCCGAATTGTTATTTATGATAACAAGGTATATATATATATATATATATATATATATATATATATATATATATATAAAGCTTCACGGCAACTACACAAAAATGCTGAGAGCAATATTGAACAAGTCATGGAGGCAGCACCGCACAAAGCAGCTGCTGTACGCCCACCAACCGCCCATCATGAAAACTATCAAGGTGAGACGAACCAGACATGTGGGACTCTGCTAGAGAAGTAGAGACGAGCTCATAAGGGATGTACTCCTGTTGACCCCTTCATATGGACGAGCTAAAGCAGGACGACCAGATAGAACCTACACACATCAGCTCTGCGTCAATATTGGATGTAACACTGAAGACCTTCCGGAAGCAATAGAGGAGAGGGATGGGTGGCGAGAGAGGGTCAGGGATATCCGTACTAATGGTGCGATGTGATGATACATATATATATATATATATATATATAGGTATGTATGTATATTGTCATCCACAGACGCACTGTTTCGTTTTATCAAAACTCTTCAGAGTGGCTTGACACATGAAATTTTTTAAGCAAGGATAGAAACATGGATGACTTCATGTCAATCGGATATCTTACCTCAAAACTATCGTCCTTCTTAGCATTAGAGAAGGAATTTTTTAACGTATATATTCATTTAAATATGCGCTATCGGCTACCATAAGGAGCAATTAATGAGAAGACCTTTGCATTTATGCATATGTCGTAGCCGGCAACTCCCCACACGATTGTTCAACCCACGGTGTAACTATATATATATATATATATATTTGTAAAATGTTTAGTTTCTTTTCCCACTTCGTATTTACATCTCCAAATTATTTTACGTCGTCATGTTGTCACATAATCACACAAAAAAGAATTGTTCTCTTTTCTTTTTTCATTTTATTTGTCAGAACCATGTTTACAGAGAACGAGATTCTTTAGAAACCGATCCTCCGCTGATTTTTCACAGAAGTAATATTGATCAAATATTGGAGGTCATTGCTGTTTTCACAGACTCCTCAGGCAGAATAAGGTCCATCTTCCGCAGTATCTTGGTTATCTAAATTATTGGATTATTCCATTATATTTCCTTCTGCCTGGTTAGGAAAAATAGCATTAGTTTAAATAATTTAATCAAGGTATTTTGTTTTATTTTATTTACCCAAGCCCTTCCCCACGGGCAACATATGACAAGGTCAAATTTTGAGCCGAATAGTGTCGGTTTTTCGTCTCCTATACCGATTTTTTTACCAAAGATAAACTGCTAAGTCTTTCCTACTATTTTACCTATTGCTTGATGGGATAACAGATGGATTCAGGCTTTTTACAAAGTATAAAAATGCAAACAGGTTAATCCACGATTAGAACGCTTGTCGCCAATTCTATTTCCTACGAGGAATACTGTTAATCAAACACCACCACCAAAAGCATCCGCACAGAAAGCGCAGCTCTTTGGAAAAATATGTGCGCAGATTTTTCCACATGTGCAGGGTCTTACTTAAAATATCGTAACAAAGCTGATGATAAAAAATGAATTCATAACCATTTTTACCGTCAATGTCGATCACATTTTTTAGGCCTTTTCTTTTATCACAATTCCATCATTCGCGGTTTATTTAACAGGTTCATCTGAGTCATCCAAAAATGGTTTTGTGACAGTTACAAACCAAAAAAGACCTTGAGCCTAATCCAGGAAGTAGTGCGGGAATATTTCAATTTATACTATTTTCTATCAATTTGTCAATAACTTTTGAATATTCTTAACAATTCCCAAATGGTGACAACAGGGAAGAAATTTGCCTTTTGAGAACTTAAAAAAAACTAAAAAAGAGAGAGCAAGGTTTTTATGAACCAATTTTAAGCGGGTTTACGTCTAACAAAGTGCTTGATCATGAAGTATTGTGATTCATATGTAATTCCTTGTCACTGAAACTGGCTATTTTCGTTTTTCAGGTTAGCAACCCTGGTATAACATTTACCTGATAAATATTAATTCATCATCAGTCATCGTCAAACTTGGATCATGTTTGATAAGAGATGAAATTTTTCAAATTTTCCCACTTCATTAAGTGACTTCACAAATAGAAAGGGAGTCATCTTCCATAGTCTCTCAATCGTCTAAAAATACTTTCTGTAACATTAAACCTTATGTCCCGGGACAGAACTTAATCTTCATAAGCTATTTACACCTTGCCTCTGAAGCATTTCCGAGATAGTTGACAGAAAATTCGATCGCATATTACTGCTCGATATCTGATATGTGATTCTGTGACATTCTTAAAAATAATACAATAGAACTGAACAGAATATATATATATATATATATATATATATATATATATATATATATATATATCGTACCAGAAGTTCAAAGCGAATGCCAAAACCGTGGAAAAGGAAGTTCGAGCATCAAAATCTCTGCCAACTTGACCGGAAATGATTTAGGGAAGATACACTAATATAAAACCTGGAGTTTGCATAGTCTCTAGTTTGCTTGCTTTGTAGACGTACAAAGTAGAAGAAGAGTTGTAAGGCGTATATCACTATAATCCAACGACGTAAAGTGTCTTACTAACTTATCTTACTACGCATTTTTTATAATTTCAGAAATTGAATTAGTTATTAATGAGGAAGATTGAGTTGTAATTTTGGTGTCAATGTGTAACCTAGCCATTCGAAATATGTGAAATGTACATAGAATGTTCATAACATATATACATAGAAGATAGGAGTCCCGAAACACGAAAAACACGTAACGACTTCTTAGTTCAGGTACGAAACCTTTTATTACCTTTGAGTTAAAGGTTTCGACATAAGGAAAAGAGATACACAATCTTTTCCATCTGCCCCCTCTCCAACACGTGTAGCACCCGCCACAAGGCCACTGGCCTGGCTTCGGCGAGCAACCGAAAGCCAACCGTCTTCTCCCGAGGCAGAACGCAACTCAACCACCTGACTTTTTCAAAATCCCCCAAATCCTCCGCACGCTTCCGGTGCGTGACTTCACCCGTACTCTCTAGCCCCGTTACCCATCTGCGCTATTGTGACATCTCTGAGTGATACGCCCGCTCCGCCCGCGCGCGGGAACACCTGTGTTAATGTTACATCTAAGTAACCCATGCACTGAGCCGAAAGGTTCTCAGCCTAACTAAATCCAAAGGCATAAAACGAAATCCCTCGGCCATTATCTTACAAATGGCGGCTATCATCAGTGAACATAGAGCAATCATATTTAAGTAAAGCTGGTGGCCATAGTCAAGGGTGCCCAGAAGGCTCACTTTTCAATATCAACTACACTGAGGGTTAGGGGACGGTACAACTCCTTTACCTGGATTACTCCACTTTACCCTTCATACATACCTCATATTAATGAGTGTTAAGCAAGGAGGTATTAAGCACCATTTTAAAGTCTTTGGTATGACGCGACATGGGATTGAACCCAGGTCTCCCAGATCGTTGGCGAACACTCTACCCACAAGTCCAATGAGCCGGTATGTGAGGGCTAATAACATTAGTAAGAATAATATTGTGCTCTTTTTTGTTTCAGATTTTAAAATAGTATACAATAACAAATATTTATCTTCGCTTATAATACCTTGGATAAGAGAAGAAAACATTATGTGTTACAGCTTATAGGAGACAAAATGATTCAAAACTGTCTCAAAAAGATGCAACCCATTAATATGATGATGATTTAATAGTGAGACAAGAAACCCAAAGAAGACTGTATATCTCGGAAGCTGATAGAATATCTATTAAAAAAAACATTGATTTGATTCTCTAAATCAAAGGATGCATAATTTACAGGACATGTTTTAAATGACCGCAATTGCGATTGTCTCAGTGATAAATCATTATCGTATTAATGGGTTCCCGCTATTTTATGACATCCTATATATATATATGAAAGTAAATATGGATAAAATCCGACAGTATGAAGGTAGCACGAAAAAAAATATAATCCAAATAGGTGAATATATCATGATGTAAAGTCGACGTTAACGTTTCGGTTTATTAACCATCATCGATATGTGAACTATTTCATATCCAAGTCCTGATGATGGTTAATAAACCGAAACGTTAACGTCGACTTTACATCATGATATATTCACCTATTTGGATTATATTTTTTCCTGCTACCTTCATATATATATATATATATATATATATATATATAAATTTCAGTTTCAGTGTTTTCTGAGATATCTTCATTGGTCATTTAATGCCAAATACGTCAGTAGTAATTTTATTTTACCCATAAATGGACCAATTAGTAAATCCATACCTTTCCTAAGGGTATTGCTCAAAAAGTGAGCGTAACAGTTCGGTTAGAGTTCGAATTCATCATTCACTTATGACGCAACATAGATATTTCGCATATATATATATATATATATATATATATATATATATATATATATATATATTGTTACGGAAAAAAATGCTTTGTCTTACAAAATAATGACGGTGCAAAGAAAAACTTTTTTTGGTAAGTATGGTGGTGTTATGGAGAGAGAGAGAGAGACAAAGAAGTGAGTGTGTGTTTGTGTGTATGTGTGTGTGAGTGAGAGAGAGAGAGAGAGAGAGAGGGAGAGAGAGAGAGGACAAAAGAAGAGTGGGCAAACTAATGAACGCAGAATGACCCCTGATACCTGCGGTTGACCCACAAGTAGCGTATCAAAGAAAAAAGGGTCAGACGGAGAGCAGAAGTAATAATCAAACCAAAAAGGATAACAGGAAACAATTCAGTTTCTCAGAGGACACAGCCCCATGAGGTACCTGCTGAAAAGTCGACAGACAATTTTTTTTTCAGATTGGGCAGAAATAAGTTAGCTAGCCCCCAACATTGAGTAAAAGCCATAGTGGATAAGTTACTAAGCTTAAAAATGGAAAAGTAGCCATAGTCCCGATGAAAAGGAATCGAAGAAATACCCTGAATATGTTGACACCTTGATAAAGAAAGAAAAAGGAAAGGAAAGGCCAGTCATATTCCAAAAATGGTTCGCGCATTTAACTCGCTTTCACTCTCTCTTTTGAACTGTTGTATTCGACTGAGAATTTACAGGCACCATTCAAAACGTAAAAAGAACATTCTAATTGACAGGATATTTCACCATATTGTCGTTAATATTTGTTTATTTATTTTCTTGACTCTTTAATTAAATGGTCCATTTTCTATTTTAACCCTGACTCTGGTTCATCTTCTCTCATCTTCAAAGAACGGGGCTTTGCCGAACGGATATCTGCTTTTTTATTCGAGGAGGTGCCCGTGGTGTAATGGTTATCGTCACAGGATATGTACACGGCGATACGAGTTCAATTCCTGGACAAGACTGATTGCATTTCACATAGCACTAATACCCTTGGGAAAGGTATGAATCCAATTATTCTCCCTCCAGCTATGGGTAAATAGTAGGGCAGACTAGGTTCTTCAGCCTTGGTGAGGCAATTAGTCTAGGAGAAGGAAAACTCTGAATTCAAACCTGCTAAACTCCGCTTAGAAAATTGACCTTGTGTCATATCCTGCCCGAGCGGAGGGGTTGGGTAAATAGGATCTGCTTTTTTATTCGTTTTTTTTCCTAATGTATATGTATGATAGAATCTCGGAGAAATTCATTAGATGTTTAGGAACTCGCACGTGGGTGTACCAGGAAGGTGTTTATTCTCCCTACACCAAGAATATACTCTTAGCTCGTAACAATATGTATATAATTTTATTTTTTATAAAATACTTCAATAATAATTTAACAAACACAATTTGTCTTTCTTTCAATTTTTATTCATAATGGCAAATTTTTCGTACGTAGTTTTTAAATGATATTACACTGTTCTCTTTTCTATCAACTGATGTTTACTAAAAGCGTACCAATATGTGTTACTCCTGAAAATTTTCACTCCCTTTTGCCATACCACCAGCATGTGTTTCACGCTGAAAGCACCGTTTCTACCAAGATCACTGATGTTGAGCAGCGATTATCTGATTGACCACTCAGATAGATGACCGCTTAAGCAACAACAGGAAGTGTAGGCTACCAGAGGTTCATGCACTTTATCTAAGAAAACCAGGAAAACATGAAATACAAAGCTTTAGTTGTGAGGTACTTATGACATAATCGGTATCGTCATAGGAAAGAAAATCGGCCAACAAAGTTCAAATCCCCAGTGAGTTTATTTGCGTTTCACTTCATGCAAAAAGTGAGAAAAGTATATATCTATTTTTCCCCATCTATGGGAAAATAGTTGAGCAGACTGGGCTCTTTACCGTGGAATAGAACCCAGTTATGTTGAAAAATTCTGAATTAAGCCGGTTGTACCCCGGTAAAAATCTTACCTTGTGTCACATGCTATCCATGGCTGAGGAGTTTGGTAAATCCAACTGCTTGTTTCCAATCTATGGGTTATATAGCTAGGTGCCCGTGATGTAATGGTTATCGTCGCAGGAAATGGACACGGCGATACGAGTTCAAATCTTGGACGAGACTGATTGCATTTCACATAGAACTAATACCCTTGGGAAAGGTGTGTATCCAATTATTTTCCCTCCAGCTATGGGTAAATAGTAGGACAGACTAGGTGCTTCAGCCTTGGTGAGGCAACTAGTCTAGGAGACGGAAAACTCTGAATTCAAACCTGTTAAACTCCGCTAAAACATTGACCTTGTGTCATATCCTGCCCGAGCGGAGGGGTTGGTAAATATGATATAGCTATGTTTTAAATAGTTAGTATAGAATAGGAATAGTATAAAATTAGGCAAAAGATTTGTATTCGATTCTTTTAAATTAAAGTAATAAACTAGCTAAGCTGCCGACAGGAGTGCCGTGGATGAAATTAGCATATTCAATGCGGTCGCAAGATAACATCAACAAAGTGGTTTCACAGGAAAGAGAATAATTAAGGATGATGGTGAGAATGTTATTCATTTCCTGTGGATTGAGTGAATGATATTTCCGTTCGCAGATAACATCATAAAATTACTGGAAAGAAAACTGAAGTATGTAAGTTCCGATAACAAGCCATAAACAGAAAATACGTGGGACTTGAAAGACAATAGAAGGTCTGTAATTTTGGACTGAAGCCAGAGGTCCGCTAGTCTCTTAAGCAAAAGGTGAGATCCCCTAGCCACTCAAGCAAACCTGTCAGCTCCCCCGAATGTGTTCTCCGGCCACCAAAGAAGAAAGATATGAGCGAACTCTCTCTGACTGTATTCCTACATCACATGAACGTCGCTGACGAAGAGTAAAAATATAAATTATATTTTTACGAGGATCATTAAATAAGTTTCAAGTCTTTTTTCGTATAGGCACTTTTATTGATAGTACATACATGAAAGTCTATTCCCCTTCGAAGTAATCTTCTCCGGCTGCAATGCACTTGTTGTACCGTTCTAACAACTTCTGGAAGGCCCCATGGAAGTCCTCATGTTTGAGCGTGTCAATCACCTTCGTCACAGCCTCTTTCTTCTCCTCAATTGTCTCAATACGACAGCCTCTGAGCTTAGGGAATAACTAAAAGTCACAGGGAGCAAGGGCTGGACTATAGGGAGGGTGAGGAACTGTCTTGATGCCCATCTTGGTCAAATAGTCTGTGACAAGGATGGAGTAGGGAAGTGGTGCACTGTCCTGGTAGAAATGCCACTGACCTAATTTGAAGAATGCTGGCCTCCTCCGACGGAATCTCTTCCTGAACTCCCTTAAAACCTCAACATAGTAAACCTAACCCTAACCCTAACCCGTTGGTCAATCAACTATATTGGTGTATTGACTTTTTTACACCTCCCACACCTCTTATCATCTCTCACAGATTCCCTGCCTTCCTTGAATCTCTTATGCCACTCAAAAACTGATGTTTGATTCATGCAAGATGGCCGTAAAGCAGTCTGAAGTATTCCATATGTTTCTGTGACATTTTTCCAAGTTTAAAACAGAATTGTATTGCATATCATTCTTCTAAAGTGTCCTGACGTCCAGATTGCATGGTTTGAAATTCACCAGCTGTGACAATCAGGCTTTAGTAGGGTGTATTCCAATTGCTGCTGTAGCTATTCATTTGTACCTGAAATCATAAAAATCGGCCAGTCATCGTATAAGATGTATTGCAATAACATACTGAATTTTCAAGAGTCTATGACAATTTTAAATGCCTGTACAAAAAAGTGCGGGAACTTATTGAATGCATCGCGTATATATCTACGAGTCCTTCGTACGAGTGGTTCAATTGGCGACACTAATGACGAGTATTCATAGTTACTCGAAAGCATATTGCTGTGTACAAACTTATGATTATTATTAAACAAAAGTAATTACTTGAAACAAAATAACTCTGTCCATACAAAGGAGTATGATTGAATATAGATAGATACTTGAAACCATGTAACTATAAGCATACAAAAGATTATGATTGCATAATTTGTAACCCGAAACCATATAACAGAATATAATTGCTGTTCGTCTTTCTGCACACGTTAATTCTTTCGGGAAAGGCATATATCCATATATTCTATCCGCAACTATGAGGAAATAGTAGAGCATACTGGAATCTTTTGTTTTAAAAACCTTTTTAGGAAAAAGAAAACGTCGAGTTAAAACCAGTTGCATTCTGCTTAAAAACTGGTCTTGTGTCACATCTTGCATATATTGGAGGGGTTAGACAAATCGCGACACTGGTGTAGGGAAACAACAAAATTATATAAAAATTGCTTTCCGATTAGCTCTTTTACGAAAGCGGTATAAAGGTTTCGGTTAAGCGCTGGGGAAAATTCTGAGATAACAGTTGTGTCCATGTATAAAAAAACAAAAACAAAAAAAAAACCCACAGAAGAACCTTCTCTATGTTAGCGGGTAAATATGCTCTCTGTATCCCTTGTAGTTAACGTGGATATGAATAGAATGCTTTACACTCAGATCGTCTCTAAATTGTTTTAAGGTTTCTTTTTTTATCTAAATCTGTTTTGTGGTAGCGAATAATATCCTCAATAATAGATCTGCAGAATGCAATCCAGCGATATATTTGCTATTACGGAGTTACAAGGATATCGCGAATCTTCTTCTCGTCTCGGCAAGATATTTTTCTACAGCTGTGTTCTAACTTACATTACGTTTTCATCAAGTTGAACGAATGCAATCTAAAATTTTCCACATGTTTTGGATAAAATTTATTAAAATATTCCTCTTGTTATCGTCTAGGAATGATACAACGAGTAATTTTTATCTTTTTCTTTAAGCATGTAAGAATATTGTCCGTAATGTTTTTCAGAATTCCCCTCTATTCGTTCCAGCTAAAGGACAACTGAGATATATTCTATTCTAAAAGCATCATAAAGGTGACACAGCAAACACAGCAGAGAAATCAATCCGGTACACATATGGTATACTGGGTAGAATATTCGCCAATGGTCCGGGAAAACCGGGGTTCAATCCCAGGTCGAGTTAAACCAAAGACTTAAAAAATGGTACTTGATATCTCCATGCTTAACATTCAGCATTATAAGGTACTATCAAGGGTAAAATGAAGCAATCCAAGGCAAGGAATAGCGCCCTCCCCTACTGCTAGGTGTAGTAGCTATTTTAATGTGAGCCTTCGTGTCGCCCTCAATTACGGTCGCCAACTTACTTACATTGAATTAAATAATTTTCAGAAGGTGGTTTTCTTGGTTGCAATATGGGGTTTTCAATCTAAAGTACGAGCTTCATTTATGAAAAGGGAATTATTCTCCTTCATGATCAATCATCTCCTCACACAGTTCAATAGACTAAATACCTCTTAAAGTAACTCAGTTCTGAAAAAATACTTCATCCCGCATTTTCTCCTGACTTTGCTCACTCTGATTGTCCTTTGTTTAGGAGATTACACAATTGTTTTCATGGTCTTATGTTGATATCAAAAGAAGAGGTTGAATACCAGGCGGTCTCATATTTTGGATAAGGCCCAATGAATTTTACAAGCGTAGAACTATTGGCCGAGAGAATGAAGTTTAAAGCTGAGCAAGTTATATCTGCGATCAAATATTTCTATTGGCATAATGTTTTAACTCTAAAATCAGACATTGCATATACTCCAGTTTGATGTAATTATTATGAATTAAACTATGTTCTGTGATATTTACAAAAACAGATGTATAATAACGGAAGCAAGGGTGCCATATATTTAAAGAAGCAATCCGTCGACGATTAGACGAGCTGCTGCTGGGAGCAATGCTGGCTGTACTATGGTGTCTCTCATCTGACTGCAGTTGTTTGTCAGAGGGAGGAACTATATAAGAAAGGTTGAACATAGTCGATGGAGAAAATGATGTCCGTGTGAGGATTGTGAGAAATTGGCGTCCAGGTCAATGTTACGAGGTGTCACGGACGCCTCCGCCCAGGATTAATCTGAAAAATTCATAAAAGGGGCCTTACGTAAGTATATTGAGATTAATTTTTTCTTCTTTGTTTCTTCTTTGCAAACCTGAATCGTTGCTTGAATGGTTTCAAATAAATCGGCGAGCGTCTAGTCTGTCATAAAGAATTTACACAACGTAGGTTTAAGATCATTTGGAAGAGAAACCGTGCGAGCCACGACGTGAAATCACCACAACTTGACTATTTCTTTCTTTCTTTTTTGCTTTCTTTCTTTCTCTTTCACCACTACTAGCATTCATATTCTTTTTTCTTTCTTTCTTTCTTTTCACCTCCACGAACATTACTATAATTTGTTTCTTTTTTTCGACTCCCGAGCATTACCGTTCTTTCTTTCTTTCTTTCTTTCTTTCTTTCTTTCTTTTCAACTTCACATGCATTACAACTATTTCTTTTTTCTTTCTTCATTTCAACTTGCCTCTTTCTTTCTTTCTTTCTTTCTTTCTCCTCTTATATCATTGCACTATTTTTCTGATATCCTTGATTTCTATAATTTTCTTTCTTTTATTTAATATGATTTTTTTCGGTCGTTCATGTATTTTTTTAAATTTTATTTTTCTTTCTTTTCTTTCCTCAGAGTCAAAATAGAATAGTCCATTATTCATCTAAAGGGACAACAGGGTGTAACATTGGAACACGTGCATTCACGTCTTATTCTATAAATAGTATTGATTTTTTTTACTGCAACGTAAGTCGTTTTTTTTTTATCTTAATTTTATTATCACATACTTAAAATAAATTATATTTATTGGCAATTTTTACGATGTTACAGTGTGTAAACTATAGCCCAAAATGGACACAAAAGTTTATATATTCTGATAAAAGGAAAAAAATACAGAAAATAAAATTGATATGTTACTACATGAGGCCAGCTTCTTCAGAATTCTCCCTTGCGTTGTGGAAATTTACTAAGCTTTTTTGCTTAGATGTGGCACAAGGCCATATGAAAGGGGCACCCAATGAGACTCGAACTCACTCGTGTAGGTTTGCTAGTCGAGCTTGCTAACCTTTACACCACCAGAGGCGCCTTTCTCCCTTGCGTCGTGGCTAACTCGACGTATTGCGACCCCTTAGTAAAGATCTGACTTTTTTTATGTTTATCTGTTTGTTTGGGTTTTATGGCATATCAACTTTCGTAGGTTATTTAATGCCAAATCCATTTTTATACACACGAACAGTTCTATGTTAAGAAATTCAGTTTAGTATAAATGAGCAGTTTAGTTGTATTTGACTTATAGATTGGATCCAATCAGGTGCTACTGCTCTTCGACAGAGTGGGCCTGGAAGTGATAGCAGTGAAGGGTTACTCCGCACTCCCCAAAGCTCTAGCATTACTAGAAACTTACCATCACATTTTTTAGTGGCATATACCGGACAATCGTTGGAGGGTCTTGCCCCTCTGAAGAAATGCAGTCGGTGTATTTTACAGACCCAACCGACTGGGCAGCTGACATTTTTACTCTTGTTGTTTAACTTTTAATTTTCAATTTCCTTATATCTTCTGAACTGTCTACTCATTCTAAACGGAATTGCTTGAAATAAAACTGATAATTTGTATAAAAATGAATTTGGCATTAAATAACCTACAAAGATTGATATGTCATTAAACCAAAACAACCACAGATTTTCTGTTAAATAAATGATAATATTTTTAGATGAAACTTTATTTCACCTCATCATCTTTGAGTAATTTGACTGCATCTCCTGATAAGTGGTAAGTTCACCGCCCTTACCAAACACATGTCCTGGGTATGACACTAAACGGCATCTAAAGGTAGTGACTGTTAAGATTCTGTCAATGCGGCAAATAGATGTTCGCAAAAAATTTGTTTTCGATTAGACTATCTGAGGAAACCCTTTCCAAAAAAAAAAACACACAAAAATCAAAAACAAAAATGACCGTATAATGAAAGCGATTGCCTAAAATCTTGGCATAAAATAATCCTAGACAGATTGAAATGGGTTATAGACAACAGCTTTTTCTAATCTGCTTCTCTCAATATATAAGTATGTATTATCATATTTACCCAACCCATCCGCTCGGGCAGTATATGAACACAAGGTCAAATTTTAACCGGAGTTTTAACAGGTTTGAATTCACAGTTTTCCTTCTCCTAGACTAGTTGCCTCACCAAGGCTAAAGAACACAGTCTGTCCTACTATTTACCTATAGCTGGCGGGAGAATAATTAGATTCATACCTTTCCCAAGGGTATTAGTGATATGTGAAATGCAATCAGTCTGGCCCAGGATTTGAACTCGTGTGGCCGTGTCCATTTCCTACGACGATAACCATTATACCACGGGCACATATAAATATGTATTATTATCAACAAACAGACAGTTTCGTTGAATCACGACTCTTCAGCGTGTCTAGACACGCAGGACGATTCAAGATGTAATGGAAACCCGCCTAATTTTACGCTCGATATACTATCTTACCACTTAGCCATTTTGGCTCGGGAATTATAACGGATTTGTATTAGCTTCCGTTTTCTTTTTATTTTTGCGCTATCGGATACCGGAGTGCTCAATTCGTTAGAAGAGTTTTGCATTACGCGGGTAGCAGCCGTCAATTCTTTCGCCAGAGTGCTAAACCACACACACACACACACACACATATATATATATATATATATACTGATTGTGTTGTATGATATTTTGATATTATGATATAATATATCATATTAACCATTCTGGCCTTTAACTGACGATATCGTTTCTTCAGTCAGAGTTCTTCTGTGATTTTTTAAGTTACGTGTCCTTGCTTTGATTCAGTTTCTTGCTTTGTCTTTCTTCTCATTTTTTTACATTTATGTGTTAAATGATTGTTTGTTTTTTTAAATGTTTTTTGAAAGAATTTAATTTTGTACATGCATCTTGAAATAATTCATATAAAATTCTGAATAAGAGACTCAACGAGAACTTGTAACAATTGAGCGTCTAATCCAGATGCAATGGTTACCAAGCTAGTCTAGCACATCCATTGCTAGCGAATAATGAGTTCGATACTCGCTGGAGGTTTCATACATCCGGCTTTGTCAAATACAAACTATGATTAATTTTATTTGACTTATCGTCAAGTTACGCTGGGCTGCGGTTCTTGTTAGATCTCCGAAGTTGAACGGCGATGGGCGAGTGTCAGTGTTAATATGAGTGAACACTTAAGCAACGGTAAATATTGCAAGCAACCAGAGTCCTGTGTTCCATATCTAAGCAAAGCTTATTTAATAACAATAGGTAGAATACCTTTGTGTCATTTGACTTCTAAAAACCATATTCCCGCTAAACCAATGAAGTAAAGCAGCACAGGCTGGCTCATTTCTTAACTAATTAACCATTTAAATTACAGATGTTATTGTTAATGATCTGTTTTGGTATCTTTATTTCATCATCATCATCATCATCATCATCATGTCGTGGGTGCCAGTGGTGTAATGGTTATCGTCGTAGGAAATGAACATGGTGACACGGGTTCAAATCCTGGACGAGATTGATTGCATTTCACATTGCACTAATAACCTTGGGAAAGGTATGAATCCAATTATTTTCCCTCCGGCTATGGGTAAATAGTAGGGCAGACTTGGTTCTTCAGCCTTGGTAAGGCAACTAGTGTAGGAGAAGGAAAACTCTGAATTCAAACCTGTTAAACTCCACTTAAAATGACCTTGTGTCATATCCTGCCCGAGCGGAGGGGTTGGTAAATATGATCATCATGTCGTGCCGCTTGCATGGATATCCCTGATCCTCTCTTGCCACTTCTCCCTATCATTTATCGCCTCTGGCAGGTCTTCAGGGTCACAACCCCAATCGGCTTTCGATCATATGGAAATCAGACCAGACCGATAAAATGAAACGCAGTTTCTTCCAGGTAGCGGTCGTGTCGATACTGCTCTATGGATGCACTACTTGGACGCAAACAAAACGACTGGAGAAGAAGCTAGACGGCAACTGCACAAGAGTCCTGGCAGCAACACCCCAGAAGGCACCAACTATACAGCCATCTGCCTCCCATCACGAAAACTATCCAAGCTAGACGAACCAGAACCGCAGGACACTGCTGGAGAAGCAAGGACGAGCTCATAAGTGATGTACTCCTATGGACCCCAGCATATGGCCAAGTAAAAGCAGGATGACCAGCACGAACATACATACAGCAGCTATGTGAGGATACGGGATGTAACCCTTCCTTTATTTAATGGTATATTAAATTTCGTGGTTTAATTAATGCCGAAACAGTTCTTATAAAAGTACAAGACTGGTACTATTTAACCCATAGCTAGGAGAATAACGGGATCCATATCTTTCCTCCGGGTATTTTTCCAAAAGTGAACTTTATAGATTGACTGGATCCCAAACTTGTTGGCTACGATGTCGCACATTAGCCACTTCGCAACGAAGATTCCCCGTAAGTGATCTGAGATCGGTGAGACATATCTTAGCTAAATTTAATAAATAACAACATGTAAATCACTGGCTCAAAATAGAAAAGTAAGTTAACTTGGAAGAGAGTTAAACTTCCTACAGAGAAGGAAATTATTGCCAAGACGGAAATGGTGAAAGATATCAGATTCTGCAAGAGAGGTTGTGTTTGACAAGATACCATTCTCTTGCATTGTTCACACGCACACACACACTCATTCATTCACTCACACACACTCATTCACTCACTCATACACACTCAACCACTTACAAATATAAATAAATGAAATTAAAACTGCTGATGCTGCCAACTTAATTAATACATTGTGTTAAACTGTATAGAAATAACAACCAAAAACGCCTTATTTATTTTGAGGTGCGAGAAATGAATTAAAAGAAATTACGTTCGCAAAAAATTGTCTGAAGTCGATGAGGTCAACTTGGTTGTTTGATTGTTTGATTTAAACGGCATGCCAATCAGTCTGGGGATATTTGATACAGAAAAGCGTTCATTCTATATTTGCATTTTTGTGTAGTTATTTCTGCAGAGGTGTGGTTTATACACACAGTTATATCGTATCACATATTCCTACTTAATAAGCACAATTCTCATATTTGCCCGGTCGGCTGTGGCTGTAGAATACACCGATTATACCTCTGCAGAGTGGTAAGACCTACCCTAAAGAGTATCCTGGATATGACACTAAACAATCTGATGGTGAGGTTCCGGGGAATGCGGAGCGGCCTTTTCATTGTCATCGCTCCCAGGTCTACTCTGGCCTGGAATAGTAGCACCTGATAAGGCCCTATCTATGGGTTAAATAGAACAAAACTACGCACTTATGCTGAACTGAATGACTTGAAATAGAACTGTTTTGACATGAAAACTGCGTACTTATGCTAAAGTGAATTGCTTGAAATAAAACTGTTTTTAAAACTGAAACTGTATTTACGCTAAACTGAACTGTTTGAAATAGACATTTAACATTGACATTTAACTGTGTGTAAATAAAAACTATACGTAAACTAAACTGATTGTTAGAATGAGAACTGTTTGACTACACTTAATAGCTTGAAGTAGAAATGTTTTTGACAATTAATCGGTGTACTCATGCTAAACTGAACTGTTTGAAATAGAAATGTTTTGACATTTAACTGTGTGTAGAAAAAACTATACGTAAACTAAACTGAATTGTTTGAATTATAACTGTTTGACCTCACCGAATAGTTTGAAGTAGAAATGTTTTTGACAATTAATCTGTGTATATATGCTTAACTGAATTGTTTGAAACGGAACTGATTATTTGTATAAAAATGGGTCCGGCATTAAATTACCTACAAAGGTTGATATGCTATACACCCAAATAACTAACCAAATAGCATGCATGTACGGTTGCTAGTTTTTCCATATAAAACTAATAACTATTTGGTTTCGTGTAATTGTTTCTATTTAATAATAATCATTAGTTTTTACACAATTGTCTGAATTTTTATCAAATGCTAAACAGTATCATGTTCAAAATGACATTTAAAAGTATAACCTATCACTCTCTTTCTTGTTTTTAGGCCTAGAAGAGCACCACCAAAAAGATATTAGGTGTTCTGAGTATGACAATAAACCTGCATTTGATGGTGATATAGCTTTGGGGAGTGTGGATTATCCCTTTCTTTTCATAATAGTCAGCATGTATTCTGCTGTAATACAACTAATTAGGACAAAGTTGTAAGGTTTCAAGTACTCCAATCCAATACTAATAATTTTCAAACATATCTATTTGACTTCTTTTAACTATATACTGACTCCAGTCCTACCTCACGGACAGGATATGGCAGAAAATCATTGGAGTAAAACTGGATTTATTTCAGAGTTTGTACTCTTCAGGATTTGAACTCTGAGAGCCTATTCTATTTCCTACATTGATAAGCATTATGCTAAGTGCGCCCCCAAAAGAGTGGTATCACTCTGGTCAGAGTGGACCTGGGATTATGTATATATTTACTGATCATCCTCCCGGACAAATTCTAACACATAGTCATTTTTTTAGCGGAGTTTAACATGTTTGATTTCAGAGATTTCCTTCTCCTAGACTGGTTGCCTAACTGTGGGGATGCTTATCAAAGAAAGACACGGGGAACACAAAAGGTTTGATAGAAAAACGTATATATATTCAAGTAACAGAAATAAGATACAAGTGAGCCTGGTTAAACAGTAGTTTGTTGGTAGAAAGGTGAAAGTCCAGTGTGGTAGTGACTATCCTTCCACTACGCAAATGGTATCACACGTAATTATGTCACGCTGATAGTGCAGATATTTGTAATACGCCCTACACCAATGTACGAGTGTGGCACAAGGCCGTTTTAGGTGGGTCCGATCGCAGGGCCAAAGCCCAGACGCGTTCGGCAGTTCCAAAAATGCGTCGGGCCTCGTCGTCATTCCTCTTTTCAGTGCGCCTCAGGCGCCAGGCGATAATCCTAACCCCTCCGAGAAGGGTTAAAGCCTGAGGGGACATCCCCCTGTGGCCAGAGGTATATCCAGTGCTGAGTTACACTGACCGAACCGCTCGGCATGACACGGCTAGCCGAAATGTGACCCAGACACTGGACAGAGTCTCGCTGCCTACAGTTTATTTCTTGTAAGAAAATTACAAGAAGGCACAAGGCCTTAAGTTTGTTGGGGGAGGGGAAGGGAGCGGTCTTGCTTTAACTATGTTAACTAAGGGAACCTAGCTAGCCACATTCGCCGACCCATTCAACAGTACAATATATAACCATTCATCCATCGCCATGCGCGCAGCAACCACCAAAATACCACATTTGCTCTATGAAAAAGACCTACTTAAAACCCCGAAAGTGATGTATGATTTTGTTTACAATTAGTGATTTAATTATAATGAATGTATATGATGGGGATGGGGGAAAAACCCCGAAATATATACAAAGCGAAAACCAAGGAAAAAATCATCTCCCTGCCTACCGTCTGACGCGCTCGTTGACGTGTATTTATGAAGGATTGCGAGTCCATTATGTAGGGAGTACAACGCTAACTAAGGTCAAAAAGTGTGATCTATCTTACAATTTAACGATAGCTGGAGAATGAGAAATTGGATCCATACCTTTTCCAAGAGTATTAGTGCTATGTGAAACGCAAACAGTATCGTCCAGTGTTTGAACTAGTCTGCCGGGTCAATTTTCAACGGCAATAACCGTTACACTACAGCACATCCATAAACAAGTATTTATGGTAGAACGTATTGGTCCAACACTTCCGTTAAAAGCAGATGGTAACACACGGTAATTTTTTAGCGGAGTACAAATGATTTGAATTCAGAATTTCCCTACTCCCTATTCGTTTGCCATAATACGGTTTTAGATCACAATCTACCTTGCTATATACCAATGGCTAAGAGTCGAGAATAGTTTGATTCACATTTTTCCCAATAGCATTATCACTATCGCATGGACACTGCTGGAGAAGCAATGATAAACCCATTAGTGACGTTCTTCTATGGACCTCTACACAAGGACGTGCAAGTGATAGCCGACCAGCTAGAGTTTATTTACATTAGCTTGGTGCGGACACATGAGGTATTATATATAATAGAGGAATTGATATTAAATTACCACGACCAGAAAATCCAGCAAACACCCACATGCGACATACGGAACACTGAACAGCTGTTTCGACCTTAATGGGTCTCATCAGCAGTGCATACCATAATCTCTACCACTAGAGATCGAACCAGAATGTAGAAACCGAAGTTCTACCAATGAGCCACCAATTCATGCCACACATAAGCGATGCCAAATAAACTAGTCATGGTAAGAATGTGCAACTACATGATCATATGTATCTTGAAAGTACGTTTTTACCTTACAGAGGACACGACCACCCCTAAGGCTACGTCTTCCCAAGTATGTCGCATGTGGGTTTTTTGCTGGATTTTCTAGTCGTGGTAATTTACTTAATACTCATGATGTAGTGAGGAAGACATGCGGGGGCGATCGATGATTGCGGTGGATGGAGAGTGAGGATTGTAGTGAGGATTGAACCTGTAACCTCCAGATGATTGTCTCCTTAGAAGCTTAGGGAACCAACGCCTATAACCGTTACGCCATGTGTCGCCACAGGCGAGTAACAATACAGGAATACTTAACACTTGTACTAGGTTATGGCAGAACTTATTTATTTCGGAGGTGCCAGTGGTGTAATGGTTAGCGTCGCAGGATATGGACAGGGCGACACGAGTTCAAATTCTGGACCTGACTGATTGCATTTCACATAGCACTAATACCCTTGGGAAAGGTATGAATCCAATTATTCTCCTTCCAGCTATGGGTAAATAGTAGGGCAGACTAGGTTCTTCAGCCTTGGTTAGGCAACTAGTCTAGGAGAAGGAAAACTCTGAATTCAAACCTGTTAAACTCCGCTTAAAAACTGACCTTGTGTCATATCCTGCCCGAGCGGAGGACGTTGGTAAATATGATCAAGAACTTATTTATATCAGCTCTATGCTAACACAGCATGTAGTTTCGAAAATCTGCCGGGGGTGCTAGCTAATAGGGATGGAAGAAAAGAGATAGAGAGAGAAAGAGATAGAAAGAGAGAAAGAGAGAGAGGGAATCAGGGATATCCGGACCCCCAGCTCGACTTGATGATGATGATGATGATTTTTACGATGAGAAATGCAACAAGCCTCATTCAGAATTTGAACTCTTGTGTACGAATTTACTTTCTTCAATGATAACCGTAATGCTAATAGCGTTTCCTTCAGGTACTACCACAATAGTTGTGAGTGAACCTGGGAGTAATGAAAATGAAAGGATATTCATTGAATTTTACTCCAGAACAGGAGCCTCACCAACTTATGCCGTTTAGTGTTATACCCAGGATGTCAATATTTGAATTGGTGATCTTAGCTCTCTGCAGGGGATAAATAGAGCGTATTCTAAGCCTTGCTGACAACGCAATGAGTAAGTCAAGAATAAGCCTTATTATTATTCCTATGAAAAGCAAACGCAAGAAAAAAAAATGAAAAGGGTTTTTAGCCTCACTGTAATCGTGTAGTTAATAGTAGTATTACATTTGTTCGATGAGCCTCGTTTTCGGCCTTTTTATTACGTGAATCCCTCTTCTCGTTATCTTTGCTATTTTCCATTCACTCTATTTTTTTGTTTTTTTTGTTTTTTATATTGGTATTGTGACTATTGTACCCTGCCTGCATTAATCTTTTCTTTATGCATCTTTTATTTTCACAATCTTTCTTTTTTCTTCTTCTCATTCCTTTTGATGCAGCGTCCAATTTTCCCGCCCAACCAACTCCTATGCTCCCAGAATTCCCCGCAAAAAATGGCGTAGATTAACTGATTCCGCCGGATCCACATCTACACAAATTGGATTCTATTCACACGAACCAATCGGCCAACCGCCCCACCCGGTCCGGGCGCGATTTGCTTACGCTTGGCTGTCTCCGTCACAAAGACTTTGCTTCCGACCAACCTGGCAAAGTTGGCCGATGAAGAACTCAACCTATTGAGTTGTGAGCGCGGGAACTCGCTGACAGAATCAAGATGGCCGGGTTTATTTTTGCCTTTCACCTTTATCAGCTGCGTAAAAAACAAGAAAAATATAGGAAATAAGAAAAAAACAAATAAAATAAATTATAGTGGGGGGAAATCGTCAATGCGAACGCAGCGAGATGTGTGTAGTATTTTATCTTCATTTAAGACCCTTCACATTTTGTATTCCCTTATATATATATACATATATATATAATTCTTTCATGGCTATAGTTCGTCTTCTACGAAATTATGAAGGAAAGAATTTGATTTGATTCGACGTAATTAATTCATACAATCACACATTTGAGGTTTCTCCATGGTGTATCGTTAAGCAAGCAACAAACTAATTTTAGCAGTTTAGTGGGTTCAATCCCCACTTGTTGGCCGATGTCTGTAGTCTGAGAAAAACCCTAAACATTCAGTCAGGAGGAAATGATTAACGATCTAAGCAAACAAATACACTTTATATATTAACATCACACTCTCTCCCTCTCTCTCTCTCTCTCTATATATATATATATATATGATAAAGTCGTGCTGACAGTACAGAGTTCCTTAACTCTATCTTGGCATCCATCCCTACCATCCATCACTCATGGAACTTTCTCTAGACTGCATCCAATGTCCACTCAGAGCTGATGTATCTTGGTAATTCTGTGATGGCCTGCCAACTTTGGCGTATCTACGTGCAAAGGTCCATGTAAGAACATCGCTTATGAGTTCGTCCCTACATGTCCAGAAATCCTCCAGATGTCTTATTTCTCTAACTTGAATGTTTTTTGTGATAGGAGACTTTTGGCTATATAACTGTTTTTTTTTTTGTTTTTTTTTGCCGGGATTACTTCCAGGAGATTTTTCGAAACAACACAAAGCATTCTTATCTGATTCACGTCTAACATTTTCTCTATGCATTTCCTTAGCGTTTATGGTTTGGTTTGGTTTGGTTTGGTTTGGTTTTTATGGCATATCAACCTTTGTAGGTAATTAAACGCCAAATCCATTTTTTATGTAAATAATCAGTTCTATTTTAAACAATTCAGTTTAGCATGAGTACACAGTTTAAATGTCAAAACAGTTCTATTTTAAACAATCCAGTTTAGCATAAATACGCAGTTTAAATGTCAAAACAGTTCTATTTCAAACAATTCAGTTTAGCATAAATACGCATTTTAAATGGAAAATATCATTATTGTGAAAGAAGCACGGTTTAATTCTATTTAACTCATAGAGAGGACCCATATCAGGTGCTACCACTCCAGGCCAGAGTGTATATGGAAGCGATGGCAATAAAGGGGTACCCTGCATTACTGGAACCTCACTATCAGATTTTTTAGTGTAATATCCAGGATTCTCATTGAGGGGGGTCTTACCCCTCTGCAGAGGTGCAGTCAGTGTATTCTACAGCCCCAGCCGACTGGGCAATAGCGTTCATGAGGTGCAGCCATACAGTAATATGGGTACAGCCATAGCCAGGAAGAATTTCTCTTTTATTTTATCATATAGATCAGATTATTTTTCCGACGCACACACTTTCTCAATATTGTGAAAGACTATACATTAAATTGATTTAAAGAAGTTACTACTGGTTATAAACATGACCTTCAGACGACTTCAGAATCTTATGCAAGTTTTCGCTAAAGTCTGCTTGTTTAAACTGGTAAAGGCGACCTTTATCTTTGCCTTCAGCTCATCTTTGATGTTAAATGGAGTTTTCATAGACTCACGCTCATCTGCACTCCAAACATAATAATCAAGGTGATTGTAATCTAGAGAGTTGAGCAGTTCGATGTTAGAGGTGATGTTAATATACACATTTTATTTGTGTTCTCTTCCTAGAGTTGTGTATTTCAGAATCCTGTTACCAAGTAGGATCTTTTAGCAGCCACCCTCTCGATCCAGGCCAGCATTATCTTCTCCAGGTACTTGATGCAGGCCTCCGTGTAAGATCTGAGGCTATGTGAGATGATTGGGGGTAGTATAAGATCACCATTGTTTATGACTACCCCAGATATCCTGACATGACCTGGCTTTTTGGCTTTCATTCCTATCAGTTCATCCTGAAGGTAGGGAGCAAGCCATATACATACACACACACACGCTCATATATATATATATATATATATATATATATATATATATATATATATATATATATATATATATATATATAGTTAAAATACAAGAAGATTAGAGATTGTATTCCGCAATAAATTTATTTCGCGAAATAAAATTATTAAGGAATACAATTTTTAATTTTCTTGTATTTTAAACAAAAGATAAAAATTTGGTCTGCAGATATATTTTGTATTAAACAGCCGTGCATCGAGCACTCATTCTTTGGATATCAATTGTTCTTATTGACGATATATAACCAGTTCTTTTCCTAGTAGGTAGAATGTGGTACTTGATGCTTCCTAGTTTAACATGGCATTATAAGGTAGGGGTCAAGGTAAAGTGAAGCAATCCAAAAAAGAAGTAGCGCCTTCCTTTACGCCACGGTGCAGTAGCTATTGAAAAGGGAGCCTTCGGGTTAACCTTGACCATGGTGGCCAACTTCACTTATATATGTATATATATATATATGGGTATGATTTGGAATGCAAACCATCAATACGACGAAAGGAAGAAAGTAAGAAAAATTAAACTAAACCATTCGTCTCTCTTAATATCCAAAGTTGATTATTTTACATAACGTTTCCTATTCCAGTATCTTCGGAGAACAAAAAAAAAGTTTCAGTAAAAAGGCCAAAGCTGCTCCATTCATATTTTTCTCGATCCCCAATGATACGTACATCGGAAATATAAACGATGAAAAAATTTGTCTTTAAGTTACACTGAATGCATTCTTTTTTCCTTGAGTATATGTCTCACTGCAACTGCCTTTGTCAAAGAAGGAAATTCTCTTCATCATAAATGTGGTCACATATTAACTACTTTTTTTTTCTGGATTTTCTTTTCAGGTTAAGTGTCGTTATTCTTATACTGGGTCATTTACTTTCATTGTTTCTTGTTTGTTTTCTTTTTTTGTTACTTTTCTAATTTAGAATACTTTTTAAAAATCTTTTACAGTTTTTTTCCCGTCACTGCATTTTGAAATGGATATATATATATATATATATATATATATATATATATATTATCTAACACCAAGTCAGCCGATGGTGGGAACGATTCTATTTTAGGATTTTCTTTCGGCAATATCCACGTAATTCAAAATCAGAAAGAGAGCTAAATGTAAAATGATAATTGTTGTATATTGACCTTCGACCCGCCCAAACATGCCATTCCAAAGACGCGGAGGTTGCATATTCCATTGGCGTTGGCGGGCTTGGCTGACAATATGGGACAAGGTAAAATCCCACGGTACAGGCAGACTGATGCACCGGAAGAGAGTGACCTGTGAACTGCATGACAGTTATTTCCGCTCGATGACAATCAAACATGCCATTCCAAGGACAGCCGAAGTGACACATCCCGATGGCCAGTTATGGGGAGATATTGAGTGGGTGATTGAACTATTATATAACTCGGTGGAGACACCAAGTCAGTTAGTTTGGAGAGCAGATGAGTTAGAGACAAGATGCGGTAGAGGAAGCATGCACCCAGCAGAGTGGGCCCCAAAGCCTCCAGCTGAGCAGCCCTGGAGAGCGGGAAAAAGACGCTGATGGCCATAAAAGTGGGAGTCAATATGTTGCAGTTCTGTTCGGTCTCCAACTCCCTCTCACACACAAATCTTTCAAATAAAGTGAGGTATATTTTTCTAAACGAAGTCTTCGCTCGTCTTTATTATTGTGATGTTATTATTCCGTATGCATACGTATATCTACTGTGTGTTTGTATAGTTAATCATCGTCATGGTTATTGTGTGACTATACAACATTATGAATTGAAAATACAGAGCCATCTAAATCTTTATTAGAAATTTCTTATGATTTCTTTGTCTGAAGATGCAGATTTAACATTTTAAAAATATAGGGTCTGCTGAAATAAATATTATTACGAAAAGTATGAGTACTCTATACCTGTTCTGCAGTAGTTATAGAAATCATCTTCTTACGATGCCTTTATGATTTTGTTGGAATCATATATTAGTGCTATATGAAACGCATGTAGTTATGTTATATAGTCATCTACATCATCATTCAGCATCACAACGACACAATATCAAAGACAGACGCATGAATAAACGACGCATGATAAAGACGCAGGAAGGAAGACGCAAGAAGACTTCTTTACAAATATATTTACGTCTCACTTTATTGCAAGGGTTCGAAAGGGTTGTTCAAGGTTTGCATGTGAGAGGGTGTTGGAGACCGAACATAAACTTCATATTTTGACCCCACTGTTATGACCGTCACGTTGTGTCTTTCTTGTTCTCCTGTTGTTCAACCGGAGGCCTAGGGCTCACTCTATCGGGGGTTTCGCCCACACGATCGCCCACTGGATCTTTGAAATCGAATGTTTAATCGTCATCAAGCGGAAATAACTGTCATGCAGTTCAGAGGTTACTTTCTTCCGGTGCATCACAGTAGTGGCACAATGGGACCTTCACCTTGTCCCATATCATAAGCCTTAATCCGCCCACGCGATCTCTTTCGATTACTGGCCATCGGAATGTGTCACTTCCTTCCGGTGTATCACCTTGGAATAGCATTCTTGGGCCGGGGCGAGGGTCAAAATATAACAATTGTTTCCAGGATTTGAACTCGAGTCACTTTGAGATTACCTTCAATAGGAATCATTACACCACGAGCATTTCAATAAATAAACTGACACGCTCTCTCTCTCTCTCTCCCTCTCTTACTCACTCATTCACTCACTATATATATATATTGTAGTTATCATACAATAACTGATGTTTATACAACAGCATTGCTTCTAACAAAGCCTTCATCAGATGTTGACTCTGGGTTCGGGCATGGTTTCGGGGCCGAAGCATCATACCACTTGCCCAGAGAACCCCAGTAGTATCACACGACATCACCAGACTTTGTCAGATTGTTGTCGCTCTATAGGATTGCCAGATCCCTGCTGATACAGTTAGAGCCATATATTGGATCTTTTCAATGTATTTCCTCTTGTCTGATGGTGGACGTCAAAGATTAGTCAAGAAAACGAAGGTTGTTGTTAATAAAACCTCTGCATTCTACTTCGATAGGAAATACATTTGTTATCCAGCCTTTTCAGACGCATTGTTCTCGCAGATCTTCATATTTTTCCAATATATATATATATATATATATATATATATATATATATATATATATATATATAGGAAAAATGACTCCTCGGAGACAGACGTTCACCTTATTGAATGAAAATTCATTAGACGCGAAAAGTCAAAGGGCGAGCATCATGGAATTCTGTTCGAAAAGAAAACGTGGATTAGCACTTTGTACGAGGATTGTGTTCCAGTGATTGCCTTTTAAGTGCAAAAGGCATCTTAAGATTATACAAATAACTTCCACCAGCAATGTGCGATATGGTCGATGCGGTACACTGGTTTAATGCATGTGAAAAAAAAATGGATTGCACAACCAGATGATCTAAGCGCCATATTAAGATCAATAAATAAGATGATACCACGAGTGTTTATCTAGACGATGAATAAAACAGACATCTTGTTAGTGCAATGAATGTAACACGTAGTACAAGTCTCAGGAAGGACAGGAAAGTCATTTTATTCGTCACGTTAACCAAGACTGAAGTCTTGTCGTGTTTTGATTAAATGATCAAATACGTTTATAAAAGTAACGCTAAAGAGGAGAACTACATGAATGAATAAATGAAACAAGGAAGGAAGGAAGAAAGGAAGGGGAGGGAGGGAAGAAGGAAAAAAGGAGAGAGGGAGGGAGGAAGGGAATAAGGAATGAAGGAAAGGAGGGAAAAAGGAATGAAGGAAGGGAGAGAGGGAGGGAGGAAAAAAGGAAGGAAGGGAGGAAGAAAGGGATGGAGAAAGGAAGGAAGAAAGGGACGGAAGAAGGAAAGAAGGGACAGAAGAAGGAATGAAGGAAAGAAAAGAGTAAAGGTAGGGTAGAAGGGAAGAAGGAACGAAGGGAGAGAGAGAGGAAGGGAAAAAAGAAGGTAGGAAAGGGAGAAGGAAGGTAGGAATGGGGAAAGAGGGAAGAAGGAAGGTAGGAAAAAAAAGGAGGCAGGGAAGAATGGAGGGAGGAAGGATGAAGGAAGGAAGGAAAGGAGAGAGGAAGGAAGGAAGAAAGGGCGGAAAGGAGGGAGGAAGGAAGGAAGGAAGAAAGGAAGGAATGGGGGAAGGAAGGAAGGGAATTTGGAAAGAAGAGAGGTAGGAAGGAATGAAGGAAGATAGGAATGAAAGGAATGCAGGAAGGAAAACAGGCATGTTAGAATGGAGGGAGGGACGTATGAAGGAAGGAAGGAAGGAAAGAAGGAATGGACGTAGAAAGGAAGGAAGTGAAGGGGAAGGATGAGAGGGCGAAAGGAAAGAAAGGAGGTAAGAAGGAAGTGAGGGAGAAAGGAAGAGTAGGACGTCGGAATAAATGCAAGAAGGAAGGAAGGGAGATAGGGAAGAAGAAAGGAATAAAGGATGGGAGGTAGGAAGGAGGAAAGGTAGAAAAGGAAGGGAGGGAGGAAGGAAAGAAAGAAGGGAGTAGGAAGGAGGGGACGTAGGATTGAAAGAAGGAAGGAAAGAAGAAGGGGGAAAATGATATCAATATGAATTCATATTTCCTGAAACTAATTAGATATCCATATTTTAGAAACAAGTTAAACCGTTTCTACTCCTCTTGATACCATGTAAACTCACCTCAAACCAAACCCCCTTGTTTCCGATTCCGGTTGATGTGCTATTAAACAAAGAACCCAAACGAAACACCTCGATCATCATCCCCAACACACAAATAAATATAGCAGTGTATAATTCAATGTTTGAAACAAGGACTACAAATCTTGGAGTTGACCTATACAGTACAGATAAAATCAAAGAACTACATATATATATATATATATATATATATATATATATATATATATATATATATATAAATAATGTGTGTAAAATGTGCGGTTATAGGAATATTTCTTTGACGTTATCTATTTTTAATTTTATATATATACTGTTTTAGATTTTTACCAGCTTTAATTTTTTTCCGCTGAGTTTTTCGACTTGTATGCAACAGTTATTAATATATTCCTATTTCCAAGTTCTTAACACACACACACACACATATATATATATATATATATATATATATATATATATATATATATATATACATATAAAATCCTATAGAGAATAAAAGAAAAAAAAAGAAATATTCCTATATCTTGCTCTCTCTCACATATACACACACGCACACGCACGTATATATATATATATATATATATATATATATATATATATATATATATATATATATAAATATATATATATATATATATAAATATATATATATATATATATATATATATATATATATATATATATATATATATATATACAGATTAGAAATAGATAACGCCAAAGAAATATTCCGATAACATCACATTTTACACACATCATATATATATTTATATATATGTGTGTGTGTGTGTGTGTGTGTGTGTGTGTGTGTGTGTGTGTGTGTGTGTGTGTGTGTAAAATGTGAGGATATAGGAATATCTCTTTTGCGTTATCTCTTTTTATTCTTTATATATATATATATATATATATATATATATATATATATATATATATATATATGTCCCCTTTTGTGAGTGGTTGTGTGTGTCAACTTCTTGGTAGATATAAGAAAGGAAATACGTATACATTTCTCGATATGGTAATTGACGAAAATATCTGTACAATATTTCCATATTGCTAAAGTAGAATTTGGTAATCCTGATATATATATATATATATATATATATATATACATATATATATATATATATATATATATATATGTGTGCGTGTGTGTGTGGGTGTGGGTGTGTGTGGTATTTCTTTACACTACAGCTCGACAATCCTGATTAAGTTCAATATGGCGTAAATATAATTTAAATTATTTATTTTGTCTGTTTGCTTTATACGTTTTTTTGTATATTATATGTAACTGATTAAATAATGAATATAACTGATTAAATATAATGGAAAATGATTAAGAAAAAGTGGGGAATGAAAAGAGTAAAATAATCATGAAAAAAAAAAGAAAAAAAAAAGAATTAAAAATCGGGGGAAAATATATGAAATAAAGTGATTAATATGGAGCGTATTGCGAAAATTCTAAAGTGTATGTAAGAAAAAAATGAAACATCTGGGAAATAGAAAGGGGAAAAAAACGTATGCAAAGAAGGAAGTAAGAATTTCGACAGGGATTGTAAATGGATTTTTTTCAAAAAATCAAAAAGGAAATATGACAGAAAAAAAAAAAAACCATCTACAGGGGTGAGTGTAATAAATAATTACTTGAATAATTGATTAAAGGATTAATTTTAATGGCATGACAATCAGTGTAGGGTTATTCTTTACCTACAGGTTAGAGAATAGCGTTCATTTTACGATTTCTATTTTTTTTGTGTTGGGTTTATTTGCTCCTGGTCTTGAGAATATTTATAGTTTTTGAACAGATTTATTTTACACATTGATGGATCTCTTAACACGTATTATCCTTTTTTCTCAGAGTGGACCTGGGAATAATAGCAAGGAAGAGATACTCAAGACTTTTTTGAGCTTCAGAAACTGAACCAAAATATCAAACGCAGTATCGTGTCTTATCCATGACAGGCATTTTAGCATGCAGAGGAACTTAGCTAATTATAAGAGATAGAGTCAGCATATACAAAACATTGCCAACTGAGACATTAACTGTTTGGTTTTACGGCATCTTAACTCTTGTTGGATTATTTAAAACCCACGTCCGTTCAATATTTATACTCCCCAATTCGTAAGCTACGAAATTTTATCTTCACAGTCAATCTAAAGGAGTGACCTTAAACATATCTATTTGAATCAAAAATAGGTACAGCATCACGGAACTGGTTGTATCTGAGAGTTTTGGCAACGAATATATGACGATATTATTCAAGAAGATTCAGAATTAGAGCTTTCTCACTGAATGTAGTTTAGTATCGCATACAGAGCACCCTTGTGAAATTGGGTCTTACCCCTATGCAGAGGAAGATGTCAGTGCGTTGACAGCTGTGCAGGAAAGGGAAATTAAAGAAACAACCCAGTTTGCTAAAAAGCAACATTATTTTTAAACAAAGGAATTGTAGTTTTTCAAAAATGGACATTGATTGATGTTGATGACATGTCAACTATTAAGGGGTAGTTTTATACATTTTTAAGTAATTAAAATGTATGTAAACTTGGCGACCGTAGTCGAGGGCGTCAAGAAGGCTTTCTTTTCAATAGCTACTACACTAAGGTGTACGGGAGGGTGCAACTCTTTTTCCTGGATTGCTCCAATTTACCCTTGATACATACCTTATATCGCTGAGTGTAAAACAAGGAGGTATCAAGTACCATTTTAAAAGTCTTTGGTATGATTCGAACTTGGATTAAACCTCGGTCTCCCTGACCATTGACGGATACTCTACCCATCTGACCAGTGAGATTGGCCCCGGAAATCAACGAGATAACACTTTTGAAAGGTATCAACCTCCTTATCTCCCTTGTACTGTGTTTAACAGGGTCACTACTGTTCTTCTCCATGGACGGCTTTGGCATTAAATAACCCAAGAATGTTGATATGCCATTTAAGAATGAAATATAACTAAATCGAACCAATCAACAAAATAATTACCCAGTCGGTTGGGGTGGTTGTAGAATAGACCTACTAGATCTCTGCACGGGGTAAGACCCCCCCCGCTATAAGTGTCCTTAATATGACACTAACCACACGGATGATGAGGTTCCATTAAAGCTGAGGTTTGGGGGAATGCAGAGTGCCCCTTTATTGTATTGGGTCCTGTATATGGGACGATTGACTTATGCTAAAATGAATTGTTTGAAAAATAACTGTTTGATCATTTAACTGTGAGTAAACAAATGACTGAAGCTTAATTGAATTGTTAGTAATACATAGCAATAACTGGAACCATTTAACTGTGAGCAAATGAAATGTGCTCAGATTTTTTAAAAATGTTATCTACAAAATATGTTTATAAATCATATTTAATATGTATTTAGAAAATGTTATCTATAAAATGTATTTTAAATTATATCTAGTACATATGTATAAAATGTTCTCTACAAAATGTGTTTACAAATCATATTTGAATACTTATGTATAAAATGTTAGCTATAAAATGTGTTTTTCAATCATACTTAATATATATGTATAAAACGTATTTGGTATTAAATAACCTACAATGATTAATATGACATGAAACCAAAGAAAACCGAACCAATCAACAAGCTAATTTGAAATAGAATAAAATACAAATAATGAAAAACCAAACGTTTCATTATCTGAAACATATGTATTTGACACATTGATTGGGACTACTTCCAAGAGAAAGACTTGATCTGAGTGTTTCGGAAACGAAGAGATCACACAGCAACACTCACAAATTGAGAATTAGTGTTTCATTACTGAATGTAACTTAGTGTCACATATCAGGATATTCCGTTAGGTTTGGACTTTATTCCCTCTTCACGATGTTTATACAGTGTGTTCTATGCTGCAGCGGTAAGGGATGTAGAAATGAAGTATATCACTTTGCTAAAAATATATTAGGGTGTGAAATTGTGTTTCATATTGCACATACATCCTAAATTAAAGACTCATCATTTAATCCCGTTTAGTGTCATATAAATTCCCCTGGGAATTTAGTCCGTGAGTTACAGGCTATGTAAAACATACAATTTACATTGTAACATAGATAATTTTCTTATCTATATTTGTCATTTTTTAAACAATTTTTATAAAGAACTACAGATTTTTTTAAAACAAAGAACAACACTTTTTTTTATGAAGAAAAACATTTTTTTACAACGAACTGCAATTTTATTTCGAAGAATTACATTTCTTTTACTATGAACAACAGCCATTTTTGTATTACAAAGATCTACATTTTTCAACGATGGATTTTGGTATATACGGTTTGATGCGTTTTCTTTGTTTAATGGCATTTCAACCTTCCTGAGTTATCTAATGACCAAACCATCTTTGTTGAAGAACAGTTGTGTTACTATCTAACCCCTTATCTGGGGGCAGATGATTGGAGTTTGTAATTTTCTCGAGCGTATTCATCCGAAAGTGAACATAATTGGCGCCACTTGAATCCGAACTTGTTTACTAAGATGTCACGGTCCAGCACATTAGCAAGAACACAACGGGGGCTCGTCTTTTCTTGTGTCGTTGGGCTTGGGAGGGAAATCTTTATTGACGATGAAAAGGAAAATAGATAATCATTTTCTTATATTTCAATACAATCTTCAATGTCATCTCTCCGTTCTCATGAAGATATTTAAGTTTAACGACACTAAAGACTCAAAAAATGGTACTTGATACCTCCTTGCTTAACACTCAGCGTACGTATCAAGGGTAAAGTGGAGTATTCCAGGGAAAAGGGTAGAGCCCTCCTCGACTCTTTGGTATAATAGCTATTGAAAAGGGAGCCTTCCTGTCGCCCTCGACAACAATCGCCAGCTTTACTTTATTACCCTAGTGGGTAGAGTGTTCGCAAATGGTCCAGGAGACCGGGGTTCAATCCCAGGTTGAGTCATACCAACGACTATTAAAATGGTACTTGATACCTCCTTGCTTAACACTCAGCGTACGTATCAAGGGTAAAGTGGAGTATTCCAGGGGAAAGGGTAGAGCCCTCCTCGACTCTTTGGTATAATAGCTATTGAAAAGGGAGCCTTCCTGTCGCCCTCGACAACAATCGCCAGCTTTACTTTATTACCCTAGTGGGTAGAGTGTTCGCAAATGGTCCAGGAGACCGGGGTTCAATCCCAGGTTGAGTCATACCAACGACTATTAAAATGGTACTTGATACCTCCTTGCTTAACACTCAGCGTACGTATCAAGGGTAAAGTGGAGTATTCCAGGGGAAAGGGTAGAGCCCTCCTCGACTCTTTGGTATAATAGCTATTGAAAAGGGAGCCTTCCTGTCGCCCTCGACAACAATCGCCAGCTTTACTTTATTACCCTAGTGGGTAAAGTGTTCGCAAATGGTCCAGGAGACCGGGGTTCAATCCCAGGTTAAGTCATACCAACGACTATTAAAATGGTACTTGATACCTCCTTGCTTAACACTCAGCAATATGAGGTATTTATCAAGGGTAAAGTGGAGCAATCCGGGGAAATGAGTAGCGCCCTACCCTACACCTCGGTGTAGTAGCTATTGAAAAGGGAGCCTTCAGGTCGCCCTCGACTTCGGTCGCCAACTTACACTAAAAAGCAGGTTCCTCATGAGGCTGATCCAGTAGCTCAACTTTAATATTCTTGATTTTCTTCATTTGTATTGCATTCTGATATTTCATCTCTATTCAAACGTTGTCAGTGGGCGATAACTTGTACTACAGTCTTTAATGACTATCAAAACTACATTCAACATTAGAATTTTGCACATTTAGAGCTTCTCAGAGAGAGAGAGAGAGAGAGAGAGAGAGAGAGAGATAGAAATAGAGTGAGAAAGAGAGAGAAAAAGATGAAGAGAAATAGGAAGAGAGAGAGAGAGAGAGAGAGAGAGAGAGAGAGAGAGAGAGAGAGAGAGAGAGAAAGAGAGATAGATAGAGAGAGCGAGAGAGAGAAAAGAATAAATTAATTTTTCAGAAGGTGAATGATTTGGTTTGCCCAACAGTGTAAAGATTATCAAATAGTTGTTTTGTTTTTGTTTTTGTTTTTGTTTTTGTTTTAGTTTTCTTTTACAAAGAGTCTTGAAAAAGTCCAGAAATTTAAAAAAAGAAATAAGTTTAGAACTTTTTTAAAAAATTGCATCGAAAAACAACGAGAAAATCACGATAAAAAATGATTACAAAAAAAGTAAAATGAAATTAACAGATTAAAAAAAAAAAGAATACTTACATGGCAAATAAGAGAGAGAGAGAGAGAGAGAGAGAGAGAGAGAGAGAGAGAGAGAGATTGATAGATATATAGATAGAGAGAGAGAGCGGGGCCAGAGAGAGAGTGCAAGAGAGAGAGAGAGAGAGAAGAGCGGAAAAAATAGTCAATATAAAGAAAATGAAGAAAACGTTTGATGTCAGGACGCTTACTTGCATGTCAGAACGGGGTTTGTTTCCGATATGACCAATTCTAATTTCCTCTCGGCTTATCACCCGCCATTTGTAAGAAAGGGATGAAATGACGGTTGCTCTAATTCATCTACGATCGACCAAAAGGAACATAAATTATTAATTAAAAAAAAGATGATGACGAAAGCTGAAGTTGTATAATGAAAAATACCAAAATCTAATTCAATACATTATGTTCTGTCAGAAAATTCGCGTAGGAAGAATAAGGAAAGAATATTAAAAACTTTTTCCTTCCTTTTCGTTTCATTTTTTAAAAATTCTTTGTACCTGCTCCTGCTTTCAAATTAAATTATTTGTTCCTTTTTTTATTCTATGTATCGTTTAATTTCTTTATTTCCTAGTCTCCTAGTGGCCATTCTTATTCATAAAAAATTGTCTAAGGACACACTAAGAATATTTTATAGAAATGAGCACGAAGTTACCAGAATGATTTAAATGTATTTTTATTTCTAAAATTGTAAACATTTTAAACTCTTATAGAACTCTAGACGGCCCGTAAACCTGGTGGGTTTTAACAAAGTTCTATAATTGCATTGATGCTTGAATCATTGATTTAATGACATGTCAGCCTGTCCAGTGTTATTTTATGCCACCAGGTAAAAGAATCAAGTTCATTATACTTCCTTGTGACATGATTTTTGTTTTTGTTCCATAAAGGTTTGCTATTTTTTTTTATTTTTTTATTTTTGCATATGGTTAACTGATATAAAGTATTCTTATCTAATTCAGTTTGGTTTGGTTGGGTTTGTTTTTATGGCATATCAACCATTATTGGTTACTTAACGCCAAATCCATCTTTTTCTTCCGGTTCTGATTCACGTGACCAGCTTCTGCTTGTTTATTCCGGAACGTCCTGCAATCACTTTGTTTACACAGCTGGAACATCTGGGTCGGTCAAGGGTTAGCATGCAGAACTAGGTCTAGTTTACATTTAGTTTTTTTGTATTTAAACATCATTTTATTAAATCTATTTCTGACAGTTTTAGCTCACTTCTGTACGTTTATTTTTCATTTGCTTGGTTGAATATTTTTCTATCTGCAAGAGTCTAGGTTTTTTCTCCTGAAGCTCTGTTGTCTTCTAGGTTTATATGCAGCTTCTTTCATTTTTTCCCGATTGTTTTAAACTTGCATCAAATATTAGTGAGGAATAACCTATTAGTGAGGAATAACCAATTGTTTAAGCAGATATATATGTAGATTTTCCGTTTTGGGCTTGTTAAAACATGATAATATTTCAAGTGAAATATTTCCGACTGGAGCCATTTTGTTGACTAGTCGAAAGTATCGGCCCAAATCTTTTGTTGCGAATGGCAAATGTTTACCAGACGAATCGTAATTGCTTACTGAAAATAAATCAGGTTTTTTCTTTTTCAAGTTCAACAGAAAGAGATTATCCTTAACAGCAGATATGACAGATATCCTACAACTAACAAGTAGATTCTCTTGATATAACATAATTCTTTTTGCTGGTTTCATTGACATTTCTCAATATTTATAAGTTTTTCCACAACTTTATGTTGAAAAAAAATTTGATTAATATTCAAACTAAACTATTCTAATTAATTTGAGGTATGTTCAATGAAGCCAGAAAGTTTAGCTATTTAAATATCCCGTTTTATCCCAGATTTCTGCATTGTTTATTTTTCTTGGATTAAAAATAAAGGAAAAGAAGTATTCTATGAATAGTGAAAACATATTTTCTGCCAGTGTTAATATGACAAAATACGAGTCTTATTATATTTCGAACCGTATTTTGACCATGCTCATTGTAGAACTAATTTCTGTTATTATTTTTATGATATTTGAAAAGGGGTATTTTGGCCGGCTCTTTATAATCACGTTACATACATACCATGCTTTATACTGAGTATAGAATACAAACACGATAGTTAGACTACTAACACGCAGTGCTTCTCTACACAACTTTTTTTTTATTTGTCTAAATTCATGAGACGAAGCTTGATGATTTTTATCATTAAACGTTTTCGGACTATTGTCTTCATCGTTATTGTTATTTCCACAACGTTTCGGCCGATATGTCCTCCGGCCTATTTCAGGTGTTTGTCGAACTAGGGAATCTTCACGGATCTTCGAACTACGTCCTTTATTGAATCCACGGGGATCACCTGTTCTAATTCCGTTAGCCATAACCGGGTACAAGTGTTAAGTATTCCTGTATTCTTACTCGCCTGCAGTCAGGATTGAAACTGCAACCTCAAGATGATGGTCTCCTTAGAAGCATAGGAAACCAACGCCTATAACAGTTACGCTGCTGGACAGAGTGAATTTTTGGGACTTATAAACTCTTTAAAAAGATGTTTACAATTTCGATTCACGTGACAACTGTTGCACAATCCATTTAAGCAGTTGTGTTTGCTTCCTGGAGATCTGTATTCGACTCATCGGCGCATTCTTCTACATACTATTTGATATTCCTTATTTGGACATAATTATATTTTATTAAGTATTCCTATATAATACTAATAATCTGAAGTATATCTATGTGACCGATAGATGAGAGCCAAGGATTCAATGTCAAAGTGTACATGGAAGTTATTGTGACGAAGGTAGAGACTTCATCCTCTTCCATAACCCCAGGACTAGAGCCTCACCACTGTATACTGTTTAGTGCTTGGTTGGTTGGTTGGGTTTTATGGAATATCAACTTTGAAGGTTTCTTAACGCTAAATCCATTTTTATGTAAATAATGGGTTCTATTTCAAACAATTCAGATTAACAGGAGTACACAAATCAATTGTCAAAAACATTTCTATTTCAAACTATTCAGTTTATTCAAACAGTTCTAATTCAGTTTATTCACTTTAGTATTTAATTCACTTTAAGTTACGCACAGTTAAATGTCAAACGAGTTATATGTTAAACAAATCAGTTTAGTGTAAATATAGTTTCAATGTCAAAAAACGATTCTATTTCAAATAATTCAATTTAGCATAAGCACGCAGTTTAAATGTAAGTATGGTTTGATTGTCAAAAACATTCCTATATTAAGCAATTCAGTTTAGTCAAACAGTTCAGTTTAGCATAAGTATGCCGTTATTTCTATTTAAGCCATAGATAGGGGCCTATCAGGTTCTACCACTCCAGGCCAGAGTGGACCTGGGAGCGATGGCAATGAAGGAGTGCTCCGTATTCCCCAAAGCCCCAGCATTACTGGAACCTCGCCATCAGATTGTTTATTGTCATATCCAGGATACTCGTTGGTGGGGTGGGGGGTGGTTCTTACCCCTCAGCAGAGATGCAGTCGTTGTATTTTACAGCCCCAGTTTAGAGTGATTCTCATTGTTTTTGTATAAAGTGTATTAAACTCTGTGACAATATCACGAATATTAAGTTCCATTAGTCAATGTGAATAAGCAATGGCTGTTGGTATAATAAACAAGCGAGAAAGAAGAGAGAGAGAGAGAAAAATGAAAGGGGAGATCAAGAGAAAGTGAAAGAAAGAGTAAATGAGGGAGATAGCTTGAGAGAGAGAGAGAGAGAGAGAGAGAGAGAGAGAGAAAGTGAAAGCAAAAAGAATTAAGATAGAGAGTGAAAGAAAGAGAACGACGAAGATGGGGAAATAAGGTGGAAAAGAGAGAGAGGGAGAGTATGAGTTAAAGAAAGAGGAAATAAAAGACAGAGAGAGAAAGAGAAAATGATAGAGGATAAGTGAAAGTAAGAGAAAATGAGAAAGAGAGAGAGAGAAAGAGAGAGAGAGAGAGAGAGAATGAACGAAAGAGATGATTTTAGAGAGAGAGAAGGGGTGGAAGAAAAAGTAAATGAGGACTGGCAAAAATGGAAATGAGAGAGAGAGAGGGAGAGAGAGAGAGATTGAGAGAGGGAGAGAGAGCGTGAAAGAAAAATTGAGAGAACCAGGTTAAGAAAGAGGAAATGAGAGAGAGAGAGAGAGAGAGAGAGAGAGAGAGAGAGAGAGTGATAAAGAGTTAAAGAAAGAGAAACAATCACATAGATAGATAGATAGATAGATAGATAGATTCTAACGCCCTTCCTGTTTCTAATACTATTCTGTAAGGGTGTTATGAGGTGAGTTAATTTGAAGAATTCTGACTGAATCATTGAGATGAGGCATTATAATTAAGCAAGAAGGGACATTTGACTTAAGAATCAGAAATTCTACAACTTAATTATGCTATAAATTGTACCACAAGCTATTTGTTCTTGTCGAGTTGAAGAATGAGACAAATGAAATTAAATTTAAGACTCCAAGTTTCCACTACAAAATTGTCTTTTGGGATTATGGGCCTAATTGATATAAGCATTGTTTAAAGTGTGTCGAATTTCTCAGTTAGTAAATCCCTGTGAAGGTATAATATGGTTAACTGGGAGAAACCACTAACATTATGAGAGCGAATTAACTCGGAAGGATTAACTGATATGAGATAACATCGAATCATGGATAACGAAATGCAGATAATCTAGAAGGTTTTAAGCTTCGAGAGACACTTGAAGAAGGACGGGTAGTTGCTTGGTTTTACGGCATGTGAATTCTCCTTAGATTAATTAATGTCAAGGTCAGTTATTTTTTTCTTTTTCTTGCAATTATTTGGTTTCAAGTATTTGAGAGGTGCTTGTCGGGTAATGGGTATCGTCGTAGTAAATGGATACGGCGACCCGGGTTCAACTCTTGGAAGAGGCTGATAAAATTTCAGATAGCTGTAATACACTGAGGAAAAGTCTGAAATTATTCTTTATCCAACTAGGTGTTTGTAGTACAGCTGACTTGGTACCTTAAATTCGGTAAAGCAACCAGTCTGGGCGAAGTAAAACTCAGAATCCAAACTTGTTAAACACTGATTAAAAAACAACCTAATGTCAAATCCCATTCATGAAGAACGGTTAAACAGATGCCTCTTTGGTTTTACGTATCTACGGTCAATCATATGATAAGGATAGTAATGGGGATACCAATTGTGATTGGAGCACTTGGAACGGTTCCTAAATTATTGCAAAGAGGACTGGAAGAGTTGGAAATCAGAGGATGAATCGAGACTATCCAGAATACTGCATTGTTAAAATCTGTAAGAATATCAAGAAAAGTCCAGGAGTCCTGATGAAACTTGCTGCCACTCAACCTCCAGAGAAAGACCATCAGCTGAGCCTGGTGTGAAGAGCTCACCAGGAGTGAAATAATAATATACACAAACCAGAATCTGTCCCTGAAAAGGAGACACATACACTTCTCTGTATTTTTATAAAAACGAATCACTCAATACAAGGCAGAAGACCCGAAAAAGTAGTAATTAACAAGAAGAAAAAATCGTTTTAGCCTTTCCTGCGGGCCACAGTTAAAGACATTGGAAAGATAAACAAATACTTGGAACTCAACAGATGGGAGAAAAATATGGAGCCAGAAATCGGTAAAAGACATTGAAAAGATTAACAAATACTTGGAACTCAACAGATGGGAGAAAAATATGGAGCCAGAAAGTGGCAAAAGACATTGAAAAGATTAACAAATACTCGGAACTCAACAGATGGGAGAAAAATATGGAGCCAGAAAGTGGCAAAAATAATTGTGGGTAGTGCCCTTGGAACGGTCACCAAAGGCCAGGAGGAATTGAAGATAAAAGAAAAGTTGAGACAATCCAGACCACAGAGCTGTCAAGATCAACTGCAATACTTAGAAGAGTCCTGCGGACCAGAGAAGACTTGTCGCCACTTAGTTTTCCGTGAAAATCACTAGTTAAAACTGGTGTGGAAAACTCGTATAGAACTGAATAATTTATAAGCTATTATAACAGTAATGCGCTTCGTTTAATCGGTCAGGTCTGACTTCCAAAGCGCAGTTTCTTCCAAGCAGCTATCGTATCGATACTGCTATATGGATGAACTGCGTAGACGCTAACTAAACGTATGGAGAAAAAGTTTGACGGCTACTACACAAGAATACTGCGAGCAATATTGAACAAGTCCTGGAGGCAGCATCATAAAAAGGAGCAGCTGTACGGACACCAAGCACTTATCACGAAATCTATCAAAATTAAACAAAGCAGACATGCGGCACACTGCTGGAGAAGTAAGGACGAGCTCATAAGTGATGTACTCCTGTGGACCCCTTCACATGGACGACCAGCTCGAACCTACATACAGCAGCTCCTTTTTGATACGGGAAGTAGCTTTGAAGACCTATCGGAAGCAATAGACAATAGGGAGGAATGGCCTGAGAGGGTCCGGGATATCCGTGCTGATAGCGCGACTTGATGGTGATGATGATAACTGTATTAAACTATTCTTAATGCAAATACTTTGCACAGGTTTATATGGTTTCAAGTATTCCTATCTATTACAAGTAATTTTCAAACAGATCTGGTGTTTAAATTAATATATGGTAATGATAGTGGCCGACTGATGACGACATTTTTGGAGAGGGGAGATCGGGTAGAAACTTAGATACCGGGTGCCTGTAATGAACTCTTTCATCCTAGAATCCTCATCTCCAGTAGATTTTTGAAAAGTTTGTAACTCGTTGGTTCGCTGTGTAACCAAGTAGAATTTGTGTTATTCGGCTCTTGTTCGAGGCAATATAATATTTTTTGCCGGAATTCGAGTCCCCGGGTTATTCAGGTCAAGCCCTACATCGGATATTTTTGTAACCAGCAGTTACCATTCTGCTGTCTGTAGTCAGTCGGTCGCAAGTAAAACCAATTAACAACTATATTATGAAAATCGGAAATAGGATTTGATCAACAGATAGGAACCTAACAGGTACTACCAAATTGGGTTAGAGTTGTCCAGGGAGTAATGGAATTAAAGCAGTGACAACTCACCCCAAACCGGAGGCTAACCAGCGGATCCGGTTAACTGTTATATCTAGGAAACCGCTAAGCGATATGGTCATCCTCATTCGGAAATGGAATCGACAACCCGATTTCAAATTCTGAATGTGGCTGTTTTTGCTCTACGTTGCGCTAATGTCCTGGGGAAACGCATGAATCAACCAGTCTTCTTCTGGGTATTGGGAAATAGTAAGGCATGCTGGGTTCTTTAACCTTGAATAAACAACCAGGAGAATGAAAACACTGCATCTGAACCAGGTGTTTCCCGTTTGAAAGATTGACGTGCTGTTGCGAAGGGGTTGGTTAAATACATACCCAGTACACCATTTAATTCACGTTGGTGTGGAATTTTAAACCTTTTACAAAAAACGTCATTAGCATATTGTTAGCCCCACCCTCACAGCAAGTAAGATAGCCTGATAGCAAAAAAATCATACACGATTATAACAGCTAAAAAGAGGCTGTTTGTGGATGCGCTCATAGGGTAATGGTTATCGACGAAGGAAATGGACACGACAATCATAGAACCTGGGTAAGTTCGTTTTCATTTCACTTAGCGCTAATACCTTTGGGAAAGTTAAAAATCAAACTATTTTTCTTCCAGTTTGGCTGAGTAGTGGGGCTGGCGAGGCTCTTTAACCTTGGTATAGCAATCAGCCAAAGAGAAAGAAAAAACTCTGAATTCAAACCAGTTAAACGGCATTTAGAAATTGGCCTTGTGTCACATCCTGCTTGCTCACAGGCGTTGGTTAATATATACTAGTCGGTGTACATCAATACGAAGAATGGTTAAAGCGATGGACTGCAGAATCGTAGCACGCGAGTTCGTACTCCAGTCGCGCTATTACGTTCATTTTCGGTCAAATACACTTGGGAAAGGTACGAACCCCCTTATCCTATCAGCTATGGGTTAAATAGTACCACGACTGTTCTTCTAGGAGAATGGCTTTGGCATTAAATAACCTGCAAAGGTTGATATGCCATTAAACAAAGAAACCAAAGAAACCAATCAATACGAAGAGCGATTCTCATATCAGATTTCAACTCTTATAAAACGTAGCAATGCTGACTACTTCAAAATAACAATAGTTTTTATAATATGTAACAAAAGAGGGGGGCAGCAACTGTTTCTTACTTTTTTTTTTTGTTACTGACCGTGTGTTCGTTAGAATGGATGAAGGATACTTCATGAAGAAATATGAATAAATTTCTAATCTACGAATAAGGTTAAAAAATTTAATGACTTCTTATTGTGGACTCTGTCTGCAATTATCAATATTGCTCGAATAGGTCAGTAATATTAAAGAAGAATGTATCATTCACATAAATATTCTTTTAACAATCATCCGTGACCCAATAAAAATAAAAATGAGTCGGGAATTAAAAAAAAAAAAAAAAGAACGCCGAAGATAATTTAACAAACTTATCTAACAGAAAATGGTTTGGTTTGGTTTCTTTATTTAATGGCATATCAACTCTTTTTAGGTTATTTAATGCCAAAGCCATTCTCCTAGAAGAACGGTAGTGGTACTATTTAACCCATAGCTGGGATGATAAGGGGGTTCATACCTTTCCCAAAGGTATTTGCCCCAAAGTGAACGTAATAGCGCGACTGGAGTACGAACTCGCGTACTACGATTCCGCAGTCCATCGCTTTAACCATTACACCACGAGGACACCACCTCTAACAAGAAATCTTATTCGCTTGAATGCGAATGAAGATAAAACGATAAAGTGGATTAAACATGAACATTGCAAACAATTCAAACAATTCTTATCTTACAAACAGGAGGGGCCCGTGGTGTAATGGTTATCGTTGTAGGAAATGCACACGGTGATACGAGTTCAAATCCTGGACGAGACCGATTGCATTTCACATAGCACTAATACTCTTGGGAAAGTAATGAATCCAATTATTCTTCCTCCAGCTATGGGTAAATAGTAGGGTAGACTGGGCTCTTCAGTCTTGGTGAGCCAACTAGTCTACGAGAAGGAAAAATCTCAATTCAAACCTGTTAAACTTCGCTTAAAAATTGACCTTGTGTCATATCCTGCCCGAGCGGAGGGGTTGGTAAATATGATTTCAAACACTTAAGTTTTTGGGGTGGTATGTGAAGTGTGGTTGTATAATGTGACAATAATATCAATAGAACAAAGGAGTTCGTTATTGTCTAATATCACTGAAGATTTCATAAATGTCTTTCTTTTCTCTTTTCTTCACTTCTTTTGTTTGCCATAAGAGGGTCTTTTCAGTTTCATCTTTCAAACGGTTGCTGTTCTGAGCTTATTAGCAATATAGAGCTTGGTTAATTCAGGATGTATTTTCGGGTTCCTTAACCTTTTCTATTATTTCTCCCGGTTTCTTCATTTGAGAACTAAGCTGGGTGTCTGCAGTGGATGAGTCGGCCATTTCAATCATTTTCCATCCTGGGCATTTTCACATGTGTCTTTTGACGGGTAAGTTGGACATCAAATGAATTTTTCCGTTCGCCTTTTTTCCTACGCGAACCCTCCAGTTCTCGTCATGTGCCGATTTTGATACAGTCTTTAGCCCTCATGCTCAGACCACTATGTCAATTACAGATTCCTCAGGGACGAGTCTAAAGTTTCGTCTATTCCCTGTAACCTACTTTCAATGAAGGTCAATCCACTATTTGACTTCACACAAGAAATCTGTTGTCATGCTCTGGGACAAAAACTACGACCTGTATCATTTTGTTTTTTGACACAATTTTGATGTAGAGTATTAATCATGTTAAACTGTTTCCTATTGAATTAATTGTGATTGTATTGAGATAAGTTGGGAAAAAAAGAGATCATACGGTATTACCGTTACCATGTAACTCAGTACGATCTGTCTAATATTACTTGGAGAGGATATAGATTCTGCTTGAAAAAACCTCCCATTTTCCTGACAGATATTATGAATAGAAAATGCTAGGAATAGTAACAGAAAAGCAAGAAAAAAGTTATGTGACAATATTATGATATGATTTCTTTCTTATCATAACGCCCTAACAGATATTTAGGTATAACAGCTATCAGTATGTCTCTTGCAGAAGGCTAAGACTCCTCTCAATATAATTGTGGTCCTGTGTAGGATATTAAATTATTGCTAAGTAAGGCACCAGTTTTTAAAATGTAGGGAGTGTGGATTAATCCTTTAGTGCAACTACTCTCAAGTCCACCCTGAGCCGGTGTTAGTGAAGGTACAATAATAGGGTCAAATAGATCAGTTTAAAAATTATTATTAAAGAATATTCAATGGGACAGCGAACAAAACAAGACTTAAAAAGTAAGAACCATGAAACTATGAAAATGAAGGTACAATTAACGTGAACCCCTAATCTCTTGTCCTAAAATAACCTGAGACAGATTGACGTGTCGTTAAAAATCAATTAGTCTACAACTGCAATGAGCAACACAAATCAGCAATAATAATATAGAATAAGTCTAAAAATATTTATTGCTTGTTTTAAATAAATCCACCGAGTCCATTTCCTTCGACGATAACTATTACACCACGGGCTCCTCCTAAGATATGAGTAAGATATGATAGGCACTACTGGTAAAGTAAAGACGAACAGAAAAAGAACGTTCTGCTTCGCACTCCTGCACATGGACACACCAGTGTTGGCCGACCAGCAAAAACTTACATTATCAGCTGTGAACGGACACTGGATGACGTCTAGTCGACTTTACAATAAAAATAACTCTTAGGGAAGGATGCCGAGAGAGCGCCAAAGGAATCAGTGCAGTTGGTGCGTCTTGATGATGACTTTGATGGAGTCTAATCTATGACGAAAACTTATGTCCAGTTTTTGTCTTGGAGGAAACTTCTATAAATGAATCAGCTTCTTAAATAATTTAGATACGAAAAGCATTTGTTTTGCTGCAGCTGAAATTTGAGCTCAGAATCCAGCGGTCATTTTGTTTCTTATTCGCTCTAGATGCCATGTGTATTATTACTGATTTTACATCTTGGTGTATCTTTTTATATATATTTTTATATTCAGATGAAAGGTCGTCAATCAACAATTGAAATTCAATAAATGATCTGGATTTTTCTCAAGGGGATTGCACAAGGCAACGCTACTTAAAGTTGCATATTTTCTAAGAAACCAATTGTGATTGGTGCTTTCATGGCCTATTACCATGATTTTATTTACTGACTACTGAATCTGGTGTAACGTAGGCATTTGAATAGGTATCTAGCAAGTATCGCTTCGTACGTCGTCACTCAGGCATATATCAGAGGACAGGAAGGTTGATAAAGAAAAAACAACACAGAGACATAAGTATTTTCTTTTAGGGTTTATAGTTGGCTCACTAACGTGAGTTGTCAGATAAGAGAGAGACAGACTGGTTGATATTTTCTATTAAAATCTTGAGATTAAACTTAGGTTCAACTTTCTTTAACGCCCGTCGCTTCAATTCTCCCTCCAAAACACGAGCCGTCCCCTCACTTCCACGCTTTTGTGTCGTGAGCTGAAACATCCGCTTCCTCTTGCACATGCACACAAGATTTCAGAGCCCCAGTTTTCCTTAGTTATTTTTACTACAACAACTGTCTTTCCCTTGTTATTCGACGACTACTGTCTACTTTATTTATTTATTTATTCGTTTTTCTATGAACCATTTAATTACGTTACACTGGAACTATTCTGTTATCAGAGGGTCAGGGTATTTACCCTCGATCGACAATCTTTTCGCCTCAGGATCGTAAAGGCAAATCCAGATTTATCCAATTTGTTGTCTCGCACTTGCTTCCCCGTTCACACAACACATTCTTCTCTGAGTCTCACATGATTAAGCCCTGCTTAGGCAGTAAAAAATGATGGCAGATCTCTGGTCGGGTGATCACTCTGTTCGATTTGCTGCCATTTTGAATATAGTCAAAAGAAATATTTCATGAAGATGAAAATAAATTTTGCCATAAACCAATTCCAAAGAATGCCGAGTGTACATTTATGGGAAAAAATAACTAAAAAAGTTTTTTGATTTTATAAAAAAATTCCTCTAATTTACTGAATGACATTCATTGATAGATAGATAAAATAAATTAATTACCCTAGCATAGCAATTTTTTTCAAACGTATTCTTCTTTAGAATGATGCTAGCTAAAAAGAGTTCCTGTTTCTGTGAGTGCAAAAAAAAGGTAGAATTATTTGATTTTATTAAACTTTAGTGATATGTATGCATTTATGCAACTCTCACTATCAATGTGACACAAGACCAATTTTAAAGCGTAAGTTGCTACTTTGAATTAAGAGTTTTTCTTCTGTAAAGAGTTTAGTTTACTCTACAATTAAACCAACGCTTGAGATTCAAACAGCTTCTATTAGAATACGCAAAGAGGATAGGTCACCTCAGGTTGTGTAATGGTTAACAAGTTAGATCAGCTGACTATTAGTTGTGAGTTCGATACACAATACTTTTGACCTTCTGCAATATGTATACTAAGCTTAGTAAATGACTCAATTTAACATTTGATAAGGACTTTTTTTTATTAGCATTATTATGAAGTGTTAACATTTCCCGAGACAACCTGTATGAAAAAGTATGTGGAAAGATATATTTATTTCATTTCTTTCTGTTTTACTTTTTTTTCTCTGCCTGGTTTCCCGCTCCTCTGCCTTTTCTCTCGTGTGACCTTCTCCGTTATTTAAGAACACGTTTCCATTTTTTCTCCACAAAAAAAACAAAAACAAAAAAAAACAAAAAGAAACAAAAAAAACAACAAAAAACTATCAAATGCTTCCAACCATCTTTACCCATTGAAGAAGACCCGCCGTTCATTTCTCCTGCGCTCTCTCAGCATTTTTCGCGCCAATATGTGTTTCTCTCGCTATCGTCTGTTCTTTTCGCCGATCCCATGCCGAACCTGACTCTCATTGTAATCATTCAATCACTGACTTATTTTTTTCCGATTAAAAAGAGTAAAATATGAGAGAGGGGTGATTCGTTTATTTTTACCCTTCATTTGGCAGGGACCGGGATTATTATTATTATTATTATTATTATTATTTATTTATTTATTCGTTTATCTTATGCGAGGTAGAGTTGGGGCCGTGTCGATTTTTCCATGAGCGTACTTGCTTTTCCCCTATTGCAAGTACTTCTGCTTGGCAACAATGAATGGTAATCGATATTTTTGTCAATCTTTCCCACCCTAATCAATATCAATTTTTAGAGAAGGAAAGAGAAGATAAAGAAAAATCCCGTTGCCTGTGACCTTTTTTTAATTGGATATTTTGTTTTCATTTTTATATTTTGGGGGGATTTCATTCACGATTTTTTCTTTATTTTTTGTTCTTTCTTTCTTTCTTCGGGTTTTTATTGTTCACTCTTTTTTTCTTTATTTGAATTTCTTCCACCCTATCTATCTTTCTTTGTTTTTCTTCCTTCTACTCTGTTTGTTAATGCGTTTCTTTCTTCTTTCTTTAAATTATGTTTTCTTTTCTTGAACATCTTTCTTTCTTCCTTTCTTTCTGAAATATTTTTTCTTTCTAGCTCTTATTATTTTCTTTGTCTTGCTTTCTTTTCTTTTCTATCTTGGTTTTACTTGCATACTCTTTCCTTTCCAGCATGATCTCTTTCTTTCCTTTTTTACTTAAACTTCTTGTTTTCTTTTTTGCGTCTTCTGCGTTTGATTGTCTGTTCTTGTCATAGAGTAATCATTCTCTTCTTTCATCAAGTTCATATCTTTCAACGAAAATTTTCCCGTCCTTTTTTTATCTTTCATACTTTTATTTTCTATATATTTATATCTTTCATACGTAATTCTATTTTAAAGATTATCTCCTCATTACATAATCTTAACTGAATAAAAAAAAAAGCACATATACAAAGCAGGATGAATATGTAGCACCAATATATAAAAAAAGCAGGATATACCCACATTGAAGTGTGATACATTCAGATTTTAAGGATGTGGAGTTGGGTAGAATATAACTTTTACCCTTTGCAGAAATAATTAAGAATTTTTGTTGGGAATACGATTCCATTAAAATCAAGTAAGTGTCCGGTATGAGACATTAAACTGCATATGATGTTGAGGCTCCAGTCCCGAATCTCTGGGGATTGCAGAGAATCTCTTAAATGCTTTCACTTCCAGGGGTTCACCGTCCTGAATGATAGTAACTGTTAGAAACCAATTTATGAATCAAATCGATCTTTTTGAAAAGTATTCGTATTTGATATTGAAATACCATATAAATGTATGTAATTTGTTTTTAGAATAGTTACTCAGTGTTATAATCGTTGACTAAGGATTATCATTAGTTACTTGAAACCATATATCTGTGCACAAGCAAATGATTATTTGAGTGAGATATGAAGTTCAATAACTAAGATATTATGTAAAAAGAAGAAAACAGAAAGAAGAATAATTATAAATTGATGAGAAAATTTATAAATGATATCAAAGTTCACCGACGAAATTTGATCAATGAATAAAATGTTCTAAGATATGAAATTACGAAAATTTTAGGGGGAAAGTATATCTTGAGAAAATATTTCAGGTCATCATCAGGGTGGGAATTTTGAATTCAATATAATGGTTAAACGATACAGAAAAATAGGCGTAAATTTTTTTTTTTAAATTACGTCTTGAAACGGAAACATTTTTTAAAGGCTAAGGAGAAACAGTGTATCGGTTTGTATTCGTGAAGAAATGTAATAGTCAAGGGGAGGTTCAAATAATAACACGACTCGGAAATGAGTGATAAGAAATACATTGAAAGAAAATAGTACATACATAGAGGATAGCTGGGAGAAACCCCTCCTCAGCGTAATACAATCATGAATATTACCGTTCTTGGTGACGGATCGCCGAGACTGCGCAGAAGAGAGCTTAGCCGGTATATGTCACATGAGGGCGAGTCCATCTTTAGGGGAAACACCCCAACAAGAAAGAAAGAAAAAAGAAGCGAAAGAGGAAAAGACAAATAAGAAGGAAAAAGAGGGAAAAAGAAATAGTGTGAAGAAAAAAGGAAATCATTTAGTTTGGTTTGGTTTGGTTTGGTTTTATGGCACATCAACCATTATAGGTTATTTAATTCCAAATCCATTTTTATACATACGAGTAAAAAGTAAAGTTGGTGACCTTAGTCGAGGGGGACACAAAGGCTCCCTTTTCAATAGCTACTACACCAAGATGTAGGGGAGGGCGTTACTCCGTTTCCTGGATTGCTCCACTTTAACCTTGATACGTACCTTATTATGCTGAGAGAAGCAAGGCGGTACCAAGTATCATTTTTTGAGTTTTTGGTATGAGTCGACCTGGGATTGAACCCCGGTATCCCGGCAAACACTCTAACTGTTAGGCCAATGAACCGGTATACATATAAGCACTACTGTTAATAGTCTTTGTTTACTCATAGTTAAATGTCAAAACATGTCTTTTTAAACAATTCAGTTTAGCATAGGAACACAATTTAGTTCTATTTGACTCATTCACAAGACCCTATCAGATGCTATTACTCTAGGTCAGAGTGGACCAGGAAGTGATAGCAATGAAGATGTAGTCTGTATTTCCCAAAGTCCCAGCTTTACTGGAACCTCACCGTCAGATTGTTTAGTGTCAAATCTAGGACACTCGTTGGGGGAGGGGTCTTACCCCTCTGCAGAGATGCAGTCGGTGTATTCTACAGCACTAGCCGAGTGGGTAAAAGAAGAAATGATTATAAATAGATGGAAATAATTACAGAAAAACCTACAGTTGTATACAAATTGTGACTCTTTGGTAGAAACATCAAAACTATACCGGAGGGTGTAAATCATTCGCTGCCGAAATAGATTGATAGATACTTACCTGACTTTTTAGTTGGACCACCTGGCATTCGTGCTAGATGGGGTATCACGGTCATTGATAGATTCGAGGCTAAATGGCCTCCGGTTTCGACCAGGCCCTTTCGGGTGGGCAAAGAATCACGAATAAACACAGGATAGCACTAGACCTCTGGGTCTAGTTCAAGCTACGAGCAGGCATACGTGCCGCACTCATATTGCACTTAGTGAGTCCAAGTCCCAGCTGGGTCATCTGGTTCATATTGCATTCAGTAAAACTCTTATCAACATAGTCCAGTAGGGCACGAGTCTCAGCTTGTGCCCAACTTCCCTATTCCCTAAAAAACATCATAAAAAAGACCTTGTGTCAAATTCTGTCTGATGAGATGCAGCGATAAATGAATAACGTGGATTGATTGATTAATTGGTCGATTAACTTTAAACGTATGTCAAACAGTCTGTGGTTATTTTATATCTCGAAGTGAGGAAACCGCGTTCAATTAATAATTATATTGACATTTTTCGTGTGGTTGTTTATCAGAGAGTTTTTTTTTTTGGTTTTTTTTTACATAAATAGACTGCAACTGATTTTTAAACAGATTCATTTGACCCATAGTTAGGAACATAACAAGCAGAAAAACTCCAGGTTAAAGTGGACGTACGAGTAATGGTAATGAAGGGATACTTCACTCTTGCCATATTTTTGGAACTTGAACCTTTTAGGGTGTCCTCGTTGTGTAATGGTTAAAGCAATGGACTGCGGAATCGTAATATGCGAGTTTGTACTCCAGTCGCGCTATTACGTTCACTTTCGGGCAAATACCCTTGGAAAAGGCATGAACCCCCTTATCCTCCCAGCTATGGAAGATTAAATAGTACCACTACTGTTCTTCTAGGAGAATGGCTTTGGCATTAAATAACCTAAAAAGAGTTGATATGCCATTAAACAAGGAAACCAAACAAAACCTTGAACCTTTTAATCAGATGTATTTCAGTGTTATGTCTAGGAGACCACTTTTTTGTTGGGGGAAGTGTCTTGGTGATACAATTTCCACACAAGAGGGAATCTCTCTGAAACTGGTAGACAAATTCACCTACCTAGGAAGCAGTGTCTCATCAACCGAAAAAAGACATCGACACGCGGCTAACAAAGGCATGGACAGTTATCGATAAGCTATCGATCATATGGAAATTAGACCTGACCGATAAAATAAAACGCAGTTTCTTTCAAACAGCGGTCGTGTCGATGCTGCTGTATGGATGCACTACTTAGACGCTAACAAAAAGGCTGGAGAAGAAGCTAGACGGCAATTGCGCAAGAATGTTGCGAGCAATATTGAACAAGTCCTGACGGCAACACCCCACAGGGCACCAACTATACGGCCACCTACCTCCATCACGAAAACTATCCAAGTTAGACGAACCAGACATGCAGGACACTGCTGGAGAAGCAGGGGCGAGCTCAAAAATGATGTACTCCTATGGACTCCCACTTATGGCCAAGAAAAAGCAGGACGACCAGCTCGAATATACATACAGCAGCTATGTGAGGATACGGAATGTAGCCCTGAAGACCTGTCAGAGGCGATGAACGATAGGGAGAAGTGGCGAGAGAGGGTCAAGGATATCCGTGCTAGTGGAACGACATGATGATAATGATGATGATGGTGATACAATCAGTGGATTCAATAACTCCAATAATTGTACGAGGTAAATTATTTTATTGGAAAGGAATATCTGATATCATATAACTGTGCAAAAAAGCTTTTAATGAAGAGCTAAACAAAAACTTATCTATGAACGTACAATATATGCATAACCACCAGACATAAAATAAGACTCGACCGATTGGCATGCCATTAAAATCAATGAATTTTTTAAATATCTGATTAATTCAATGAATTCTTTTTCTCAGACATTGTATTAAAATTGCATATATTGTGACGAATTCTATTTTTTTGCAACTCTACATAATTTTTTTTCAGTTAATACTGAGTCGATATTTTTCGATTTAATTTATTGAATCTGAAATTATATTTAGATTATCGTACTTGGAATATTGCATAAAATTCTACTTTTCAGAGAGTGACTGCCCTGAAAATCCGCACTGAAGAAATCCTTTTTTTAAAGATTTCATTCAAACTTGACGTCAAAACAAGTAAAGGGTGTTATTGTGTGATATCCCTTTATGTCTTGCCTAATCGGCTGGGGCTATAGAATACACTGACTGCACCTCTGCAGAGGAGTAAGAACCCCCAGCGAGTGTCCTGATATGACACTAAACAGTCTTATGGTGAGGTCCCAGTAATTATGGGGCTTTGGGGAATACGGAGCACCTCTTCATTGCCATTGTTCCCAGGTCGACTCTGGCTCTGCGTGGTAGCACCTGGTAGGGCCCTATCTATGTGTTAAATAGAACTAATGGCATACTTATGTTAAACAGATTTGTTTGATTAAACTGAAGAGTTTGAAGTTGTAATGATTTTGACAATTAAAACGTACTTACATTTAAACTGCGTGAATATGCTAAACTGAATTATTTGAAATAAAACTGCTTTTAGATATTGAAACTGTATTTACACTTACCTGGATTGTTTAACATAGAACTGTTTTGACATTTAACTGTGTGTAAACAAAATCTGTACTTATACTAAACTGAATTAGCTGGACTAGAACTGCTTGACTAAACTGAATAGCTCGAAATTGAAGTGTTTTTCACAATTAAACTGTACTTACATTTAAACTGCGTGTTTATGCTAATCTGAATTGTTTGAATTTGAACTGTTTTTGTCTTTGAAACTGTACTTATTCTGAACTGAATTGTTATAACTGTTTGAATAAACTGAATAGTTTGAAATAGAAATATTTTTGACAATTAAACTGTGTACTTATGCTAAACTGAATTGTTTTAAATAGAACTGATTATTTGCATAAAAATAGATTTGGCTTTAAATAACCTACAAAGGTCGATATGCCATAAAAACCAACCAACCAAACCAAAACACTTATCTCAATGCTTAAGACCAATAAGTATGGACAAGGATCGATCTCGAAAAAAAACTAAATGCGCGTCCGAATAAAACTATCCTGTTGGGTTAAAACGTGAAACATCACTTCTCAAAAGATGGCAAATTACTTCCCTTTTCGGTTTTTTCTTTCTTATTTTCCAATCACAAAAATGCATTTCTTTGCTTTTCTCTTTTTGTTGTTTTGTTGCATGCTTTCTTTCATTTATAATTCCAGTTTTTGACTATGATGTTAATACGTTTGGCCAAGAAGCAAACATGTATCCCAAACATTTTTAGATAAGGAAAAAGAATGCAGCATTTCGAATTCAGAAGAACGATATAAAGTTGTTCTTTATAAAATCACGGTAAACGATTTCCGTGTGCATATATACTACGAAGGAGTCTTTCAGAAGAAATAAATGACGTTGAAAACTCTCAATAGCTCACAATTTTAAGCGGAAGATATCAAACGTTCATTTTCAGCCACAACTAGAAATTCTCTGTTAATCTACACAAGACTCATTTGTGTGTCAATTTTAAAGGTATTTGTTGACTGCTAAAAATAATATATATATATATATATATATATATATATATATATATATATATATATATATATATATTTGTTTGTATCGGCTTTCACCATGGTCGGGTTGAACCGGCTTCCTCCCGAGCAAGTTACTCATTGAAGAAGATACTTTGGGATTGGATTGAGGGAAGGGTCCCAAGTCCTACCCAGAAAACGCCCTCTTAGCCGTAAATTTTCCTCAGACGCATTGACAGAGAAACCCGAGGCCGCCTGTTACCGGAACAGTCCCCTCCTGGATTTTTACCAGAGCGTCTTTAGCCGGGTTGCTGCCCAAATACCGCTGGGTGCCAAACCAATTCAGCTTGGGTGGACCAACCAGGAACCAAAGTTCCCGACGACATAGCTCTGGCACTACCCGTTGCCACAGCCCTATCATATATATATATATGTATATATAAAGTTTGATCTGTTCTTCCTAAAGTGAACTTGTTATTCTTTTCATGATATTCTTTTTTTATTTTGTTATTTTACTTTCTGTAAAATTAATCTAACATATATTTGTGTTTTGTTTTTCTTTCTTTCTTTCTTTTTTCCATTCTTTGATTTTTCCTATTTTTTATTTCTTTTTTTATTGATACTGGCTCTTTCTTTCTTTCTTTCTTTCTTTCTTTCTTTCTTTCTTTATTTATTTATTTATTTATTTATTTGCTGTTTGTGTGCAATTTCTTTGTGAATGAAAGTGTTGTGTAACAAATGCGTTTCTTCATTGATTCTCCTTCTCTGTATTAAAATGGCGTTCATTCTAAGTATTCCGGTGTTTGTTTGTTTGTTTGCAAGCTTCTTTTTTTTCTTTTTTTCTTTTTTCTTTCTTTCTTACAATCATGTTCTCTTTATTTCTCCGTTTCTTATTGCTCTCCTTCAAATCGACAAACATTTCTTTCTTTCTTGTTTTTATCTTTTTGTTTCCCTCTCTAACTCATCGTGTCCTTCTATATTACTTTCCTTCTTTTCCGCTCACGTTTAAATATCGATATGTCCATATGCATTCCAATGTCCCGCATTTTTATGTTCCTTTTTTCTCTTTTGACTTGCTCTCTATTTAAAAACCTTTCTTCCATCAGATATTCATTACATTTTTCAGTTCGTGGTTTTTCTTTGGCTTTCATATTATTTTCATGTCAGCGTGAATCCCTTTTATCTTTGCGTCCCTCACAGTGTTCTTTTTAATAATCCCCTTCCTTTTTAACCCACATTTCTTGTTTTCCTACCGGCCCCTGCAACCATTCTATTACAGCCCCTAAAGTGGGCATATGATCCTTTTTTATTAGAATTCTGCCTTGTTGTTCTTGTCCTGATTCTTTATTTGTGATCGGTCAGCTCTCTTATCTTTTCGACTCATTGATTTCAGACTCATGGCATTCTTACTCTAGACATGGATCATTGTTATCGAAAAAGTCCCAGCGATGTTCGTTTCTACTTTCACTTTCACATTCATCTAATTATGTTTTTTTCCGCTTTACTTTTTGACATTTATGGCAAATTTTATTTGATTGCTTCGATTATTTTTTTGTTACTTTTTTTTCTGTTGTTTTTATTATATCGATTCTTTGACGTATTAATACCCCTTTAGTTTTTGCTCTTTTTTTTATCTCAATGATTTTGTATCCAGATTTTATTTTTACCGATCAAGATATTCATTTTTTAATTCTTCTATCTTAAATATATTCGACAGGAGAATGCTTTCATATTTGTGAAATTATACCCCAGTTTCAGATTTTTTTCGTTTATTTTCTCTTTGTTTTCCCTAAGCATTTTTCAATTTCATAAACAGACACACTAAACATACAGACACACAGATACACACACAGACACATGTATATATATATATATATATATATATATATATATATATATACCTAGGAGACAGTCTCATCAACCAATAAAGACATCGACACATGACTAACAATGGCATGGACAGCTATCGATAGTCTATCGTTCATATGAAAGTCAGACTTGACCGATAAACTGAAACGCAGTTTCTTCCAAGCGGCAGTCGTGTCGATACTGCTATATGGAAGCAATACTAAGACGCTAACTAAACGGATGGAGAAAAATCTAGACAGTAACTACACAAGAATCCTTCAAGCAATATTGAACAAGTCCTGGAAGCAGCACCCGGCAAAGTAGCAGCTGTACGGCCACCTGTCTCCCATCATGATAGCTATCAATATTAGATGAATCAGACATGAAGGACACTGATGAAGAAGCAGGGACGAGCTCATAAGTGACGTTCTCCTATGGACCCCAGCACATGGCCGAGCTAAAGCAGGGTGACCAGCGTGAACCTACATACAGCAGCTCTGTGAGGATACGGGATAGAGCCTGAGGACCTGCCAGAAGCGATGAACGACAGGCGATAGTGGCTAGAGAGTGGGTCAGGGATCACTGTGCTGTTGGCACCACATGATGATATATATATATATATATATATATATGAATCTACGTTTCCACTATATAAGGACTGCTACTTATAGAGGATTTGGATCGTTTGTTTAATGATAAGTAAATTATTTTGATTATATATATATATATATATATATATACGTTTCCGCTGTATTAGGACTGCTACTTATAGCGGATTGGGATCGTTTGTTTAACGATAAGTAAATTCTTTCGATTATGTATATATATATATATATTGTACTGAGTTATAAATATTTTGTATAGTTAAATTCAAACTACACATTTCAAAATTTCTATGTTTTAAACGCAACCGGAAATTATCTGATAAAAGAGTGACTTCATCGGTCATTCTTTTCTCAGCGGTCAGTGAGTGCGCATCAGAATTTAATATGTGAACTCACACCATTAAAATGGTGGAACTGAAAATGCATAATCAACATATAACGTTGTTAGTGTCGAAAAATAACAAGAACACCACAGAAACTTCGTCGAAATTTTGTCGCGTTTATAACTTAGGTGACATTAGTGACTGCCAAATCTGAAACTGCCTTTCACTGTTTCGTTCTAGTTTTCAAAGTTTCGACATCGAGAGATTAACCCAGATCAGGATGCCCATCAGACGTCGATCAAGACGCCTATGGAGAATTAGTGAAATGATATCTACTCAAAAGTACTCGAGGCCTACTAAATGTCCTCAGCAAATCCCTATCAACAACCAGTCGACTCTTGAAAAAGCGTTTCTTCGTATTTTCAGCAAAAGAATAAGGATGATAGCATATTCATTGCGATAATTCTTCCTCAAGGCAGGAAAATTAACCATTTATCAACAATATTAAAATAGGTGACGAATATTAAGTAATTTAAAACAATAAACACAAAAGACTGTGGAATGAAAAAGTGACCTAATGAGTAGAGTGTTCGCTAAAGGTCCAGTAGAACGGGGTTCAATCCCAGGTCGAGTCATACCAAAGACCCAAAAAATGGTCCAGTAGACCGGGGTTCAATTCCAGGTCGAATCATACCAAAGACTCATAAAATGTTACTCAATATCGCCTTGCTTAACACTCAACATTATAAGGTAGAGATCAAGAGTAAAATGGAGCAATCCAGGGAATGGAGTAGCGCCTTCCTCTACACCTCGGTGTAGTAGCTATTGAAAAGGGAGCTTTAAGGTCATCCTCAACTATGGTCGCCAAATTTACTTACTTTACGGTGGGATCACCATTATAGTATTCATTTGGAGTTTTTTGGGGCCACAATCAAACACTCAATGCTGACTTATTCTCTCTAAAACTGCAGCGTGTGAATGAAAATTTTCAAAGATAACATCACGCACTAGGCAAAAAGTGAAATATTAGCTTCTCCGTAATAACGTGACATAACAATACCAAATAAAAGGTCAGAGCATAACGGTACCAAATCGTACCTTTTACAATTACAAACTAAATGTACGGTTGTGCCACCACGTGATTGAACGTGGTAATGGCTGTGCCGCTACATCTTAAATAGTAGTCGGACCCTGCTGTAACGTTGCTGGGGGAAAAGTTAACAAAAACATAAAAATCTTAGTTTAATAATACAAAATTTTATTTGTAAGTAGTCATCAGGAAAATTATTAATGATCACACCTAATATATGCACACACTCGTAAACACAAATGTAACCACACACAAATACACACTCAGACACACACATGCAAGCACACACACACACACACACACACACATGCCTACGTTTGTGTGCGTGTGAGTGTATGTTCCTAGGGGGGGATTTTCCTATTTTTTTAAATTTTTCCTATTCTGTGACCTTCATTCACGTTTCATCCAATATTTCATTCAAGTTTTTGTTTCTTTTTTAACTCTTTCACCTCTCTCTCTCTCTCTCTCTCATATATTTTTCTCGCTATACTCCTATGACTTCCTTCTTTTCACATATTGACCCAGTTTTCTTTGCACCATCGGCTCTTGTGAGACTGTGGAATAAGTCAATAGCAACTCAGTAGAGGGATAAGACTCTCAAATGAATCTTCGGGAAATGAAACTAAAATGCATCCGCGAGTGGAGCCTTGAGGGATGTGAAGTACCCACCTTCTTTGGTGTGACTCCCATTCTTACTTACAACTGTAAGGTTTTCATCTACGGGTCTAAAACAACTAGTATATCAATTACTCGGGATTATTATTATTATTCACTCATTAGAGCTTTTCACATCAACGTTAGCCGATGGTTTTTCACTTGAGTCTGAGTGACAGCAAGTCTCCTCAAGTCTCTAGGACTCGTTTCAGTATTCAGGCCGTTCTCAATAATGCTCTCGTTTGGATGGTCTCTACTCGTCCGCCAACTTCCAAGTCCTCTAGTCGCTTTAGTAATCCTTTAGTTACTGTTCCAAACGCACCAATTAAAATTTGGTATAATTGTCACCTGCATGTTCCACTCCTTGAGAGATTTTCATATCGGCGTTTGTTGATGGTCTTTCACTGGAGTTTGAGTAACAGCAAGTCTCCTCAATTCACCAGGACTCGTCTCAGTATTCTGGCCTATCTCAATAATGCAGTAGTCTGGATAGTCTCCGCTTGTCCTCTTATATCCATGTCCACCCTTCCATTTATTAATCCCTCAGTGACTGCACTAAGAGCACCGATTACAACTGGTATAAAGGTCACTTCCATGTTCCAGCGTTTTCCATTCCCTAGCAAGGTTTTATTTTATTTGTTCGCTTTTGACAGTTTTTCCCACCACTGGGGTTTCAGTGACTATTTATTATAATTAATATTATTATTATTATTATTATTATTATTATTATTATTATTTATCCCTCTGTATATTCATTTGAAACCCTACAACAATGCTCAAACAAATTATATCACGTAGGAATACTTGATTGAATCATAATTGTTAACTAACATTTATGAAAACATTTAACTTTTCCTTAAAATGATTATTTAGTAGAATTATCAATTTTGGTTGAAAATACTTGAAAAAATTGACTATCCACAAACAAATGATCTTTAACAACTTGTTTCAAAATAAATTCACCTACAAACTATTCACTTACTTGTTCCTCGTGGATGAGTAATAGAATCTCGGATTGGCGTTTGAGTCAACAAGGTTTCGCTCCCAGCTACGGGAAGCTAGTATGTCTAGCCACACTGATGAGTTCTGATAGAATGAAACAGATGTGGATGACTATATATACTCCCCTACCCCCGTAGGGTTGAGTTCTTTAGCGAATGAAGTAATCGCGTTGCCATTAGCGTTTATTGCAAGGCTCTTCATATATATGAATTGAGCTCTCGGTAGAACCCAGTCTGCCCTACTATTTACCCATTGCTGGTAGGAGAATTATAGGATTCATACATACCCCAAGGGTTTTAGTGCTATGTGAAATGCAATCAGTCACGTCCAGGATTTGAACTCGTGTCACCGTGTCCATTTCCTACGGCGATAACCATTATACCACAGGTACCTCCACCTCTTTCTTTCATTCTTTATTTTTCTCCTTTACACTTTTTTCCTTATTCTTCAGCTACTTGAAGTATTACATATATTTCATTCCTTTCTTACTCACTTTATTTTTTTTCCATTTCTTTTTTTTTTCTTTCTTTCTTTTTTAAATCCTTTGTCGTTTTTGTTAATTCCTCCATTTTTTTGTTTCTTTTTTTCTTTATTGTTTCCATTGCAGTTAACATCTCTCTCTCTCTCTCTCTCTCTCTCTCTCTCTCTCTCTATCTATCTATCTATCTATTTACCCGCGTTAATTTCTTGTTCCTTTCTCTTCATATCTGTCTTTGTAACTCTCTGTTCACGTTTTTCTCCTTTTCTTTCATTCTACGTTTCCTTCTTGTATTTAACAATCACTGCCTCAAACGAATCTTTCATTTTTTCTTCTTAAATATTCTCTTTCCTGAAATACTTCCTTCATTCGTTTGCTTCTTCACTATTCATGTTTTAATTTAGATATTTTTTTTCAATAAATCGAAATTCATTTCTGCCATTTGAACAGATTTTTTCTCCTATTTCACCCCAATTCTTCCAGATTTACATAAGTTTGATATTACTAATTCTAATCTTGATATCAAGTCTCTACTCATTCTCCATATCCCCGCCCAATTTTTATTTAATATATTCTTTCTATATTTTTTATATTTTTTTTCTTTTTACCACTGCATTTCTTTGGAACATATTAAACTACTCAGTTTATTCCCTGTCCAATTTAAATAACGGGGTTTTTCATTTTTCTGTTTACTTTCAAATATGGCTTCTCTTTTTTTTAAATATCTTTTCGAGTTTTTATGGGGTTTTTTTTCTTCTTCAATATCATTATACATTCATTTATCTTTGATTTTTATTTGTTATTTCATTTTTTTTCTTTTTTCAATCATTCATTCATTCTTCTCTCTCTCTCTCTCTCTCTCTCTCTCTCCTTCTTATTAGATGTCTGTCTCTTTTCTGCCCCTGTTATCTTTTTTTCTTTTGTTCATCCTTCCATGATTCACCCTTTTTTTCTACTTTTATTCTTGTTTTCTTTCTATAAATTCTATTGATTTTCATTTTCCTTATAGGTTTTCGTTTCTAATTTTTCTCAGTCTTTGACTCTTTCCCTATTTTATAATTTCATCCACGTTTTTTTTTTCATTTGTTTATTTTCATTGATTATTTTTCATTTTTTTATGTTTATATTGTTATTTCCCAATTTTCTTTTATTTGATTTCTTATTCTAATTCATTCATTCCTTTTAAATGAATAATTTGTGGGGTTTGTTTTGTGTTTTGTTGATTTTTTTTGGTATTTTGATGTTTTTTGTTGTTTTTTTGTTTTTCTTTTGTTTTTTTGTTTTTTTTTTGCCGTTTTTTTCTTGCTTATTACATATTTATATTTCTTTCTTTTTCTCTCTTTCATAGATTTTTCTTTTTTTTCTTTTGTTTTTTTCTTTTTTGTTAATTTTCTTTTTTGTAATTTATTCTTATTCTATTTTGCTTTTTCCGTTCTAATTTTACCTTTTTATTTGTCCCTCATTTATTGAATTTCTCTTTCACTTTCATTTTTCTTTTATCTCTTATATTTTTATTATCCTAAAAGTTTATTTTTCTTCTGTTTTATTTACAATTGCCTTTTATCTAATTTTTTTCTTTCAGTTGTTCTACTTTCTTTTCGTCCTTCCTCAACTTTTACCTTTTTAGAGTTTTCCTTCATTTATCGATTTATTATATATATATTTTTTATGAATCTTTCATCAATGTTTCGTTATTTTACTTCCATTCTTTTTGCACTTTCGAATCAAATGATTGATAGTTCGATTCTTATGTCATGTCAAACTGTATGGGGTTATTTTATGCCTATCAGCAAGGAAGTAACGTTTCTTTTTACGTTCATGTTAATCTTTTTCGTGTTCCTGTTTCTAAAGAGTTATTTTTGCCCAGAATTCCTTCGAATAAGAAAAATCTTTGGTTTCAAGTATTTCTATCAAATACTAATAATGAAATTATTTAAAATACTTTACCCTGGTTTATCACTGTCATTCTTTCGTACATTGTTCTATTGTTTCATTAAATTATCACCATCGTCATCAAGTCGTGCTGATAGCACTGATTTTTTTTTAATTCTCTCTATCTCAATCTGTCAGTATCATACATTGCGCCTGGCAGGCTTTCTTTATTACATCCTGTAGCGGTACAGAGCGGATATGAATAACTTCTTGCTTTTTCCGCTAACACACGTTCGTCCATGTGTTGGGGTCCATAGATGAACGTCACTTATAAGTTTGTCCTTCGTAAAAGCAATAACTAATATATATTCTTATTAAACTATTATAGCTTCAAATCAAAATATCTAATACAAATAATTTCAATAAAATACAAAAAGATTTAGGCAGATCTATTTAAACTAAAGATGGGATCCTATCTAGTAATCATCTCCAAGTTAGAGTGGAAATGGGATTAATGACAATAAAAGTGAACTGAACACTACCCAAATCACACAGGTGTCCATATTAGTAACTCAGTCTTCTTTGTCGATGTTTTTGAAATGGAGAGAAAAGCTGTATTGAGATTTGGTTTGGTTTCTTTGTTCAATGACATATCAACCTTTGTAGGTTATTTAATTCCAGAGCCATTCTCCTCGAAGAACAGTAGTCATACTATTTAACCCATAGCTGGGAAGATAAGGGGGTTCATACCTTTCCTAAGAATATTTGCCCGAAAGTGAACGTTATACCGCGACTGGAGTACGAACTCAATTACTACGATTTCACAGCCCATCGCTTTAACCATTACACCACGAGGACACTCCCGTTGTATTGAGGTTTGAGACAAAAAGGAACACAACATACAAAAGAACAGCAAGTGCATGCTACGTCAAGAAGGAGACGAGATAGTTAACCACATAAGCGAATTAAGCATAACGGTATAGAATGAGGGCAGGAGCTGGCACGACTGAATGAGAACGCTAATACATTAGGAATTGTGCAAAAGACCGATATTTGACCACAAAGAGAAATTGTATCGACTCAAACCAGAATGTGTCCTGGAAATAAAGACACGAAAAATTATCTGTAATTTTCTGACAAAAACTGATCAGCTAATGATGCCAAGAAAACCTAATTTTCATCACCCAGAAGGTAAAATGTCAACAATGGACTTCAGAAAATCAGAGTTAAAGAAAAAAAGAAAGTTAAAAACTAGATAACATGGTCGTTTCAGAGAGCAAGACAACGTTGTGGAACAAATCGTAATATAATAAATTGTTAGTACACATTGAACAATCCCCGGAAAACTGTGGAGAAAATTTGACTGTTCAAACCACGGGTGTGTATAGATAAGCAAGAATACTTGGGAGAGTTCTGGATAGCTTGCAATTCATTGAAAACCATCTGTTGTTAAAAAGTCTCTCAATGAAAAAGACTTTTTCACTCGTTGAAAAATAACTTTCCTTCTCATATCTTTCCCAGTCAATGACTTTTTGTCTAAATTAGAGGTGGGTATCGGTGTCATAAAATCACTGAGAACTGTATACGTCTCAATTTTAGGAGAGATTCTGGTTTGTTCTAATACAATTTGTAAAGTAAAGTTGGCGACCTTAGTCGAGGGTGACCCGAAGGCTCCATTTTCAAGAGCTACCACTCCGACGTGTAAGGGAGGGCGCAACTCCATTCCCTGGATTGCTCCACTTTATCCTTATCATTTAATGCTAAGTGTTAAGCAAGGTGGCATCAAGTATCATTTTTTTAGTCTTTGGTATGACTCGACATGAGATTGAACCCCAGTCTTTCGAACCATTTGTGAAAACCCTACCCATTAGGCGAAAATTCTAGTCTCTTGGATATTTTCCAGTTGTTAACTTTCCCATCTAGTCCTGCAAACGCTAGTAGACGTTTTGGGCCAGTTTTTCGTCTTTTTATTATTTACTCATTAGAGTTTTTCCCATCAGAGTTAGCTGATGGTTTTTCACTGGAGTCTGAGTGACAACAAGTCTTCTCAAGTCTCCAGGACTCTTCTCAGTATTCTGGCCGTTCTCAATAATATAATAGTTTGGATGGTGTCCTCTCGTCAACCAACTTCCAAGTCTTCATGTCCAATAGTTACTCTTGAGCTTTTTTTTAGACCAGCATTAGGTGATGTTTTCTCACTGGAGTTTGAGTGGCAGGAAGTCACCTCAAGTCTCCAGGACTTTTCTTTGTATTCTAACAGATAATTATTACTGGTTTTATTATTATTTTATTCATTTGAGAGTTCTTAAGAGCAGCATGAACTGACGGTTTTCCAATAGAGTGAGTGACAGGAAGTCTCCTCAAATTTCCAAGATTCTTCTTCGTACTTTGGCTTATCGTGAAAATGCTGTGGTTTGGATAGTTTTCACTCGTCCGCTTTTTTCGAAATACTTCAGTCCCTGTACCAGTTCTTTTAGTGAACGTACCGAGTGAGCCAATTACAACTGGTATCACCGTCATCTTCATGGATAATAGTTTTTTCAGATCTTATACAAGGTGTAGGTACATATCTCTCTTTTCGCTTTCCTTCAGTTTTACGCTGAGTTTAGTCGGACCGGCAAAAAAACACTACACAGCAGGTTCTCTTTTTTGTTGACTATCACAAGGTCTGGTTATCTGGCCGACATTAGGTGATCCGTTTGTATCTCAAATTTCCGGAAATCTTTGCGCGTCTTATTCATTAGGAGGGATTACGGGTCGTGCATATATCATTTGTTTGCAGAGCCTATTATTATTTCACCTCTTGGGAATTTTTTACACGGGTGCCATCTGGTTATTTTTCGCTGAAGTCTGAGTAACACCTCGACTCTCCAAGTCTTCAGAACTCTCCTCAGTATTTAAGCCAACGTTAACAATGATGTGGTTTGGATGGTATTCACTCTTATGATTTTCAATTCGATAACGTTACACGGTTCTCAGTTTACCCTTTGTAGCGCTGCGGTACTACATAGGCATCTGTACCTCCGTGGGTGGAGCACTACGTCTTCATAGTCAGTCGGACATCTACCGTGTTAAAAAAAAGAAACGATGAACACGCAAAAACACCGACTTATTTCGCTTATGCAAGCGTCTATTCGCCACTACACTTTTTAGTTTTCGTCGAGAAAAGAGGAACTGTGTATGAACTGAGTTGATTTCTTTAGCTAGACAAAGACCAACAAAAGACCTTGAGGAGGGAGACAGAGACAGAGGAGAGAGAGACAGAGAGCAGACACATACCTTGATATCAAATTTCTTGTTCTCTGTTGTAGTTCTAACATGTACTTCCTCGCGGGTTCCGTCATCTCAGCTCCGTTCCTGAGTATGAGACCCCTTTTCGGAGTTCATCCCCAAATGGGAACTGTTAATTTTGGTTGTCTTCAAATTGTGTTACACGGCATCCAACTCTTGGACTTAAAATCGTGATGTCTCGTCGGCATCTGTCTCTTTCCTTTTTATATCACGCGTCCACTCTCCAAATGTTTGAATTTTTTCCACTCAAGCAGAACCCAACGCCAATTCACTGATGATACCTTTTATTTTTTACTTGGACGCCTGCTGCTATGATGATCTTAATTTCGAGAACCTACCATTATTTCTCTCATTCTTTTCTGCTTTTTCATATATGTTTCTTTCTTTTTCACCGTCCGGTAATGGACCAGTAAATCTCGCTAGTGAACAACTCACAAACAACCGAAGTACCTAATTATTTTCTAACTCCACGAAATTCTTTTCTAGCTAAGAATACTTATCTTTCTATATCCTGAAGGCCATTCTTTAATGATGGCTTAGATATTTTTTTTTATTTTCGCTCATGTATTAATTCAATTATTCTTGCTATGAATTAGTAATACATTTGAGGATGGTTTCCCTCAAGTATGTAATAGGAATATTAATGTTTCATGTGCTTATGTATAGGGCCTTATTTGTTCTTCTCTCTGCCCTTTCATTTCCATGGATTCTAATATGGCTGGATATCCATCAGAAAGCGAGCTTTTCTTTTATTTTTTGTTTTTTTGGTGGGGGCTGTTTTCATTGATTAATTAAATGATGATAGGATTTTTAGTGTCTTTATGTTTCAAGGACGTGGGTGCTGATTTAGAATCTGAGAACATGTTACAATAGTTAGGCTTATTATCTCGTATAATATCTAAGGTCCAAGTAAAGGCAAATATTTCAACAATATAGAGGATGGATCAAATAGCTAATTGTTTTTGTCAGTCTTTGTCTTTGAATATAGCGGCACTTCCTATTCTATCTTCGCCTGCTTTCAATCTGTCTGCATATATGTGGTTATATTTAGATTAGATATGGCTATTCTGGAATTTTTCGTTCATTTATGGTTGAAAAAAAAACTGGTCATAGTCAACGCTGTAAACTGAAAGGCTGCTTTATAAATCGCTATTCGAGAAAGATGAAAGCAGGTAGATGAAAAAAAATATTGTTTTCGTTTGTTAATTCAATGCCACGAAAAACTGAAGCTGGAATAAGAACCAGGCATAAAATATTGATCAAGTTGTTTACTTTGGTGATTTACAAACTATTTTTTCAAAATTTAGTGACTCCCTGATTTGTTCATCGAACTTATGTTTAGAAATTCCGATTATGAATTAAAAAGAATGAATTAAATCAATTTGAGGTATATTCCATGAATTCAGAAAGTTTTGTAATTAAAATGATTTTAATTCAGGTTTGCGTTTTGTTTATTTTATTTGATTAAAAATGACGAACGAACATTTTTTGAGATTAGTGATTCCTTATTTTTGAACGCTTATATATATATATATATATATAAACACATCAACCCAATCACTAGAGTCGGATGTGAGAAAAGGTCAATTTTAAGCGGAGTCGATAGGTCTGACTTAATATATATAAATTTCACGAAAAAATACTTTTGTACTAAGATTTTAAGCACAAATGTATTAAACTCCATCTGCTGAATACCATTATAGCTGAAATAAGTTTATAATGGAACCACTGAATTAGATTATTTTCGTTGTATTTATAAAAATGTTTTTACTCGGCATGTAGTTTCGATATATTTTTAATTTTATATATTCGATACTTATTGACATTGAGCACTCCAGCGGAGAATTCTATTCACCTTAGATTACTACTTAACAGTGTAACCCCTAGACTAATTTTCGCCGATTACACACACACACACACACACACACACACACACACACACACACACACACTATATATATATATATATATAAACATATATATATATATATATATATATATATTATTTTTATATTCACATAAGTATGTTTATGCCACATCCAACTCAGGCGCTGGTATATATATATATATATATATATATATATATATATATATATATATATATATATGTGTGTGTGTGTGTGTGTGTGTGTGTGTGTGTGGCAATTCAAACAGTTATATGTATATGTACCCTTAAACTACCTCCTTTCACTTTCTCTCGTAACAAGTCACAAATTAAAAAACAAATACGTACATATTATAAACATCGATCTCGTACCTATTGGGTTCGATTAAGACAATCACATTTCTGTCAATTTGACGATTCAATTTTCTTGATTAAATAGAATCCTATTTTCATTCATTTCATTTTGTATCGTTTTTTTCAGTTTATTACTTTAATGGCATATAAACTCCCAATGGATCATTTATTGCCGCAATTTGATTCATATATAAATGTAAATTGCATTATTGATATTTTCAATGTTTCACAGCTTTTGTTTACATACATTCCTATAGTTTCAAGTATTCCAATCTAATACTAATTATTAATTCACAATTATGTTTTAAAGTACTTAAAACAAAAACAATCATCAATAATTATCTTTACTAACAATATTTAATAAGCAATTATGGTAATTGTTTTATACAATGACATAGCACACACACACACACACACACACACACACACACACACACACACACATATATATATATATATTTATACATATGTATGTATGTATATTTGAATATAAATAAAATGTGAGACAAGATCAATTTTAAGCAGTTTAAGGTTATAATCACAGATTTCTTTTTCGTAGACCGGTTGCCGCAAAAAGGTTAAAGAACCTAGTCTGTCCTACTGTTAACCCTTTGCTGCCAGAAGAATAATTGGATTCATACTTTTCCTAAACGTATTAGAGCTATGCAAAATACAAACAGGCTTGTCTAGGAATTGAACCCAGGTCAACGTGTCCATTTTTTTTTTACATGATAACCGTTACATCACGAATCCGTTCATTTGCACACATAGTTTTATCGTACCAAGTATTCATATCTAACACTAATAATTTATACACCATTACATGGTCGAAAGCAGTTATTCCAATTTCATTTTATTTACGCAGTTATATACGTTGAAGTATTCTTTTATAAGCCCCATAATTTGAAAATAGTTATATGTGTCGGTTTGTTTTGGTTTTATGGGCTATCAACCATCGTAGATTATTTAATGCCAAATCCAGATTACTCAAATATATTAGATATATATGATTTGTAAACATCAGTCAACAAAGTTGAATAGTTCCAGGTTCACTAACAATTCAATTAAACATCAAACGTCTGTTTATACACAGTTAAATGATCAAACAGTTCAATTTCAAGCAATTCAATTTAGCATAAATTAACAAAGTTAAATGGTTCCACGTATTGCTATGTATCACTAACAATTCAGTTAAACATTAGCCATTTCTCTGAGATGGAGCATGACGATTCTTATCATTAAGGGTTTTCGGACTATTGTCTTCATCTTTATTGTTATTTCCATGGTTCCCGAGTTTGACAAATATCTGAAGAAGACCGGAGGACATATCGGCCGAAACTTTGAGGAAATAACAATAAGGATGAAGACAATAGTCCAAAATCAATAAACGATAATAAGCCATTTCTTTACACACAATTAAATGATCAAACATTCTATTTCTAACAATTCATTTTAGCTTAATTCAAGAAAGTTAGATCGTTCCAAACATTGCAATGTATCACTAACATCGGTCAATTGTCAACACACAGCTCAATTTTGAAACAGATCTATTTCAAACAATTCAGTTTAGCATAAGTCAAAGTTAAATAGTTCCACGTATTGCTATATATCACTAATGATTTAATTAAACATCAGTCATTTCTTTATACACACTTAAATAATCAAACAGTTCTTTATTATCATTAAGGGTTTTCGGACTATTTTTTTTATCTTTATTGTTATTTCCACAACCTTTTGGCCGATATGTCCTTCAGCCTTCTTCAGGTGTTTGTCGAACTCGGGAACCTTCACGGAACTTCGAACTACGTCCTATATTGAATCCACGGGGGTCGCCTGTTCTGATTCCGTTAGCCATAACCGGGTACAAGTGTTAAGTATTCCTGTATTCTTACTCGCCTGTAGTGTGGATTGAACCTGCAATCTCCAGATGATTGTCTCCTTTGGAAGCCTAGGAAACCAACACCTATAACCGTTACGCCATGTGTCCTGCTGGGCAATTCAGAGGCGTCTCTGACGTGCTTGCAAGGGATTGCAAGCGTTGGCACCCCCTGGCTCCCGGAAGAAGATATGGGAAGAAGAAGTCCTCTCTCTGAGTATATGTCTCCCCACCCATCTCTAGCACACCACTTAAATATCAACCCTTTCGTGAATAAAGTGGGAGAGATATATTTTTATGAAGAAGTCTGTCCGTTCGTTCATTTAAGTTCGTAAATTATTTTTGATTATGTTTCCGCTTATATTTGTATTACGGCTATACAACACCGATGGGTTTTTTTTTTGTTTTGTTTTTTTGTGCCGCTATGAAAAGGTATTTTGTTTCTTTCTTAAGATTTGCTTTTCTTAGGCATATCCAAGTCTTCTCGAATAAGATTTTACTTGTTTGTCGTTTTAAATATTTATCAATTGTCTTGTCGTCTCATCTGAGTCTCGTAGTTATTGCCGTTTTGTTGATTATTGTGTAGTTTGTGCTGTTTCTAGTAGAAACGAGAAGTCTTTATTTTGTTTTGTGATGTCGTCTTTGAGTGAGTTGTATAGATATATTGACGCTATTATCGATGCTGGTAAGTCCTCTTCGTCCTTCTTTACTTGACATATATAGACTCTGTGATTAAAAATATAAACAAACATGAATTTACAATTTGGTTCCAACATTTAAAACGTGCTAATAATTCAGTCCTGGCAGTTACCTGAGTTTCCAAACCAAAAAAGGAGACTTCCTACATCTTATAAGTATGATTGCTATACTCATAAAAAATGTTTTTAAAATGTTAAAACCCGCAAAACATGCTCGCTTCATAATACTCTAGGAATGTAACTCCCAAAAATCAAAACGCAAACTTTCTCAGCTCTGTTTCAAAAGACTTGATCTTGTAGCCTTACATTTATCTATCAGTACCTCTGTGCCATACTCATCTCAGATGTTACTGACCCATAGAAGGTACGGTGTGTGTTTTTATCAGTAAATTCCACCGTCCCCTTAATCTTGAGATTTTGAGTGTCATCTCACGTGTGACTTTACTTGATATATAACCCTATATCATAAATGTATGTATTTCTGTCATGTATTTCTTTGGCACAATACTAAATAATAGATCTAGCATTACCATCTTGGCCAATGCTGATCTGTGATTCATCATTGAATATCACTTTCATCCAATCATCCACACTCCATGATTTCTTTGATTAACACATGGCATTTTTGCTCTTTCATAGTCAACTTTTAGGGATGGTTAAGATTTGGCCATTCTGTATATAAATCCTTTTTTATTAAATCGGTTTCTGAACTTTTTTTAACATAAGATTGCCCAATCAGCTGTGGCTGAAGAATATACCAACTGTTTCTCTACTGAGGGGAAGCATCCCCCATCAACAAGTGTCCAGTATATTACACTAAACAATCTGATAGTGAGGCTGCAGTAATACTGGGGCTTTGAGGAATGCGGAGTACCCCTACATTCCATCGCCCGCGGGTCCACTCAGGCATGGAGTGGAAGTAGCTGATAAGGTTCCTATCTATGGGTTAAATAGAATTAAACCGTGGTTTAAGGTAACTGATTCGGCCATTTAAACTGCGTATCTACGCTAGATTGGATTGTTTGAAATAGAACTGTTTTGACATTTAAACTGCGTACTTATGCTGAAGTGAAATGCTCCAAATAGAACTGTTTTGACTTCTAAAGGGTGTATTTATGCTAAACTGAATTATCTGAAAAAAACTGTCTTGATATTAATTCTGTGTCACATCCTTCCTGAGGGGTAGGTGGGTTGTGTTAATACTTAGAAAAATTAGGAAAATAAAAGTTAGAATGAGATCAATGAAGGATGAAGAAAGAAAGAATGAGAGAAGATAAAAGAAAGAGATGGAGGTATAAAAAAAAAATAATATGCAAATAGAAAAGGAATAAGGATGAAAGAAATAATCTCGATTAAAACAAAAGGAGAAAAGGAACATAAAAACCAAAATAAATAAATAAATAAAAGGCAAATATGTTGCAAAGAAATGATAAATTAGGATGAAAGAAAAGAATGAAGTTACTCTTAGACATAAAGGTGCACTGAATAGTTATGTTGGCGGTTCCATTTCTCTTTTTTCCCTTGGTAGAAACGAAAAATACACTTACAATACTGCATATTGAAGTAATCCTCTAGTGCATGGAAAAATAATCGGATCTGAAAAGTGTATTTCCTATTAGTCACGTGACTAGTTATATATAGGCTTTTTATTCGTTTCTTTTTTTTTTTTTTTCTTTAAAATGTATTTGTTTCAGTGAAAATGACCCTGGAGGACTGACATTTTATCCTCTGCCATCGATGATATAAATAACATATCTCAAATTCTTGACAATTTTACAAGTGAAAACGAACTGAATGGACCCGCCACAGAAAACGTTTGCTCGGTCGAGAAGAAAACGCGAAGATCCTGGGTGTGTATTGTGGATTGTAAAGCAATAGGGATTTAAGCCAGGTCATGACATGTAGAGGACTATCGAAGAACCGTAAATAAGTACAATGTTGAAGAAGAAATCATTTGGCAATAAGGAGAGACGAAGAGAGATGTCAAAATGGTTTGGGTCATGAAGAAATTTTGTAGTATGTCAAACCCTTTCAATATATAATAACAAATAAATCATAAACACTAGCCTTACTCGTATGATATATAACTTTTAAGGTGTTTATCAGTAATCATAAAGAGGGTCGGATACGTTAGAATTAAAAATTAGATTGATTTTATTTAACTTTCATCTAACTATAATGTAACAAAAACTCAACATTTGAAATTGAGAATAAAATTTAAAATTCAGAATTAAATTCAAGAATAATACTCAAAGTCAACTTAACTTTGTGGAAGTAAAGACTGGAAGTTATTTTAAAATTCGCTATTGAAATCTCATGCCAAACGTTTTTCGATGTTCAAAACATCTCTAAAACACTCCTTGAGGTCAAAGATTAGCATATGTTAAATATTTTGTACATTGAATGATTATCAAGAAAAAAACTCGGAGAATTATATATATATATATATATATATATATAAAGAGAAAGAGAGAGAGAGAATGAGAGAGAGACAAATAGACAGACAGACACCAGACAGAAACAGAGACAGACAGACAGACAGAGACAGAGACAGATAGATAGATAGATCGATAGATAGATAAACAAAGATTATTTATTTTTTTTAGTCCACTTTTCACTTTTGTATGAGCCTCAACTGCATAGAAATTGAGAGAGAAAACTGATTTAGGTTTTGCTAGTTTCTTTTTAAGAAAATACGATGCAGTGCCATAAAAAAAGATTGTTCAAATGTGACTCTTCTTTCTGGTTGAAATTTAGAACTTTTTAATCAACACACACACACACACACACACACACACACACACACACACACACACACACACACATATATATATATATATATATGGAAAGTTTGAATTTGAAAATTTGAAGTCGCAGTTACATTATACACATATAGCCTGGATGCTTATTTACGACCACAGGTTTCATGTTGTCATTACATCGTAATCATCTGGCAAATAAAGCAGATAAGTTTACTATTAAATATATGTAAAAACTAATATTTATTTATCTATTATATCTTTTATTATAATATAATAACGTTATCACAAATATTGAACACTGTCCAAATTATACCACATTTCGTCTACCACAAATCCACCAATTAAATTAGCGACAACCATAATCTTTTGTAATATGTGAGAGCCAAAGTGGAGTGTTACAATCACTTGGCCATTTCAGTTGCTGGGTCAAGGACAGGTAAGCCACCGGGATCCCCTACTCAAACATTACGGGTCTCCACCCACAGCTAATATGTGGCGTAATAGAGGGAGGGATTGTACTTCTCTGTAGATGTGAAGCCAGCATATACTACCGCCGCAGCCAACAGGCTGGTTGAAACAAATAAATTGATAGAATAAAATATTGAATGTAAACTCGTTTGTGAGTGTGTATGTCTCTTTCTCTGAAGCTACTTATATATTCACATATGAGAAAAAACTATACATATATATATATATATATATATGTGTGTGTGTGTGTGTGTGTGTGTGTGTGTGTGGTTGTGTGTGTGTGTGTGCGGTTGCGGTTGCGTATGAGTGTATGTGTGTTTTAGAGAATGATGATGTTTACACGTCATAAGGGAATTATGTTTACACGTCATAATCGCTCCTATTTCCGAGAAAACCAACCGGAAAAAAAATTATACCAAAATGCATGACGGGAAAGGCATTGTAATTGGACGGTACACAGTTTTTTGTTGACGTTTTTGCTGTTTTTGTTGTTGTTACTATTATTATTATTATTATTATTATTATTATTATTATTATTATTATTATTTCTTTTATACATGTAGGCAGAAATAGAGAAAACCAAAAAGAATGTATCAGGATACATGAAGTACAAAGGGAAAAAAGGAAAGAAAGAAAGAAAAAGAAGGAATAAGTGAGCTAAGTGAGTGGAAGAAGGGAGTTGGGTGATGAGAGTCTAAGAAGAAAAGAGGAGGACAAAAAGAGAGCGAGAGAGAGAGAAAGAGAGTGGGAGAGAGATTATGGGAGAGGGAAAAAGTGAGTAGGGGAGAAAAAGGAATGATAGGAGGAAAAGCAAGGGATAGGGAAAGAGAAAAGTAAAGAAAGGAAGATAAAGAAGGAATAAGTCAGAGATTGGCAAAAGTTAGTTCTGTGATGAGAATGTGAGGAGAAAAGAGGAGGACAAAGACACACACACACACAGAGATAGATAGAGAGAGAGAGATAGATAGATAGATAGATAGAGAGAGAGAGAGAGAGAGAGAGAGAGAGTAAGAGACTTCAAAGGATAGAAAAATGTAAGATAACATAACTATGTATGAATGACAAAAAATAAAAGGTAGAATATTTGCTATGCACAGGACATATATATATATATATATATATATATATATATATATATATATATATATATATATATATATATAATGATAATAGATAAATATATATCATATATATTTAATCCATGAAAATATTGTTCTGCAACCTAAGGTTTATTAAATTTTATAACTGACGACCAACACTCTCATAATATATATATATATATATATATATATATATATATATATATATATATATATATATGTGTATGTGTGTGTGTGTGTGTGTGTATGTGTGTGTGTGTGTATTAGGAATTTAAAATCTTAGAGTTTTTTGGTTTGTTTGTTTGAGCTTTATGTCATGTCAACTTTTGTAGATTATTTAATGCCAAATCCATTTTTCTACAAATTGACAGATCGATTTCAAACAATTCAGTCTAGCATAAGTACAGTTTAAGTGTCTAAGACATTTCTATTTCAAGCTATTCAGTTTAGTCAAACAGTTCTTATTCAAATGATTCAGTTTAGTAAGAATATAGTTTCAATGTCAAAAACGGTTCCATTTCAAAAAATTCAGTTTAGCGTAAGTACGCAGTTTAAATGTCAAAATAGTCCTATTCCGAGCAATCCCGTTTTGCATAAGAAAAGAGTTTAGTTCTCTATAGCCCATAGATAGGACATTATCAGGTGCAATCAGTCCGGGCCAGATTAGACCTGGGAGCGTTGGCAATGAAGAGATACTTCGCATTCCCGAAAGCTCCAGCATTACTGGAACCTCACCATCATATTGTTTAGTGTCATATCCAAGACACTCGTTGGCGGTGTCTTACTCCTATGCAGAGATGCAGTTCGTATATTCTACTGCCCCAGCCGACTGGACAATGTATTGTTTTTTTATATAATGGGTGTTCGAACCGACTAATCTACCAGTGGAAGAAAACTTTCGGCCACAGTTATTCTTTTAGGAAATGCAGTCGACGTCATGAGTTTAAATACTAGACGGGAGAGTTTGTACTTTCCTTACGCGCTAAAGGTCCCAAAAGAGATTTGTGTCAAGAAACTACTTGTAAATAGAAACTAGTTAATCTTATTTACCAACCCCTCCGCTCGGGCAGTATATGACACAAAGTCAATTTTTAAGCGGAGTTTAACAGGTTTGAATTCAGAGTTTTCCTTCTCTCTAGATTAGTTACCTCTCCAAGGCTGAAGAACCCAATCTGTCCAACGATTTACCCATAGCCGGAAGGAGAATAATTGGATTCATATCTTTCCCAAGGGTATTAGCGCTATGGGAAATGCAATCAGTCTCGTCCAGGATTTGAAATCGTGTCGCCGTGTCCATTTCCTACGACGATAACCATTACACCACAAGCACCTCCAATAGGAACTAGTTAATAGTACGTCTAACGTAACCCGTTTAGTAGATCGAAAACTCTGAATACAAAGTCTCTGTACTTTGTTGAATATTAGCCGAGTCGCCTAGGGTCGTAGAATATACCAAGTCCATTTCTGCAAAGGGGTAATATCCCACCCAACAATTGACCCGGATATGACAATAAACAATCTGAGAGTGAGTCTCCATTAATGTGGTCATGAGGAATAGCCATTCATTACCATTGTGGAGGAAATATGTAATTGGATATTTAAGTGGATATGTTCTTTCCAATTCGTAGTTGGAGCATGTGAGTGAGTTCTCGTCCGTATTTTACGGGTATTGCTCTAAAGTTTAGTCCCACCACAAATACAACAGGAAATTTTATAATCACGTAAAAAAAACATGGAATATGACACTACGAACATTAAAAAATAAACAATTTAATATTCATAACAAAACAGGAGTGAAAATAAATGAAAAACATAATGTGCGAGTCGCCTTTGTGGAAAATACAGTTTGGCCAGTTAAAAGAAAATAAGATTGTTCACACGTGTTTGCGTGTTTAATGATTAACAGAGTCTTTTAAATAAGTAGTTCTTTACTTACATTAAGTCCACACTGTTTTTTTTTTAATATAGCGAGAGCGTGAGGCATTGATGAAAGAAAATTCGCCACTTTTTCTTTTGAATCTTAATTGCGACCATCTACGACTTGGTCGTGACCTTTTGGTCATGGAAGAAATGAATTCACTGACCGACAGCTGACTGACTATTGTCCACCTGACTACTCGATTACTGACTGAGTTGATTAAATTCGTTGTTACTCATACTTTAGTAGTGGATAAAAAAATTGTTGTATTGCAGTCCTAAAGTTTTAGCGCGTAGACATTTATTGACCAATCAGATTCGTATTTTTACTTATTTATTTTCGAGCCTAAATATTTTCTGTTAATTGATTTCCGATCTTGTTTTTCTAGAATGTTCTTATACTATGTTTTTAGCTGATTGGTTGAAAAATATAAGAATGTAACTTAAATGCTAATGCAGTTTTGATCCAAAATTTCTAGAATGTTCTTATGTATGTTTTTGTTGCTTATTTTAATGCTAAAAAAATCTGTATTCTATACTATCACTCCCAGGTCAATTCTGACTCGGGGAGATAGCATATTAAAGGGTTCTATCTTTGGGTCAAATAGAACTGTTTGATATTTAAACTGTAGGCCGACAAATGACGTATGCTAAATTGATTCTTTTTTTTAAATAGAACTGCTTGATAATTAATTGTATATAAATAAATGACTGATGTTTAAATGAATTGTTAATAATGCGTAGCAGCACTTGAAACCGTTTTATTTTATTGACTTATGTTAAATTGAATTGTTAAAAATAGAAGTGTTTGGTCATTTAACCGTGTATATCTAAAGATGTGTTTAAAAATCATATGTTTTATAGATATGTAAAAGCAAATATTAGTATTTAATTACCAACAACGTTTGATATGCCCTAAAATCAAATCAAACCAAGTCAAATCTGTTGAGTATATACATAGAATAAGTAAGATTATGGTCCTAAAAAGCAGTTACAACTCATGTACTATTAAACATATATATATATAATGCAATCTAACTATGCAAATACGTAGATCGCGGCTTACAAACACTTCTTAAGGAACTAAAGTAGGTTATATGTGATACAACGGACTTCCTAAGCAAAATCAATGACATTAAAACAATACCACAAGTCGAGATTCTGGTTGCAATAGATGTTTGATCCCTATACTCTAATATCAAACACAACAAGGGGCATTCAGCTTTAGGGGAATACCTCAACAAAAGAAAGACATAGAAACACCCCACAGAGATAATAAAATTGGTTGGGTTTTATCAACACTTTTAGGTTATTTAATGCCAAATCTTGTTAGTCCAGTCGGCTGGGGCGGTAGAATACACCAACTGTTTCTCTGCAGAAGAGTAAGGCTCCGTCAACGAGTGTCCTTGATATAACATTAAAAACCTGATGGTGAGGCCCCAAAACTTGGAGCTATGGGGAATGTAGAGTACTCTTCCTTGCCATTGTTCCTTTGTCCATTCTGGCCCGGAGTGGAAGTAACTGATAGGGTCCTATTTATGGATCAAATAAAACTGCTTGACATTTAAACTGTTCAAACAAATGGACTGCATTAGAATGAATTGCTTGAGATAGAACTATTCAGTCATTTAACTGTGTGTAAACAAATGACTTGTGTTTAATTAGATTGTTACTGATATGTATCAATACTTGGAACTACTTAACTGTGTGCCAACGAATGAGTAATGTTGAAGGGAATAATTAGCGTTAAATAGCAATACTTGTAACCACTTTCTGTGCGAAAACAAATGATTAATAGAAAATAGAATTATTTGCGTTTGATGGAAATTCTTGAAAACATTTAACTGAGAAAAAAAAAGAGCTTAACTTGATTTAAATATGTTATGAACAAAATATGTTTACAAATCATGTATTGGGCATTCAATAACCTACAATATTTAATTTGCCAAAAAAACAAAAAACAAAAAAACAACCACATCCAGTTTATTCATATGTTTTATTAAATACATAACTTTTTGTTTGGTTTCTTTGTTTAATGGCATATCAAATTTTTGTAGGTTATTTAATGCCAAATCCCCCTCACAGAAAAACAGTAGTTGAACAATTTCACCCTTAGCTGGAAGTATAATGAGATTTATACTTTTCCCAATGGTATTTGTCTGAAAGTGAACGTAATACCGCCGCTGGAGTTCGAACTCGCTTACAATCTTTCCGAAGATATCGTTTTAACTATTACACCTCGAGTACACCCTGACATGATCTTTTAAATGAATTGTCTTTAAATACCATTTTAAAATGAGACAGAGCTAATTTGTTTAGGTACATTTAAAAGGTTTAGCGGTCGTGTCGATGCTGCTGTATGGATGCTCTAAATGGACGCTAACAAAACGGCTGGACAAAAAGCTAAACGGCAATTACACAAGAATGTTGCGAGCAATATTGAACAAGTCCTGGCGGCAACACCCCACAAGGCACCAACTATACGGCCACCTGCCTCCTATCACGAAAACTATCCAAGCTTGACGAACCAGACACGTAGGACTCTGCTGGAGAAGCAGGGACGAGCTCATAAGTGATTTACTCCAATGGACCCCCACATATGGCCGAGCAAAAGCAAGACGACCAGCTCGAACATATATACAGCAGCTATGTGAGGATACGGGATGTAGCCCTGAAGACCTGCTAGAGGCGATGAACGATAGGGAGAAGGGGCGAGAGAGGGTCAAGGATATCCGTGCAAGCGGCACGACATGATGATGATGATTACTAATAATTCTATTCAAAACTATTCATTTATTTGAACACAGTTAAATGGTTACAATCATTGCTATGTAATATCAATAATTCAATTTTCATGGTGTAATGGTTATCGTCGTAGGAAATGAACACGGCGACACGAGTTCAAATCCTGGACGAGACTGATTGCATTTCACATAGCACTAATACCCTTGGGAAAGGTATGAATCCAATTATTCTCCCTCCAACTATGGGTAAATAGTAGGACAGACTAGGTTCTTCAGCCTTGGTCAGGCAACTAGTCTAGGAGAAGGAAAACTCTGAATTCAAACTTGTTAAACTCCGCTTAAAAAAATTGACCTTGTGTCATATCCTGCCCGAGCGAAGAGGTTGGGTAAATAGGATAATTCAATTTTCACTCACAGGTATATGATTCCAATATAACACTAATAATTTAATTTAACATCAGTCATTGGTTTGCGCAGTTAAACGTTTTAACATATATATTTGTCTTATAGATGGGGCCCTAACAGGTTCTACCACTCCAAGTCAGAGTGAACCTGGAGTAATTGTAATGACGGGGTGCTCCACATTCCCCCAAAACTCCAGGACTGGATCCCCATTATCAGACATTTTAGAGTCATATACAGGACATTCTTTGTGGAGGGGGTATTATCATTGTGCAGGGGTGCAGTCTGTGCATTCGACAACCACAATTGACTTGGTTATTGAAGTAATGACAACACTAATATATACATACTAAAGTTAAACAACTTAAACGATCGACACTTCATACAAACAAAAGGGTTCACGATATTAACAATTAGAGACCCTTCATACGCAGGTAACTTGATTGACAAATTTTAAAACACATTCATCAACCCGGAGATTAAGAATAACTGACAGTCTTACGCAAAATACATTGATGACATATTAATCATAAACACTGCAAAACCTAATGATTTCCTACAAAACCGAATAATTTCCTAACCAACATAAACATGGCGCGCGAATCTATCAAATTTGACAACGAAAACTCTATACATTCAATTGTGTTTTTAGACACCCTAATATCGATGAACAGATAACGATGAATAACATTACACATAAAATCTACCAACTAACACAAATTTCTCCGTTACAGGTTTTCTCGCCGAAATATCTCAAAGGAAGTGTCCCTATGCACAGACAATTATCCACTCCTGAAAAATTCTTTTGAAATCTTTAAAAACTTTCCCCGAAAATCTGTTTTTTTTTTCACGGAAATGTAAACTAGTTGAGAAGAATAAAAAAAATTAAAAAGTATAAAATTATCTTCCAATTTTCCTTATCACTTTATCTCATCGCATATATATATATATATATATATATATATATATATATTGTTGAAAATGATTAAATTTTTCTCTATATCTCTTTCTTTCACACATTAAGTATATATATATATATATTGGCCAAATGACCAGAATGTTCACCAATGGTCAGGGATACGGGTTTCAATCTCAGGGCAAGTCATACCAAAGACTCAAAAATGGGACTTGATGCCACCTTGCTTAGCACTCAGCATTATATATGGTTAGGATCAAGGATAAAGTGGAGCAATCCCGGCAATGGAGTAACACCCTCTCCTACACCTCGGTGTAGTAGCTATTGAAAAGGTAGCCTTCGAGTCACCCTCATTAAAGTCGCCAACCTTACTTTATATATATATATATATATATGCAAGTAGAAGCAAACTCAAACCTGGTTAAATTGTCATTATATTTTATTTCGGTGAAGAATATCTATACGCTTATAATCCATACCCATTGTCATCGGATTTTTACTCTTTCCTTTAGGAATGTTGGCTAAATTTTGGATAGTACTCATCATCATCATCATCATCATCATGTCGCGCTGACTCTCTCCATCCCTCCCAATCATTTATCGCTTCTGGTGTAATGGTTAAATGACTTGACAGAGGATTCGAAGTAAAGGCGTTCGAACTCCAGTCGCGCTATTACGTACACTTTCGGACAAATAACCTTTAGAAAGGTATGAACCCCCTAATAATCCCAGCTATGGGTTAAATAGTACCACTACAGTTCTTCACGAAGGATGAATTTGGCATTAAATAACCTAAGAAGGTTTATATCCCATTTGACAAAAGCAAAACTGTTTTATGATACATGTATTTATAAATCCTTTTCTTCCTTGTTTTCCAAAAGGTTTAGTGTAGAACTACCAGAAATCATTCATTATTCATGCTATAAGTTTATCAGATAGTCAACGTTTATTTAAATTTCTAACAATTGACAAACTTCGTCTTTCCGATTTGCAATTCATTTCAATAGAAAACTCATTAACCAGTCATTTTCATTTTACATATAATAGAACTATTTTTAGAGTGTTGCTTACATTATTTTCTGACCAATGAGAATGTTTTCCTTTCTGATTTTAAATGTTTTCCATTGTAAAATTATTAGCCAGTCATTTGCATTGAACTCTAAATAGAACTATTTATAGATTGTGTCTGGCATTATTTTCTGACCAATGAAAATGTCTTCCATCATGATTTTCAATCTTTTCTATAGTTAAATCATTAGCTAGTCGTTTACATTTGTATATATAATGACTTCATTCTTTGAGTGTGTCTTGCATTTAATTTTGACATAGGTGAATGTCTTTTATCTAGATTTTTCATCTGCAGTCTACAAAAAAAATGAACACGTTTTTAATTGTGAAATTCAAATATGCTGTTATTACTTTGAATATTTGGTTTATTGATCTAATCTTTATTGCTATACTCATAACGTTTCGGACGATACGTCTTTCAGCCTTCTTCAGATGTGTTTATGTCAAACTCGTTAGCCCACACAGAATCTAGAACTGAACTCTTTATTTAAACCATTGTTCAATTTCAGTTAATGTGATGTGCAAGGTTGGGACCACGGAAGGAAAACACGGAACATGGGTTAGAGGTAAGAAAGATATATTAATAAAAGGTTACAAACGATAGTGTAAAGGTAAGCGGAGCTTACTATTCGGTGGTGTCCAATATTAGTAGTCGTACACGGCTGCGTACTACTAGTACTCCTGCTAATACTCCGGTATTACGATACTGCAGGATTTGTTGCACGCCCCACCGAACGGGCAAGTGTGGCACAAGGGCTTTTTAGGTGGGTCCTGGCCCAGGGCCGGAGCCCATACACGCACGGCATAGCCAAAAATACCATCGGCCCCATCGGCATTCCCCTTATTAAGGTCGCCTCAGGCGCCAGGTAATAAACGCAACCCCCCGAAGTGTATAAGAGCCTGGTGGGACGGCCACCTGGGGCTGGAGGAAATCTCCAGTGCCGAGACACACTCGGCAGGATCCGTGCCACAGTAAATACGGCCGGCCGAATTGCTACCCGGCAAATGAAGAGATACAGTATTAAGATACTGCTCCCTCAGAGTGTTATCTCACATAGTAAAATAGTGCTGGAAGAGTATATATGAAGGTAAGTTTTGGTCTCACAACACAATGGTTAAGTTATATTAAGTATTCCTTGTTATTCTGATCTCTAGTTGGGAATGAAACAGCAACCTCCAGTTGATTTTACTTGGAATCACTTTCCAAACAAATACCTTATCTACAGCCCCATGTCCTGGTGATGATAAATATTATATTTTCATATCTTTGTGTATGATGCTGAGCATCTTAAACCAAGTATCAGATTATATCCTTATGATTTCTTATCATACCGTGTATACTCGTGTATTAGTGGACATTTGAAGACCAATTTCCAAGGCAAAATATAGCAATCGATCAATACATGCTTAAATATCTAAGGAGGTTAACGTCCAAGCGAAATGGAAAAATATTGAAGCATCTTTTTAACTCAAATACTTATTCTATGAACCGATAAATTTCTGGTCATAAACTTTCTGTACACGACCCAGTCGGCTTGGGCAGTACAATACACCGACCGCATCTCTGCAGAACAGAAAAAAACACCCAATCAGTGTCCTGATTATGACATTTAACATTCTGATAGCGACGATCCCGTAGTGGTAGAGAATTGGGGAACGCAGAGTACCTCTTTATTTCCATTGCTCTCAGATCCTCGCTGGGCCGGAGGGATAGCCCCTGTTACGGACCATTTTTAAAGGTCAAATAGAACTGTTTGATAATGAAGTTGTGTGTTAACATATGACATATGCTAAATTGAATTGTTTGAAATAGAACTGTTTGATCATTCAACTGTATAAACAAATGATTGATGCCTAATTGGAGGAGGTGTCCGAGTGTAATACTTATCGTCGCAGGAAATGGACACGGTGACACGAGTTCAAATCCTTGACGAGACAGACTGCATTCAACATAGCAGTAATACCCTTAGGAAAAGTATGGATCCAATTATTCTCCCTCCAACTGTAGGGCAGACTAGGTTTCTTCAGCTTTGGTGAGGCAACTACTCTAGGAGAAGGAAAACTCTGAATTCAAACCGGTTAAACTCCTCTAAAAATTGACTTTGTGTTATATCCTGCCCGAGCGGAGGGGTTGGTAAATATGGATTGATACTTAATTGAACTGTTTGTGTTACATTGCAATCCTTGAAACCCTTTAACCGTCTACAAAATAATTATCTTAGGTACTTTTATATATATTATCAACAAAATGTGTCTACAAATCATATATATTTGATACATGTATATAAAGATTATTATAACCTACAATAGTGATATACTATAAAACCAAACATAATAAATCTATCTATACAGAAAATTGAGGTATGCAAGCGCATAAATGGTGAATTTCTTTTCTTGTTTTTCATATACTACCTCTAGATTAAAACATTAGATACCCGACGTTGATTTTCACTCTTCAATCATTCATGAGAGAAAGACGTTACTCGAAGAACTCCTGACAGGAAAAATCTATCATATTATATTAAATTCACACCAAGAATTTAAAGCTGCTAAAAATTTCGTTTCAGTGTTGAGATTGAAATCTCAGTAAAACTTAGTGTTAATTCAGTTACTAAAAAGCAGTGATTTGTATTGTTCTGAGACACATTGCCGTATGGAAGGTATTGGTCATAAGTTTTTAAACAAGAATATAAATAACCCAAATGGGTTAATGTAGTAGAATACACCGACTGCATCACTGCAAATGGGTTGGACTCCCTCAACGAATGTCCAGGTTATGACCCTTAACAATCTGATAGTGAGGCTCCAGTAAATCTGGAGTTTCGTGCATGTGGAGTTCTCTTTCATTGCTATCACTCCCAGGTTCACTCTGGTCAGGTGTGGTAGCACTTGCTAGGGCCCTATCTATTAGTCAAATAGAACTTAACTGTAATAATACAAAGCTGAATTGTTTAAAATTAACTGTTTTTCTTTTTAACTGTGGGTAAAGAAAAACAGTGTACTTATGCTGAACAGAATAGTTTGAAATAGAACTGTTTTGATATTTAACTGTGTGTAAACGAAACTGTAATTATGCTAAACTGAATAGTTTCAAACTTTTATGAAAATGACTTAATTCGACTTTAAATGGTCAGAAAAGGGTTGATACATCGTAAAACAAAACAACCAACCAACCAAGAATATAAACCCATATCTACTTGTTACGAATGAAAGAGACATAGTGAATTTTAGTTGAAGAAGATCTACTTCCACTTTGAAAATCATTCAAAATATTAATAAGAGTTTGTTTTTTCAATCTTGTTGATCGGTTTTTAAAAAGATTTAAGAAGCATAAAAATAGAGTTTTCGTCGAAAAAATCGTTATAGTTAAAAATCATTTCCACACGTAAAAATTAATTTCTGTTATAAATCATTTCCATGAGTAAAAATTGGTTCCTGTTAAAAATCATTTCCATGCGTAAAAGTTCATTTATATAAAAAAAATAATTTCCATGCGTAAAAATTCGTTTCTATAAAAAATCATTCCCATGCGTAAAAATTCGTTTCTATAAAAAAATCATTTCAATGCGTAAAAATTGGTTCCTGTTAAAAATCATTTTCATACGTGAAAATTGATTTGTGTAATAAATCATTTTCATGCGTAAAAATTCGTTCGAGTTAAAAATCATTTTCCTTACCTTTAGGACTCAGTATGTCTAAAAGAATTCCTTGCTATTTTGATTGTAATAAGATTTTCTCGTTTGGCGTAAAGTTCTTTCGATTTCTCAGATACAAGTGAAATATCCATCTAAGTAAAATATCCATTCCTCGAAAGACTTACGTGAGTTGTCCTCTACTCACATACATACAAATGCGCACACAAACATACTCCAATATTCACACACGCATACAAACATATAGGGTGGGGTGGATGAATTGTGAACTTTTCAAATGATCAATTTTGTTTCCGGTTTTGTCAGTTGTACAGAAAAATAGAGTCATTTGTCTATTGTACAGCAAACTAGAATTATTCGTCTAATGTGTTGCAAACTACAGTCATTTATCTTGTCTGCAATAATTTAGAGATATTTGTCTATTGTAAAGCAAAGTAGAGATATTTGTCTATTCCACAGGAAATTAGAGATATTTGTCTATTGTACAGCAAACTTGAGATATTTGTCTATTGTACAGCAAATTAGAGATATTCGTCTATTCTACTGCAAATTAGAGATATTTGTCTATTGTACAGCAAACTAGAGTTATTTATCTATTGTACAGCTAACTAGAGTTATTTATCTATTGTACTAGAGTTATTTATCTATTTTACAGCAAATTAGAGATATTCGTTTATTCTACTGCAAACTAGAGATATTTGTCTATTGGCCTAGCAGTTAGAGTGTTCGCCAATGGGCCGGGAGACCTGGGTTTAATCCCTGGTCGAGTCATACCAAAGACTCAAAAATGGTACTTGATGCCTCCTTGCTTAACACTCAGCATTATAAGGTACGGATCAAGGGTAAAGTAGAGCAATCCTGGAAAGGAGTAGCGCCCTCTCCTACACCTTGGTGTAGTAGCTATCGAAAAGGGAGCCTTCGGGTCACCCTCGACTATGGTCGCCAACTTTACTTTACTTATTAGAGATATTTGTCTATTCTACTGCAAACTAGAGATATTTATCTATTGTGCAGCAAACTAGAGTTATTTATCTATTTTACAGCAAATTAGAGATATTCGTCTATTCAACCGCAAACTAGAGATATTTGCCTATTGAACAGCAAACTAGAGTTATGAATTTATTGTACAGCAAACTAGAGATATTTGTCTATTTTACAGGAAATTAGAGATATTCGTCTACTCTACCGCAAACTAGAGATATTTGTCTATTGTACAGCAAACTAGAGTTATTAATCTATTGTACAGCAAAGTAGAGATACTTGTCTCTTGTGCAGCAAACTAGATATATTTGTCTATTGTACAGGAAAATATATTTATTTATCTATTCTACAGCAAACTAGAGATATTTGTCTATTTTACAGGAAATTAGAGATATCCGTCTATTCTACAGCAAATTAGAGATATTTGTCTATTGTACAGCAAACTAGAGTTATTTATCTATTCTACAGCAAATTAGATATATTTGTCTATTGTAATACAAACAAGAATTGTTTGTCTATTGCGCAGGAAACTAGAGTCATTTGTCTTCTGTGCAGATTTCAGACTGTTATGCAGTCAATCTAAGAACAGATTCGTTTTCATATTGATGAAAACATCTTAATATTTAGGGTGGTCAGTTGTGATAAGTCCATTAAGCTTTCATTTCTCTTCACATATTGCCTCAGACTCAATTCGGAGGTTTCCATCAAATACCTGAATGTGGGAGTGCTGACCGGGATCGAGGGGGTGGCTGCTGGAAAATTCTATGTTTTATAACAAGACACTTAGTCATGCCACACAAGTAGAAGACCCAGTTTTATCTGTCAAATGATTTCAGTAACAACATTAGTCCAAACATCTGACCACCTACCACCCCAGATTGCAATCATTTTGATTATTATGTATTAGCTGCAAATGAGCAAGATACCAATAAAACTCTGAGCAAACACCAAAAGAATAACGGCAGCATTTACCTATTTAAACGAGAAGACCGTCGAAGAGACTTTCAGGAGATTGCAAAATTTTTAGGAGGCCTCGTTTGGCTGAAGCCAATAGAGGCTGCCTTGAAAAGATTTAATATGTATGTAAATTTCGAATATTTTCATGCAATTTTGGTAAATGTTTTTCATGAATGTCGTGACATGTCAATATGATTTTCATTTTGGCTTAATTCATGACAATTGACCCATTGTATCCTATACACACACAAACTCACTCACTCTCTCTCTCTCTCTCTCTCTCTCTCTCTCTCACACACACACACACACACACAGATATATATATATATATATATGTGTGTGTGTGTGTGTGTGTGTGAGAGAGAGAGAGAGAGAGAGTGCGTGTATTCACCAAACTTTCCACACGAGTAGGATGTGACAAGAGGTCAATTTTTAAGTTGACGTTAATAGGTTTGAATATAGAGTTTTCCTTTTCGTCAACTCACTGCCTAACCAAGGCTAATAAACCGAGTCTGCCCTACTATTTACCCATACCTGAAGAAAGAATAATTAGATACATACCTTCCCAAGGGTATTAGTTCCATCAGCTTCATCAAGGAACTCATCCCGTCGTGTACATTTTCTACGATGATAACCATTACACCACAGGTACCTCCAATATATATATATATATATATATATATATATATATATATATATACTGTTGTTTGTCTAATGAGAGAAAAGTACATATTCTCCAAAAATAGATCTACAAATGATTTACAATTTGGTATTTTGTTTTGTATTTCTTTAAAAATTTTATATGAAATATTTCAAAGAAAAATGTGTATCAAATTTGAAACCTTTGCGGACCTATTCATTTTGATATATATATATATATATATATATATATATATATATATATATATATAAAGAGCGATAATGAGAGAGAGAGAGAACATCAATTCTTTTAGGATATTTTATTCATGAGCTCTTTCATTTAACATGTTTTTCTACCATACGTTTCAGTAAAATAATGTCATCATCCATGGTGACTCGGCAAAGAAAAAAATTCGCACGGTAATTGTTACCTTAAAAGTACAGCAGAGTGAAACTGAAATAGCGCGCTAAGGCTTTGTTGTCAAAGTTCGACAGGAGCATAAAGCTGCTTATGGGGGCCTGATACAAGCAGCTAAGCTCAAAATGAATACACAGGACCCGAATACCTTATAGGAAAAGTCCAAGAAATAAGCGACTAAATCCTTTGAAAGTCAATCAGACCCATTGCAAAGGACATGGCCGTTTTGGAATGGTCCATTAGAAGGCTGGGAAGATAAGGTTTGGAAGGAATCAATTCATATCGGAAGTGACAAGAAAGTATAAACCGTTTACTGGACAAGTTAAAATAGTAATGGGCTGGACTGCGTGGGGTTTTCTCAGATGAAAAAATAAAAACTTTGATCAGGATCATTACATGGTCCAAAGGAACTGTAAATGGTTTTACAGAGACCCGAGTGAGATTCCATCAGTCATAAATACAAAGTTCTTCGCAGCTATGGCGTTTCTGGGAGTCTTTAGCAACAAGTAAGATATATCTCCTCACGTTTTTCACTGGCTTAGAAGTCAATGTGTAATATAGGACTAACGTGTTGTGCTTTAAAGAAAGAAGTCCACAGAAAAAGAAATACTCAAACTCGAAGGTAAGGGAAGAAAATATAGCAGTCGTTTATTATTCAGTTAGCTATGATCGTTGCAACTCGAAAAGTTCATTTTAGTTACGTTCTTCTTCTCCCTTCCTCTTGGTGGTGTCGACGGTGTGGGTGAGAGTTGACCGTTGACATACACCAGACAGATAGGTCGCAGCAGACTGGGGTAGGACGGGTCGGGGCCTCAGAACCTTTAACGCACCCGTTTTGACTACTGCCTTCAACTCTGCCAAAATCTCCTGACTTGTTTTCTTATATAGAGATTTTGGGGAACAAATTGAAGATCCCCGATTGTTCGATGTCACCAGTGAAACTGTCGTGAAACACGTGATAGTTCATCTGTGATTATTTTAAAATCACGTTTAACTTTGCAGGCCATCCTGCCCACACACGTTAGTCTCGTGACACTTTCACTGATTGACGACAGCGCCCGTCCATAATATTACAAATGCCTCTATTTACAAAATAGTATTTGAGGAGGTTGAGTGGCCCAATTTAGAGAGAATACTCAACAGAAGATCGTGAGTCTTCCAAAAAAGTTTCTGCACCGTCCCATAGGGCAAGAACAACCAAAGTAGTTGACACGTGCCTATAACCGTGATTCTGTTCTCCCAGACACATGACCTCCTAGCCCAATAAAACTCAATCCATATGACTATCACCAATAGGGCGTAGGAAAAGAGGGGTCAACCAACACCTCTATAACACTATACAATCAAAAGTCCCGCATACGTTGCCCTATATCTAAAATAGATGTAAAACATCCTCAGATTCAGGATGTCAAAGCTTCCGACCCCAGAATGAAGCAGCCATTGATGTTAACATTTGACGAATGGACGACGTGTGATAAAATATATCTCTGGATTATTTGTACCAGTTGATTTCCAAAAAGAGCCATTATTTGATAGGTTATGCACCTTTTATAACCAGTCCATTGGCCTAATGGGTAAAGTGCTCGCCAATGGTCCGGGAGACCAAGGTTTTATCCCAGGTCAAATCATACGAAAGACTCAAGAAATGGTATTTGATGCCGTCTTGCTTGACACTCAACACTATAAGGTATGGATCGAGAGTAAAGTAGAGCAATCCACGGAATGGATTAGCATCCTCCCCTACACCTCGATATAGTACCTTTTTTTCCAGGGAAGGAGTAGCACCCTCTCCTACACGACAGTGTAGTAGCTATTGAAAAGAGAGCCTTCTGGTCGCTCTCGACTACTGTCTCCACCTTTACTCATGTGTCTTTTAATTAATGCAAACAAATGACTTAAAAATGGAGTGGGTTTGGTTTGATTTTAAAGGCACATCAACAATTGTAGATTATTAATGCCAAATCAATTTTTGTACATAAACAGTTCGATCTCACGTTTCAGTTTAATATAAGAATAGATTTTTATTTACAAACAGTTAAATATCTAAACAGTCCTATTTCAAACAATTCAATTTACCATAAGTACACAGGTTGAATGTCAACAACATTTCTATTTTAAACAATTTCGTTTAGCATAAGTACACAATTTCAATGTCAAAAAAGTTGTTTCAAACAATTCCCCTTATCCTCCCAGCTATGGGTTAAATAGTACCACTACTATAAATAAAATCTGTACTTATACTAAACTGAATTAGAACTGCTTGTCTAAATTTAATAGTAGAAGTTTATTTAATATTTTTCACAATTAAACTGTACTTACATTTAAACTGCGTACTTATGCTAAATTGAATTTTTAGAAATTGAACTGTTTTTGAAATTGAAACTGTACTTACAATAAACTGAATTGTTATATATAACTGCTTGAATAGTTTGAAATTGAACTGTTTTTGACAAGTAAACTGTGTACTCATGTTAATCTGAATTGTTTTAAATAGAACTGATTATTTACATAAAAATGGATTTGACGTTGAATAACCTACAAAGGTTGATATGCCATAAAACTCAACAAACAAGCAAACAGCAATTTAGTGTCATATCCATGATCCCTGTTTTTTTGGCGGGTCGCTTATCCATCTACAGAAAAGACAGTCAGAATATTTTAAGACTTGTCGACAGCTTGTATACATCAAAAAAGTTTTTTACTTCCGTGTTTTAAACATTTTTTTTTATTCACACAGTAAAAAAATAGAAAAAAATACTACCTAGATTAACTTGGATATTTAATGGACTTTCACTAAAAGGATCCCCACCTTTTATGGTTTTTTTCCTTGAAAAACAACTCTTCAAAACAACCAGAAAACCAATCCTCAAATACGTTTATCTAATGACGTAAAACACGTGGCCAAATATTCTTCTCTTGCTGAGAACATCGTCGTTGCTCGACCCTGATTAATGTTCAAGTAAACCTCTTTTCGAACTGCCCGAACAACCAGCTCTTAGCACTGACGTCTTTCTCCATCGGTCATTAGAAAAACTTTCCCGTTTACATTCCTTTCGCTTGTACAAACCAGAATCCTATTCCATCGGTTTTCCTTCGGCTTCGGTCGTTTCAAAATAAAAATAAATGGGAAGATGCAATTAAAACAATAAGCAATCCAAAAACAAGATACATATAAAAAAAGACAAATGGCGACCATTATAATGTTAGTGGTGAACACGCATGCGCAAATCGTATGCACAAATCGTATGCGTTCAGTAACGGCGACAGTATACTTAATATAGATGGATGAAACGTATGTGGGTGGCTGTTGTTTTAAATGATTGAGAGGCTGAAGAAATCGGTGAAAAATTTGAAGGTGCAGGAATGGAATTTGAAATGGAAAGCGAAAGAAAGAAAGTAGACATTTCTCTCATGATAGAACTGGGTGAAGTTGAATGGAAAATCGTTGTGATGTTTAAAAAGGGAAAGACTTAGATAAATCAATGGGAAATGACAACCCAGCTCATTTGTGGGCTTGGATCCGAATGGCTGCCTTCAGAGTTAACGATGATAGGAAAAGAAATAAGCAGCGAGGAAGAAAGGAAGGCGTGAAAGACCTGAGGAATGAAATAGAGTCAAAACGAAAGAAATAAAAAAATAAATAAATAAACAGGAGAAAAATAGAAAAAAAAGAAGAAAATTATAAATAGAAAATAATGGAGAAATAAGAGAAAAGCCATTATATGAAAATTACAAAAGGTCTCTAAAATAATTTACCGGGAAGGAAAACCACACAAGAAACCATCTATATAACAACTTCATATTACTACACTACCGGCTACTCAAAGAACAACAGCAACAAGACAACAACCACAAGAAAGAAGTAAATTATAGTAATATTAAAAGAAAGATAAGTACCGCGGCGACCTTGATATGGAATTGAAAAAAACTATGGAGCATGCAGGTAACAATTATACCAATTGTAATTGGTGCTTTTGGAACAGTTGGAGCATGCAGGTAACAATTATACCAATTGTAATTGGTGCTTTTGGAACAGTTGGAGCATGCAGGTAACAATTATACCAATTGTAATTGGTGCTTTAGGAACAGTAACTAAAGGATTACTAAAGGGACTGGTGGATTTGGAATTTGGCGGAAGAGTGGGGACCATCGAAACTACTAAATTATTGAGAACGGCTAGAACACAGAGAAGAGTCCTGGAGACTCGAGGAGACTTGCTGTAACTCAAACTCCAGTGAAAGACTAACACTGATGTGAAAAAGTCTTTATGAGTAAATAATAACAACAATAATAGCATAGAGCAAATGGAGACCTTCCTAACTATAGCATTCAAATCAACCAGGATACTGAGATGAGTACTTGTGATCTTGATTTGCGACCTCTCAATGCCTTAAATCCTTGAGAAGACATAAACTGAATACATGTGTCAAAAAAAAAGAAGGCAGAGGACTCGCCAGCATTGAGTATAGCCTATACGTATCCATACCAGGGCGCGTAAACTACATTAAAATATTCCAAGAAATATCAATTACTGCAGTCAGCAATAACATTGCCAGCATAAGAACAAACAGGAAAACAGGAAGAATAGAAAACTGAGCTGAAGAGAAATACAACTCTATGGATATTTTAATCGATAAACCAGGGAGATTGAATGCCAGAAGACCTGCACATGGCTAAAAGTGGAAACCTTAAGAGTAAAACTGAATCTTTTTTAATAGCAGCACACTACAAAGTCATAAGAACAAAGTACATCAAGGTAAAAAGTGATTATACGCTTGAGAATAGTAGGTATAGGTTATGTACAGACAAAATGAAGAAGTCAGACAAATGGATTTGTGGACAAAAATGAAACGAAAATTAAGATTATCACATTCCGATTTTCCCTAAATCGATGATCCACACCAAAATTCATTTCTTTTACGCACTACAATCTTTATATCCCTGTGTAATACCTATATATATATAATATATATATAGTGAGGTGAAATAAATATTCGTACATAAGAAATTAATATCAAATATTCGTACATACGAAAATAAATAAATGGCATTAATTTCTGTAAAATTAATTATAACTTAAGTTTATATACCCATATTAGTAGAATATATCCACATACAGTAAATGTGTTTAAAAATTTTGTTCAGGCTCTATTTGAAAAATAAAAAATAAAAATTTCAGTATGTACGAATATTTATTTCACGCTACTGTATATATATATATATGTGTGTGTGTGTGTGTGTGTGTGTGTGCTTTTTATTTATCCGACTCACTTAGAAAATATTCCAGCTCATTTTACGTTTAAAGTACCTCAACTATTTTACTATTGAAGACCGTATGAGTAAGACTCAACCTAAGAAATTCAGAAACGTTGATTTTTTTCTCTTCAGTAGAACACTTAGCATTACGTAATCTTTGATGATAATCTGATTAACGCACACTGCTGCCAATACACATTACGGAATAATTTTATGAAAAAATGAATAATTAAAGAATCAGTGTATTCGACATAAATGTGATTCGCATAATGAAGAAAAAACATCTTAATATTTTGTTTTGTTTTTTTTTGTTTTTTTTTTTGGTTTTATGTCACATCAACCACTGTAGGTCATTAATGCCAAATCCATTTTTATACATATAGTAGTTCTATTTCAAACAATTCAGTTTAGCATGAGTACACAGTTTCAATGTCAAGAAACAGTTCTATTTCAAACAATTCGATTCAACATAAGACTAGGTTTTATTTCAAACAATTCTGTATAGCGTAAGTACACATTTTCAATGTCAAAACAGTCTTATTCCAAGTAATTCAGTCTAGCATCAGTGCACAGTTTAGTTCTATTTGACGCATAGATAAGAACCTATCAGGTCTTACCAATCCGAACCAGTGTAGACCAGGGAGCGATGGTAATGTAGAGGTACTAATCATTCTCTAGAGCTCCACCCTTACTGGAACTTCAATATCAGATTGTTTAGAGTCATATTCTGGACAATCGTTGGAGGGTACTGTTCTACAGAGTTGATGTATTCTACAGTTTCTTCTGACTGGGCAAAACGATCCGTGAATCAAAATGTTATTTTATTTCATTCTATTAGTCTAAAGTTTCGACTAAATTCAGTACGGTGGTTCCGAATCTTTGATCAGAATTCTTCAGGATGTTATACAAATATCCCTGGGAGAATAAAAGAATTCATCCTTCGATTTCTTCACATCAATGAAAACCTTGTCAAAAGGAATATTGCGAGGAAGATATGAAATACCGAACAGAAGATTAAATTTTGCAAGAAAGCAAGCGACACAAAACCTGGAGCAGACATTTTTATTGGATTTGAGATCGGGTAATTGATTCACAATAACGTGTTTACTGTAAATTGAATCTACTTGTGGTGGTGGTGGTGGGGATTATTTATTATATATTTGTTTGTTATGCCTCCTTGGGCATCTCCGCTTTTTACTATTTTCTCACATCAATCTTTAAAAAAGAAAAGAATCCTTGCACAGAACATATTTACTATTAACAAATTATCTATATACAGGTCGAATTCTTTTGGGTGATCTGTTTGGTAGTTTCCAAAAATGCCCTCTTTTAAATTATTTTTTCTAATCACTCTTTAAATCATACAATTTAATCTTAAAATGTTCTATTTCGTCACTGTTTTTTATCTGATTAGGCAATTCCTTCCAAAAATTATAGTTTTATAAGCAAAAAAATCTATTTGTTCAGAAGACTTAGTTTTCGAAATTTATATTGACAGTTAATTTTCACTTCCAGAAGATATATAAAAAAAATGACAACTAATATTTTTTAAAATCCATTAATTATTTTGAAAGATTCGATCAGGTTTTCTGCCATTCTTATTTCCAGTAAAGTTGTAAATCCTAATTTATTTCTAATCTATCCCTATTACTAAAATATTTTACTTTTTTTAAAATTATTTTTGTCACTCTTTTACGATTTAAAATAGTTGCACGTAAACTTATTTCTTCGTACTGAGTTGAGAATTCCGCTGATTTAATACATACTGTTATATAATTACGGAATGATTTTTTTATATTAATCATTTTTCGTTAATTATATTTTGTCATTCAGTTTTGTTGTGCTTTGAACTATTTGGCTCTTAGTTCAGGTGCATAATATTGGGTACAGTTTACGCTCATGCACAAAGGATATGACATCACAATTGTCATAATAAACCCCAGATAGGAAATGTGGCTGGAGTGTGAATGACGTCATGCCCGGAAGCGATGGTTCTGAGAATTTGAAGATTTTGAAAAAGAGTCAGTCGGGAGTTGACTTTGGGCCATATAGGCAGACAGTTGGGTTGTCTGCCTCAATAGCAGACAGTGGAAGTTGGGGTCCGACCATTATGGGGAGAAGTTGGGTCCGACAATGATGTTGAGAAGTTGGGGTCCTACCATGGTGTTGAGAAATTGAGACTGGACCACGAGATGTGCAGAGTTTTGGGGTGTTGTTATCATAGTATGATTACGAAAGACTATTAAGAAGTGTCTCTCACCTAGTGTCGAAGAACTCAGAAGTCAAGTAATAATAGATAAGTTCGTATCTGAACAACGGAGTCCGCCTATTGTGTTTTATATTTGACTGTATTTGAAAATGTATTTGTAATACCGTTGGATTGATATCATTATGATAATCATTATGGGTGTGAGTATACAACAATACGTTCCTTATAAAGTACTCAAAGCAATGGGCCACAAGTTTTGCTTTAAGTTTTACTTTCCGATTTCTTATCATCAATTCTCACAGAGTCGTAAACGACGATTAAACAAGACGAGTAACTAAACCTAGTGACTTGCTCATAAATATATATATATATATATATATATATGTTGAGAGAGAGAGCGAGAGAGAGAGAGAGAGAGAGAGTTCTGCTATACACTGTTGGGTGGAAACTTGTCAACTGTGTATAATTACACTACCAATGTTTCTTACGGACACGGGCATTGCCAATCTCTAATGCCATAATGGCCCTATGACAGGTTGATCTCATCTCCCTCTACCAATATATCCTGTTCCGTATCATTAATAGCACATATTTTACAACAGCATGGAGATAATCCTTGGATCTCCCAAGTTTCTCTTCACTCCCGTGATCGTCGATCATTTGACAGTTCATTGTATTAGAGCTGTCAAGAGATTTCTTCGAATATAGATATGCCATAATTATGACTGTTTGATTGGTTAGTTGGTTAGTTGGTTGGTTCGTTCGTTGAATTGGATGTTGGATGTTTGGGTTTTATGGCATATCAACCTTCGTACGTTATTTAACGCCAAATCCACTTTCATGCAAATAATCATTTCTATTTCAAACAATTCAGTTTAGCATTAATACATATTTGATTGTCAAAAACATTTCTGTTTCAAGATATTCAGTTTATTCAAACAGTTCTAATTCAGCTAATTCAGTTTAGAATAAGTATAGATTTTGGTTTGGTTTGGTTTGGTTTTATGGCATATCAACCTTTGTAGGTTATCTAATGCCAATTCGGGGGGTGTCTTCGTGGTGTAATGGTTAAAACGATGGACTGTGGAATCGTAGTAAGCGAGTTCGAACTCCAGTCGCGCTATTACGTTCACTTTCGGACAAATACCCTTGGGAAAGGTATGAACCTCCTTATCCTCCCAGCTATGGGTTAAATAGTACTACTACTGTTCTTCTAGGAGAATTGCTTTGGCATTAAATAACCTTCAAAGGTTGATATGCCATTAAACAAAGAAACCAAAGAAAACAAACTAATGCCAAATCCATTTCTATGTAAATAATCAGTTCTATTTAAAACAATTCAGTTCAGCATGAGTACACAGTTTGTCGAGAAAAACATTTCCATTTCAAACTATTCAGTTTATTCAAACAGTTATATATAACAGTTCAGTTTAGTGTAAGTACAGTTTCAATGTCAAAAACAGTTCAATTTCAAATAATTTAGTTTACCATAATCATGCAGTTTAAATGTAAATACGATTTAATTGTCAAAACCATTTCTATATGAAGCTATTCAGTTTAATCTAACAATTATTTTAGCATGAGTATGCTGTTAGTTCAATTTAACCCATAGATAGGGACCTATCAGGTGCCACCACGCCGGGCAAGAGTGGGAGCAATGAAAATGAAGGGGTACTCCGTATTCCTCAAAGCCCCAGTGTTACTGGGCCCTCACCATCAGACTGTTTAGTGTCATACCCAGGACACTCATCAGGGGGTGTTACCCCTCTGCAGAGGTGCATTCAGTGTATTCTATAGCCCCAGCAGACTGGGAAATGATTCGTTCGTTCCTTCATTGTACGCCATATCAAACCTTACTGGGTAATTAAATGTCCAAGCCAGTTATCTTTTTTTAAAGAAATTATATAGTTTCTTGTAAGAAATGAAAATAACCACTCGCCAAAAAATTATAGTTTCATCTATTCCTAACCATCCTCATTATAACTGCTTGCTAGCAAAGCAGGCTTCCTTAATATTTCTGTCTCTATCTGCCAATGAAACATCATCATCACCATCATGTCGTTCCACAGGCATGGATATCCTTGACCCTCTCTCGCCACTTCTCCCTATCGTTCATCGCCTCTGGCTGGTCTTCAGGGCTACATCCCGTATCCTCACATAGCTGCTGTATGTATGTTCGAGCTGGTCATCCTGCTTTTGCCCGTCCATATGTGGGGGTCCATAGGAGTACATCACTTATGAGCTCGTCCCTGCTTCTCCAGCAGTGTCCTGCATGTCTGGTTCGTCTAACTTTGATAGTTTTCGTGATGGGAGGGAGGTGGCCGTATAATTGGTGCCTTGTTCGGTGTTGCCGCTATGACTTGCTCAATATTCCTCGCAACATTCTTGTGTAATTGCCGTCTAGCTTTTTGTCCAGCCGTTTTGTTAGCGTCCAAGTAGTGCATCCATACAGCAGTGTCGATACGACCGCTGCCTGGAAGAAACTGCGTATCATTTTATTGGTTAGGTCTGATTTCCATATGATCGATAACCTATCGATAGCTGTCCATGCTTTCGTTAGCCGTGTGTCGATGTCTTTTTGGTTGATGAGACACTGCTTCCTAGGTAGGTGAACTTGTCTATCAGTTTCAGAGAGGTTCACTTTAGTGTAGAGATGTCGCCTGTTTGATTACAGCACATATATTCCGTTTTGTATGCGTTGACATGGAGGTCAATGCCTGCGGCGGCTCGTTCCAAACTATGCAGTAGTTTTTTTCTGCTTGGTTGGGTGTATTTGCCAGTATCGCTATGTCATCGGCGTAGTCAGCGTCGGTAATTGTTTTTGCGGTGTACCTTCTTCTTTTCTCTGTCAGCTCGAAACCGTTCTCTCTGATTTTATCAATCGATGTTCTAAGCACGAATTCTAGACAGATGATAAAGAGGTATGGGGCTAGCGTGTCCCCTTGTAGTACTCCTGCTACAATGTCGAAGTATTCTGTATCTCCATCTGGTTGATCGTACTTTCATTTTGGTGTTTCTATAGAGAATCGTTATTGCTGCTACGGTTTCTTTTGGTATGCCGTATGCTAGGAGGATTTGTTCCATCTTCCCTCTGTGAATGGATTCGAAGGCCTTGGTAAAGTCGATAAATAGTATCCGCTAGGAGCTGATAAATATGAGTTGATTCCATGTGAAGGAGTTCATTGAAGAACATCACTTAGGAGTTTATTCTTACCACTTCGGTAGTGCTGGATAGCTCGTTTTATTTGAATGCTTTGACAGATGGAAGGTCAGTAGCCGAACAGTTTCGTTTTTTATAAGGTGCTGCTTCAGAAATTTTTTTTAATATAAACACGCTCAATCTTAGTGTCGTCTCACCCAAGTCTTTTTTCTCCGGGCATTTCCTTAAGTTTATGTGGTGCAACAATGCAATAGTATTAACACGAACACAGCTTGGATGAATTCCCATTTGTTTTGTTTTTCAGACATATAAGATTTTTTGATCGTTAACCCGTTGCTACATAATTATAAACTTTCAAATTACTGTCTATGCGTTAATGATAAGATTTTTTAATATGTTAAGAGAAGTATGTATTCCTATATAGTTTGAGAATTTATGTAGTATAGTGAATTATATAGTTTCCTATTTAACACTAAATTAGTAAATATGGTTTATTAGCCAGGACAAATATTTTTTAATGAATGTAATCGGCGTATTATAAGTGCCATTGAAAAATTGGATATAGTTATAAATACATACCAAAACCCAGGTGTAATGATCAGCGTACCCTCTTTATTTTTCTGCTGCTGTGCGAGTAATTTTTTTGACTCGCACTGCATTTGTCTCAATACGTAAAGACGTCCCACCTCCCCACCATATTAATTCATTCATATATAAATATACATGTAGTTGTGGCAGTGACTACATAGGTAGAACGTCTTACGTATCGAGCAGCATTTGCCAGCTCGTATTTTGAATCTCGAGCTTAAAAGAGGCCAGCTTGTAAAAACATCCGGTTCTTCCACAGCAGACCACATGATAAATAACAGGAAATGCGAGGTAGATTTCAATGTTGACCGATTCAGTATTCTGAGTTGGTCACATTCCTTGTCTCACCTTAAAGTGTTGGAGACCCTTTATGTTCGATCCCTTCAACCTTCCCTTTGTAAACAAAGGGATTGCTTGTTGGGGTTGAATGTAATCAATCTTTAATCTTCTGCACATCTCTCCTACTTCCCCACCCCTTTTTTCTCTCTTTTTTCTTGCCTTTTCCTTTTCTCCATTACACACCCTATTTTGTTTGTTTACCTCAATCTCTGCTTCTTTGGCAGTATATAAGACAATGCCATTATCCTGTGGTATATTGTTGTTTTAAATTCCGAATCTCCCTTCTTTCGGTCGCCGGACCAACGCTAGAGAATTATTCCATGCTTTTTACTTATGGTTCGATTAGGGTTGAGAAAAGATAGATTCATACCATTGCCAAGAACCTTAAACCAAAGTGAAAGGCAAATAACTCAGACCAGAATTAGAACTTGAATTGTTGCGTCCATTTTCATTTGACGATAATCACTTCACCACGTGGTGTAATGGCTATCGTCGTAGGAAATGGATACGGCGAGACAAGTTCAAAACCTGGACGAGGCTGATTGCATTTCACATAGCACTAATACCCTTGGGAAAGGTATGAATCCAATTATTCTCCCTCCAGCTATGGGTAAATAGTAGGACAGACTAGGTTCTTCAGCCTTGGTGAGGCAACTAGTCTAGGAGAAGGAAAACTCTGAATTAAAACCTGTTAAACTCCGCTTAAAAATCGACCTTGTGTCATATCTTGCCCGAGCGGATGGGTTGGTAAATAGGATCACTTCACCACGTATTTCTTTCTTAGCCTACCATGTCACCATTTTTCTTTGGAGCTGACCGAATTACTTTTTAAAATTTTTGTTGTTGTCCAGTGTTGCGGATAACTACAGAAATAGATATGAACTTAAATAGGTTGTACTTAATGGCATATTAATCCTGATGGGTAATTTAAAGCCAAATCCTGTTTGGACATATATATTTATTTGTAAAAGGTTGGATTTGGTTTCATGGCATATTGACCGTTTTAGGTCATTTAATGCCAAATCCTTTTTATCAATATATTAAATAGATTATTTCTAAAAACATATTGAAGATAGCATCTTTAAAAAGATCTGAGATCTTTTTTCTTTTTTTTTTTTTTTTTTGGTTTAACATAATTTCAAACAAATCAGTTAAGCATAAGTATAGTCTTGCTTACATACAGTCATTGATTTAAATACATTTTTTAAAAAATTTACACACGTTTAATGTGAAAACAGTTCTCTTTCAAACAGTTCAGTGTAGCATGTCAAGTTACATTGTTCCAAAAAGTGCTATGTATAGTTAACAATTCAATTAAACTTCATTCATTTTTTTTTTCACACTGTTAAAGGTAAAAACACTTAATTTCAAACAATTCCGTTTAGAGTAATTACACAGTTTGGTTCTATTTGACCCATCCACAAGGCCCTCCCCAGTGCTACCACTTTGGCCAGAGTGGACCTGGGAGCAATGGTTATGAAGGGGTACTCCGCATTCCTCACAGCTCCATTATTAATGATGCCTCACCATCAGATTGCTTTGTGTCATATCCAGGAAAGTCATTAGGGGAGTCGTACACCTCTATAGAGATGCAGTCAGTGTATTCTTCCGCCTCATCTGATTGGTCAAGATATGAACCTGATGCGTCAACAGATAAAAGGTGCCTTCATACTCCACATAAAGAAGAAACATCTTGAAACATTAGACCAGACGATAAAATTAAGGAAGAAAGACTAAAAAAAGGAAAACCTTGAAAAGAACAGGGGGAAGGGATAATTCATTAAGATTTTGACGAAAAGCAGAAACGGGATTGAGCAAAAGATATGAAAGACCAAAATGATGAAAAGAATTTCGAAAATCAAGACTATATATATATATATATATATATATATATATTGACTTTGAGAGGTCATGTTAGTTGTGGATTTTAAAACGGGATATGTATCTGCATTTTAAATTAAACAATGGGCAGCGGTAGGTAATCATGTGAAAATTGCGCCCGAATTAAAATGTGCAGGCGTCCAGATAGTTTATAATGACGAAGTGTTTCTACCCCATCGTTAAGCAATCTGTTGGAGAGAGCAGTCTGCCAAGTAGACAAGACATATCGTCTTATGTACCAACGGGGGGGGGTCTAAGCGGCTTCCTAGTTGAGAAGCAGTCTCTGTATCAAACCTTTCGTGAAAGAAGCAATATTTGTGTATCACAACGTAGTGTCAATCGCAGCAATCTAAACCTCTCTCTCACTCCCTCTCACTTTCTCTCTCATACAGCCATTTTGACCCTTTCGTAAATAAAAAAGACGTATTTTTATTAATCAGTGTTATAGTAACTTGCTCTCATGGATATATATATATATATATATATATATATATTGGTAGTAAGATCTATCTGTTTTTGACACTTTCTCCGTCTGTCGCAAACTTCTAATCCTATACGTATTATAACGCATGTTTCGAGGGTGAATTCTGGAGCACATAATAATAATAACAAAAGGATGACCCTCCATGGTGTTATTGATTCTCCAAACAACACTTTCAATGTTTTGGATATCATATATTCTATCTTCTCTCAAACCGGTTTTCTTACCAAAAGATCGCAAATTTACACACTGTATCAGCCATAGCTCGAGGGAATACGTAGGTGGATTCGTATCTTTCCAAAGGGTATAAGCATCAATTGAAACGCAAACAGCTTCATCCAGGACTCGAACTCTGCCTATTGAGTCCATTTCCTCCGACTACAATCATTATACAATGAATGATTCTATCTTAGAAATTATTTGAAATAATGAATGATGGAATACTAATTTTACTGAAGACAATTACATCTTTATCATAAATAAAAAATCAGCTCGACTCATAAACGCACAATGTTCAGCATTCTACGTCCTAAGGCATTCATAACTATTATTCAACTTCCATAATAAATGGTTTTAAATAAATGAGGCAATATTAATTTTCTTGAATATCATTCCATTGTTACCATTGATCTGATAAAAATCGACTTCGATCTATTGATAAAAGTGTAAAATAAAAGATAGCATTTATTCACTGGTACATTGATATTTATTGATCTTTTTTCGTGCTAATTATGTAGTGCTTGGTCCAGTCAGCTGGGGATACAGAATACACAGTCTGAATCTCTGCAGAGGGGTAAGATCCCTCAAATGAGCGTCCTGCATATAACACTAAACAATCTGATATCGAGGCTCCACTAATGCTGGTGCTTGGGGGAATGCAGAGTATCCCTCCATAGCCATCACTTGCAGGTTCACTCTGATCTGGAACGATAGCACCTGGTAGGGTCCTATTTATGGGTTAAATAGAACTAAACTGTGTACATATGCTAACTTGATATGTTCTAAATTGAACTCTTTTGCGATTTAACTGTGTGAAAACAAGAAATTATCATTTGCTAAACTGAACTGTTTAAAATAGAACTGTTTCGGCAATTAAACTGTGCACTTATGCTAAACTGAATGGTTTTAACTGTGTGTTGAGAAAAATCTACACTTATACAAAATTGAATTGCTTGAAATAAAATTGTTTGTATATATAAAATGGATTTGGCATTAAATAACTTACAATGGATGATGCGCGATAAAATCAAGCTAATCAAAACGAAACATTCAAACTTTTTTTTTCCAAAATGGTTTTAAATGGGCCGAAAAATGTTGAAACATCTTTAAACAAAAGCATCAACCAACCAATCATGTAGTTCTCCTTTGGCAAGAATGGTCCGGCATAACCCCTACCTCTCTAGGTCTACAATTGATTTGGAACAGTTTTTTTCCTCGGTTAGATGTCACACCGATGCTAAAGAGATCAGTATTCCTTTCTACTTAGCCATAGCTGGAGGGAAAATAATTGGATTCATTCATTTCCCAAGGGTAGTCACGCTATGTAAAATGCCAGTAGTCTCTTTCAGGATTCGAACTCGGATAGATGAATCTATTTTGCATGAAATAAACAGATACATCATGAGCATTTTTTCTACATGGTAGCGCGCAAAGTTTTCTATTCTTTTGTAGTAAACTGCTGCAGGAAACGAGCGTAATGCTTGTAAAAGCCTTTAACAAGTATTTTAAGGGAAACAGAGGAGTACCGTTTGTGTTTCCGTTTTAAACTGAACGAAATATCAGTTGAGGACCAACCACGATTTAGCCGACATTCAAGAAGACGAAATGACGTCTTTCAGACAGGAAGACCGGATCTGATTGTCTAAAACAAGGGGAAATTGAACCTTCCAGATACAGACTCCACCATATGCGTCCAGAAATTCATCAATATAGCATTTGGCATCAAGAAAACCTAACGCTATAACAATTATCGATGAAGATTTTCAAACTTTCTTTACTTTTTACTTTTTTTGGCTATCCTAATCGGTATTTTTGTTTTCCCAACTCCCGATATTCTTCGCAAAGGGATCAATACCAGTGAATCGATTTCAAGTGAGTATTATCTTCGCGGGGAATTATCAAGACGTTGAAAAACATTTTGGGCGTTGGCCACTTAAAGAACATCGTTGGTGGGAGCAGGGTAAGAGTGGGGGAATTTTTTTCTAAAATTAAACTTGCACAAAACTTTTCATTGCATATGGATCGAATACGACGAAACAGAAATTCCATATCAAGGTTCCTGTGCGCATAACTAAATCTATTTTGTAGGATGAAATGCACATTGGTGCGCATGCGCAGTCAGTATTTTTTGTATTCATTCAAACGAGAAATCTTGATGTCAGAGTAAATGGAGAGAGTATTAATAGAAGGAAGAATTTAAAAAAAAAGATAAAGAAAACAAATGAGAGAAGGAAATTGAGAAGATAAGACGGAAATAAAGAAGGAAACAGGAATAAGAGAAATTAGTGCTTTAAGAAAAAGAAAGAAAAGTACGTTATATGATTTGACAGAATAACACAGTAAAGGAGAAAAAAAAAAAAAGAAAATATCTGTGAGAGAGGATGAACGAGCGACTAAATGATCATACTGATTGATTGATTTTAATGGAATGTCATCCCGTCCAAGATTATTTTATCCCTTCAGTCAAGGAATCACGTTTTTATACATTTTTGTGCAGTTTTTTCTTTCGATATTTTTTTCTTGCCTATGGCCCTATCTTAAGTGAAAACTGATCAATTTGAACCATAGATTAAACCCTAACTAGTACTACTTACTGGACATTAGCATGATGTTTAGAGTGTTCGTCATTGGCCCGGGAGACCTGGGTTCCATCCCAGGTCGAGTCATAACAAATACAAAAAATAATACTTGATGCCTCCTTGCCTAACACTCAGCATTATAAGGTAAAGATCCAGAGAAGGATGGAACAATCCAGGGAAAGGAGTAACGCCCTCCCTTATACATTGATGCTGTAGCGTGGAAAAGGGACCCAACAACTTGACTTTTAGTAATATTTCCGGATAGCCTCATTGTGCTGTGTCGAAAGTGCTGGACTGCAATATCGTAGCAAGCGAAACCGATCCTGTCACACTGTAACGTTCACTTTCGTTCTAATATGCTTGGGAAAAGTATACTTCGCCTTATCCTTATGATTTTAATTGTCCCACTAATGTCCTTTAACAATAGTTGATTTGGAAATAAATAACCGAGCATAGGGTTAAATAGTACCTCTACTTTTCTTGTAGAAAGATGGCTTTGACATTAAATAACCCAATAATATTGATATGCCATTAAAAAGCAATCAACTGAAAATCAATGTACAGGAAACCATCTAAACCCATCAGTATTTCTGAAAACGTTCATTTCAATTAAAAGATATTAAATATTAAATTCTACCTAAACCATTTGACAAGAAAAAAAAAACAACTTTTATTCTGCAAATAAACGAAATTGTTCACTTCATAAATAAATTCGGGGGGGGGGGCAAAAATTCAATGGTAAACAAAATTATGAGGAACAGCACAGTGTAAACAATATGATGAAAACCACAATGCTATCAACATGACAAATACCTCAGCGTAAAAAAAAATATTAACATCAAAATGTGATCAACATTATTAATATCATAACGTAAACAATATAATGAACATCACAGTTTAAAATAGACAACGAATATCAAAATATAAAAAAATATATAACAATCACCAAAGTAAAAAAAAATAGTTAATGAGGAACATGAGGAACAAGATGTCACCCATTAAAGTGTAATAAGATGGAAATCATCAAAGTATATTCGTAATGAAAAAAGCATCAGAGATAAAAATAAAAAAAAAGAAGAGAATGATCATCTCAGTGTAAACATCGAACATCACGAAATAAGGAAAATGACACCTATCGCAGTGAAAACAAGTGAGTAGAGTGTTTGCCAATGATCCGGGAGACCAAAGTTCTATCCCTGGTAGAGACTTAAAGAATGATACTTGATACCTCCTTGCTTAACACTCAATATTATAAGGTACGTATCAAGGGTAATATGGAGCAATCCAGGGAACGAAGTGGCGCCCTTCCCTACTCATAGGTGTAATAGCTGTTGAAAAACGAGCTTTCGGGTCACTCTCGACTACAGTCGCTAACTTATTTACAATGTAATAAAAATGAGAAATGTAACGGTGTCAACAACATCATGAACATCACAGTAAACAAAAGAGGAAGAACATCTTAGTTAACATGATGAAAAATGCCACAATGTAAAGAAAATTTCGTTCATCACAGTGTCAACAAAAATATAATTTCAGTGGGAACAAGATCACAAACATTACGATACAATGAAAAATGTCATCGAAAACATCACAGCGTAAATAAGATTACGAACATCTTAGTTTAAACAAGAGGACGAACATTAAATAGTAAAAAAGATGAATATCATGATGATATAAAATAAATGATGAAGAACATGACAAACATGATGTTAACTAAAGTATAAACAAAATCCTGTCCAAAGTGTATACGGCATGCCGAAAATCATAGTGTAAAGAGGATAGCGAAAATCCCGATATGGACAAAAGAATGACTATCATAGTCTTGACAAGATCACTGTTTAGATAAGATGACGCAAGTTACAATGTAAACAAGATTAGAAACTTTGAAACATGGGAAAATTCAGAGTGTAAACAATATTAAAAAAATTTGAGCGTAAACAACTGGACATTTATCACACAGCAAACAAGACAATGAACATCACTGTGTAAAAAGCATTGTGAACATTTCTGAGCAAATAACATGCACAACAGCACACTACAAAAATTCAATCAAGAAGACGATCTTCATAATGTTTAAAACTAGACAATATCACCATGTACAAAAAGAGGACAATCATTTCAGTGTAACGAAGAGAATAAACTGCGCAACTGAAAGGAAGACGAACATCACGATATACACAAGAAGACACATATCACAAAATAAACAAACAGAAGCACCAGCACAATGTAGACAAACACATAAACACCACAAAAGTACCAATCTCATGGTGTAAAAAGAAAGACAACAATCAAGCAAAAGTCAGGAAAGAACCATCAGAATGTAAAAAAATCATGTGCATAAACGTCTAAAAAAAGGAATATACATAGCAATATAAAAACCAGGTGCTGTTAACGCGATAAAATCAGAGTATGTACAAGAGAATTGAATTTGCAATGTTTACAGCCATATGAACATCAACGAGTTGACAACAGGATGAACAATACAGTGTAAACAAAGTGTACAGGATTTTCATGATGTAAACAAGAGCCCGGATGTCGCAATGTAAACAACCATATTAATATCAAAGAATTAACGACAAGATGAACAATACAGCGTAAACAAAGAGGACATAGTGGAGGTGCCCGTGGAGGTTAACCATCCGTTTGTAAACGATTGGAGGACAATTAGAATGTAAACAAACTAGATGTACTTCATGATGTAAATCAAGAGGGCAACCCCTGCAGTATGACAATATCAACGTAGACAAACTCATAAACATCATTGGGATAATCGAAGACGATGATCATCAAAGTATAAATAATTGCTCGAACATGTATACAGTATAGGATGAACAAGTTGATGATTATCTCAATGCAAACCACCTGACGAACACCACAACGATCACAAAGTAAACATGAGGGCAATCCTCACAATGTAGAAACCTCAATGGACATCATGTTGTAAACAAGGCGGCAATCCTCAAGGCGTAAACGAAATGACAGACTTCAGCATATAAACAAATAGACTAAATTCATGGTGTACGCAAGAAAATTACCATCACACCGTAAAGAATTGGAAGAACACTGTGATATAAACCAAAAGACGAGTGTCAAAGTGTAAATAATTAGAAGATCATTACAATATAACCTCCTAATCATGATAATTCTTTTTTATTCATTTTTTTGGCCTTGTGCCTCTAGTTCTTTTCCTTATCATCTTGAACTGAAACAAATATTTTTGGGCGTAAACTAAATAGTACCTTCTCTCTTTTACTCAGTTCGGAGTCCACATAGTTCGACTATATTCTCTTTCTACTTCTCGGTGAAAAATGTCTTCGTTCGGTATAATCTCTGTATAGTCACTTTTACATTGGAGTTCGGGTCGCTTTCGTTAACGGCATCAACACAGATACATGGAGGCTGTTGTCAGAGATTATGTTTCAAACTTTTTGAAATATTTGAAAATGTAACACTTGTGTTTTTCTTCATCGTCTGTTTTGATTGCTGTGACTAAAATACTCGGCAAAATTATCAATTATATCTGGGTGGGTCAAACGTTTTCCAGTATTTTCGCACGTGCTAGATTGCAGTATGTGTATCACGTGACCGACATAAGTTAAGGCATGATGATTACCCGTTGTGATTGGTAGTTTCATAGTAGACAGTGCGCTCACAGGTTGTGCATTGCTTCACTCCTTTTTGGATTTGAAAGATGAAAGTTTAAAATCACGAATTTAATTTTATAGTTTCAAATTGAAACATTGCTACTTGGAAACAACAAAAGGATCTGTTGTGCAAAAGTTAAAAGCGCAGTTTATCACAATACAGTAATCAAATAGTTCAAGAACGTTTGCTTTGGTTGCTTGAAGAACAGGCAATATCAGGTAGGTTTAAAAGCGTAGATTCCGAGGCCGTGCTCAAAGCCATAGAGTTGAATCTGGCGAGTAACATTCGGAGATTGTCTCGTGATCTCGAAATCTCACTATCCAGTGTAGATCGTCACCTTCACGATCTCGGAAAAGCATATGGACTTTTCGATTTGTGACTCGTGTTACCAAAATATTACAAACTTTTGACTCGCCCAATTAATAATGAAAAAGATTGGTGAGGATTGTCGAGGGTGACCCGAGGGCTCCCTTTTTGATAGCTACTACACGAAGGTGTAAAGGGAGGGCACTACTCCTTTCCTTGGATTGCTCCACTTTACCCTTACCTTATAATGCTGAGTGTTAAGCCAGGAGGTATCAAGTACTATTTTTTGACTCTTTGGTATGAATCGACATGGGATTGAACCCAGGTCTCCCGGGCCATTGGCGAACACTCTGCCAATGTCCGGTTAATGATAACTTATAATAATAGTGATTAGCGATGTTTTGAAATAATCAAAAAGTAAAAAATATAGTTCACTGAAAAATCCCTTTTGTTCGTGTAAAATTATTGGCAAATAGTTCTGGAGTAGTCGAAGGTGATCCGAAGGCCCTATTTTCGATAGCTACTACACCAAGGTATAGGGGAGGTCGCTACTCCTTTCCCTAGATTGCTCCTCTTTACCCTTGATCCTTACTTTATAATGCTGTGTTAAGCAAGGTCGCCCAAAGTACCATTTTTCTAGTCTTTGGTATGACTCGACCTCGGATTGAACCTAGTTCACCCGGGTCTTTCGCGAACACTCACAACGAGATAATTAATTTTTAAAAAGTGCGGCCGCAAGAAAGATAAGTTGAATAAGTTCGATATCTCGTCCAGTTGGCTTAGTGAAACTAGATATGCTTTATATCGTTACGCAGTGAACTGGCTTTTGCCAAGGTCAACATCAAGCCTCTCCTTCATGCGCATACTAAATGTCTTTGCTAGCTGCTTGAAAAGAGGAACATAGATATCGTTAGCTGAGCCTATTTAAAGTTAGACAAACTTTTAACAGTCACGCAGGTATAGTGATCGAGCTACCCACAAATAAATTGAAGAATCACAGTCAACACCAGAGTACGTTCAGTCGTACATTACAAGGCTATAAAGCTATGATTAGGCTATTTTTTCTTAACTCTTACAACAGCAAGCCTCGTATGATCTCTCAGCTTGGTCCCTTGTGTGAAAAATGGCCGAAAATTTTTAAATTGTATTATCTGTTATTTAACTTTTTTAAGTGCTCTTAAATAGCCGGTTACAGCATTTTCTTACAATTTAGAAAATAGAAAAAAAAAGAAAATTTAAAATTGCCAGATTTTTGAGACAATAGCAGTATAGAAGTAGGGGAATCCCCAGCTGATATTCAGGCCATCCTGGTATATGTACTTCTGTTTCAGGCCACAAATACCGGCGACTCTGGTTCATAGATATGAGTGTAGAAAACCTGGATATCTATTTCTGATTTGATTATTGGATTTTAACGGCATGTCAACCCCACAATGTTATTTTATTCTCTGAAGCTAAAGAATCGCTTTCCTATCATCCTATCGAATATACATTCATGTGACCCATACATCGGATGGTTTGGGTTAATTGAAGTTTTCTTGAATATCAGTACTTGTGGGGTATTTAATGCCAAATCTCATTATATATATATATATATATATATATATATATATATATATATATATATATATATATAGATAGATAGATAGATGATTATGTCGAGCTGCAAGCATAGATTTCCTTGACTCTACTGCTAGTTATTTGTCTCTATCATCAATCGCTTCCGGCGGGTCTTCTAGAGACATCCTGTATCCGTACAGAGCTGTTGTTGATAAGTTCTTGTTGGTCGGCCAAAACCTGAACATTTGTGTGAAAGATTCTACAGGAGAACATCGCTTATGATTTCGTCCTTACTTCTCCATTGTCCCTCATGTCTTGTCCGTTCTCGTCTTATTTGGATCCTTTAAGAGATGGAAAAGAGATGGCCGTAGAGCTGCTGCTTTGCAAGATGTTGTTTCGAGTATATATATATGTATATATATGGAGGTGCCCGGGATGTTATGGTTATCGTCGTAGGAAATGGACACGGCGACACAAGGTCAAATCCTGGATGAGATTGATTGCATTTCATATTGCACTAATACACTTGGGAAAGGTATGAATCCAATTATTCTCCCTCCAGCTATGGGTAAATAGTAGGGCAGACTAGGTCCTTCAGCCTTCGCAAGGCAACTAGTCTAGGAGAAGGAAAACTCTGAATTCAATCCTGTTAAACTCCGCTTAAATTTGACCTTGTGTCATATCCTGCCGGAGTGGAGGGATTGGTA